>CAMXCT020000700.1:70000-221555 GCA_947184155.2 Cladocopium goreaui | reverse complement strand
GTGTGTATTTCACTTGCTTTGATTTCATTTGATTGCATGCATTTCTTTACACAGTTTCGGATTTCCACCACAGTTTGGCTGCTCTCAGATGTCTAATTTAGGAGAGTTGTGGGACTCCCTTCGCAGGGCTGGGCTTGAACAACTTGCCCCTGACCTAGTCCGCCATGGGATCGTCAGCCTCAACCAGCTGGTGTTGAGGTATGACGCACTGCATGAGGCAGGCATGCCCCATTGGCAATTGGAGGCCATCCTTGCCTCCTCGGGGACCCCGGCAGCAGGCCCGGGCGCTACCCCGGACACAACAAACCGGATCGATCTTCCGGTGCGTCGCATGGGCAAGAGAGCCTGCTTACAGGCGGCGTTGGAAGCGGCCTTACCGAACCAGAGGCAACGGTCTTTGCAACTTCTGGACCAAGATGTGTTGGCGAAGTCAACCAACCCAGCAGTCGAAGCTCGAGTCCGAACCTACATGGCCATCTGCCGTGCTTGGGAGATAGCTGGATTCCCACTGGGCGGCAACAATATCAGATGCTTTGGTGCATCGCTCAAAGCGGGTGGGTACCGCAGTGCGGCAGTGTACTTTCAGGCCATATGCGGCCACCAACAGAGAGTACTCAAGACACCAGTCCCAGCCATTGTCAAGCTGGGCATCAGAGATTGCATCAGATCCATCCAACGTGGGCTTGGCGAGAGCAAGCTCAAGGATGCCTTTAACGGGCTACTTTTAGGAGGCATACAGCCGACCTCAGATGAAGAGCCTTTTTCGTTTGACAATATCTCCCACTGCCGGGACATGGCCATGATCGGGTTGTGGTTCATGCTCCGTGAGTCTGAAATGGCAAGTGCACGGGCATGCGACATCCGCTTAGATGGCAACGAAGTCTGTCTGAGCATTCCCATCCACAAGACGGATCAACGAGGACGGTACACAGAACGGTCCTTGACATGCTCCTGCACCGTGAAAATCCACGGGATGTGTGTTTGGCACAGTGCCGAACGTCACCTGGTCCGACTGGAAGCCCTCGTCAATGGAGGCTCACGGCAACACCTTCCACTGTTTCCAGATTCAGACGGACGCACAGCATCCAAGAGCACCTTCATTGAAGCGGTTCGAAGAGTCATAGCAAGAACGGGAACTTCACTCACACGCCCAGGTCCAGAGGGGCAAGAGACACAGAGATACCACGGCCACGTGCTCCGGATCTCAGGTGCACAGATGCTGTCGAGCTCTGGGGTCGAGCTCTCCTTGATCCAGTTGCTCGGGAGGTGGACCAGTACAGCCGTACTGCGCTACACCCAGGACAGCGCCTTGAATAGGGTGCCCCAGATACCCCAACAAGTGTTGCAAGACGATGCGGCTGGCACATGCAAACTACAACTACAAGTGGTTCAGGGAGCCGGCAAGGCATCATCGAGCCAGGCGTCGCCTCAACCGGCTGCACCCGCAGCCAGACCCAAGGCCCTGGCAGCAGCAGTCAGAGGCTTGAAAGCTGAGCTCGAACAAGTGAAGCAGGCCGTGCAGGCGCCTGCACAAACATATGTTTTCCGCCCAAGGGCCAGAATCCTACACAAAGCCTCATATCATGAGGACAGCAATGAACCCGTCAAATGGCGGACACCGTGTGGCTGGAACTATGGCAGTCGCACATTTTTGAGAACGTCCAACGAGTTTGACGGAGCCAGACGTTGTAGGAAGTGTTTTAACCTGAGCGAAGACTCAAGCTCAGATAGCAGTGACGGGTCCTCAGGCCTCACTGATTTAGCCAGCTCCTCTGCAAGCAGCGCAGAGGCAGACTAGGCGGCTCCAGCAGGCGAGCTGACCACATGCGGAGATGGAAAAACAAAGCGGCCACAACATATTTCACATTTCTCACGTGCATTCCAACAATGACAGCGTGACCGAGACATCTTTGAAGTTTATTTGTGTTCAGTTTCATGGTCATGCCTCTCATGCCGGATTGTTTCCCATGTTTGCTTCATTTGAAGGTGCAATTGACAGTGCTTCGTTATTTTATTTGCTGATTTGATGCATTCTGTTTTTCCCTCAGTCTGGCTGAGCACAACCGGTCCCAACGAGACTTCACGACCATGGTGCTCTCCCTTGCACCCACGTCGCTGGCAGACCTAGCAAGAGACGCGGCGGCCGGCGACATAGTCAACGAATACCTCGACGCTAGAGGGATCAAGACTCCGGCCACTTTGGCCCTTCTGAGTCGAGACGAAGACAACCTCGACCTCACCCTGATACAGCCTCTCCTGCAGGGCTGGCCTAGACCAGATGGCACGACCATCACCGTGCGAGAACAGGACAAGCCCATTGCCAAGGCGGTATTGCTGCACATGTGGATGATGGCCAAGCAGGTATGGGAAGCGACACAACATGCAGCCATGCCGAAGGCCACACCGACCCAGAGCACGTCTTCCACGGCAGCCTCAACACCAGCCGAGGACAAGGTCCCCAAGGCACTGGCTCCAGGACGTTGGACAGCACTGGTGCAGGAATACCAGTCACAGCAGATCGGAGGCCAAGACCGAGTCTTCCCAGTCCAGGAGTTACTGGGGACAGAAGCTGTCATCGCCCGGGTCCTACACGAGCATGAGACCAGCAAGAACTATACCCCAGTGTTGCTGGGGGAGCTGATCTCGACCAGGACCTTTCAGGCCAATGGTGAGCCGAACCCTCTCGCAAAGAGAGAGCGCAATGTGACCAAGCTCACATTGACAGGTGAGCAACTTGTGGCCACCCCTGAGGAACCGTGGCAACCTCGGAGCGTCCTTGCCATCCTGGACGGCTTGGCGAGCATTCGATGGTGCTTCATCCTATGCAAGCTGGGCACCGAGCAGGCGGTCCACGCCTTTTTCGATTGGCTGGTCAGGTTGGTCCGCAGCAGACCACAGAAGACGGACCAGCTTGCGCAGTTCTGGATGACGGTCTCCTGGAAGCTGGCCCTTGAGATGAGAGGAGGCCGCACGTTCATGGAGGCCACGGCGCTCATCATGAAGGACTACGATTCTTTCACTGAGTGCATGAGCCGTGAACCCAGCCAGACCACCAAGAAGCCCATGCCATCAGCCCCTGCCAAGGCTGAAACCAAGGGTTATGGAAAAGGTAGCACAAAGTCAGGGAAGGGCACGAGACCTTCTCCTTACAGCCGCCCTACAAAACAGGGGACATGGCACAAGGACGACGGCTATGACAGAGCCGCCCACCCTTGGCAGGGATCGCAGAAGCAGGATGACAAGCCGAAGTGGCAGAAGGAGCCCTGGTCTTCCGATTGGAAGACGCCGTCCAAATAGGGACAACACGGGGTCATGAGACAGGTGGATCTCGTGACACCCGACAGCACTGGGTACCCGCCACCCAGCCAACCACCAACGGCCGAGCGAGGCCAAGTTTTCCAGAAGTTAGATGAGGAGGTCATCCTTGTCAGCTGTTTCGACGGCATTGGGTCTGCTGCTTTGATCCTCAAAGGGCTGGTAGCAGCCATTTCGCTGCACATTGTATGGGAGGTGGACAGCGATTGTATGGAAGTGCTGAAGGCCCGTCACCCAGAGGCGGTGACCCGGGGTGATTTTCTCAAAGATGACCCTGATGAGGTCGCCAGAGTGATACACCGCCATGATCCTGAGGGCACCAAGCTGGTGCTCTTCGCAGCTGCTCCCCCATGCCCTGACTTCTCACGCATTCGTGCAGATGCACCAGGCTCAGCAGGTGAAGAAGGCCACAAATTCACAGCATACTGTGAATTTATCAGGAAGGTGGAGATGGGCATACCTCACAGGAGGATAGGCCACCTTACCGAGAACGTGGTGATGGACAAGGGAGAGGCTGACCATTTCTCCAGCCTCCTGGACTGCAATGCGATCTTGGCTGACGCGCAAGACTTCGGCCTCATCAACCGCCCTCGTTTGTGGTGGACAAGAGTGGACTGGAGCAGCATCCGGACAAATCCCATCACAGGGAAACGGTTACGGTGGTCCAAGAGCCAAAAATACCACCGTCTCCATCACGACACCACGTTCCAGGAAGAGACGGATCTCCAGCTGGAAGGCCTTCGACTTCACAATGCGGTGGCATCTCATGACAAGCGCATCCCGTGTCTGACAACTCCAGCACCATCGGACGATGGCAGACCAGCGCCGAAGAAGCTGAAAGGGAAGATAGACCCTGAACAGAAGGCGCGATGGATGAATGATGGGCGGCTATTTGCTCCATGGCAATACTCCAAGGAGGCTCTTCTACATGCAGCCGATGGGAGCATGGTGGTCCCGCCCCCGGAAGCCAAGGAACAGCTGCACCAGCTGCCGAAATGGTATACGTCCGTCCCGGGAGTGTCGGAGAAAGCCAGACACAGAATGCTGGCAAACGGTTGGCACATTGGATCAGCACGGTTCATCATGATGCTGGTCCTCCAATCCATGTTGATGGTGACCGCTTCGTCACCCGTGCCACAGCCACGGCACACCGCGCTTCAGACCATGCTGACCTTCCTGCAGCCAGCGACACCGCACCTAGGCCCAGGGACATGGCCCAGCGAAGCAACGTGCGTGGCCCAAGCCGGGTCGATGTGGGAGCATTGGCAGATGGCCGTGGCTTCCAGTCACCCAGTACAACGGCCCCCTCGGCTGGAGCCGGGGCTACAGCAATGTGTGGACTTCCGGGGCATCATTGGAGGCAGCCTCGCACGCATGAGGACAGAGATAGTGGACGAGATCAAACAGTGGGCCCTCGACAGCATGGATGCGACCGAGACCTGGTGGAAGTCACTTCCACCTCACGTGGCCCAGGTTTACTTCAACAAAGACCACAACCAAATCTCACAGATTCCACTTCTGTTGCGATTGCTCGACCTGGCCAAGATGCCAGGCCTTCCAGAGCTCACAGAAGACCTCCAGTCAGGGTTCCAGGTGACTGGTGAATTGCATGCGGGAGCGGGCTGGCTCCCACGGGCTGACAGCAAGTATGAGTTCCCAACGTCGGCCGAGACCTTCATGAAGCACAACCAACACTATACCAGAGCCAAACTGCGCAGCAAACGCGTGGATCCAGAATGGTCATCCATGTTGGATGAACTGCGCTCTGAGCTGAAGAAGGGCAGAATGTCAGGACCCTACCGAGCTCCTGATTGGTGGCCGACGCAGACCACGACCATCGACGAGATGCCCTTGCTCCAGCTACCCATTCAGAACATCTGCACCAGCTTTTGTTTTAGTGTGGTCCAAGCCGACAAGATCCGGCGGTGCGAAGATTTCCGTCGGTCAGGCCACAATGCAACAGTTGTGGCGTATGACGTGCCACATCACCATGACATCAGAACGTTCACTGACCTGGCATTGTCGGCCCCACAGGGAGGAGACACATCTCTGGTTTGGGCCCAGGACCTGGACGGAGCATACAGACAGTTTCCAGTACGTGACCCAACAGATTGTTTCTGTGTCCTCATGACACCCAGAGGGCCCATACTCCTTCAACATCATGCGATGACCTTCGGCGCAGTGAGCTCCGTTTGGAACTTCAACAGGGCTGCAGACGGCATCATGTTTTTGAGCCGCCGTCTACTGGCGACACCGCTGGGACACTACGTTGATGATTTCATTGGCGTTGAGCCTTCAGCCCTGGTACACAGCAGCTTCTCAGAGTTCACACGCCTTATGAGGGTACTTGGACTGCGCATGAAAGAAAGAAAGGCTTTACCACCAGCAGCCCGACAGAAAGTTTTGGGCATCAACATGCACATCACAGAGGACGAGGTGATTTTGTCGCCGCACCCCGAACGATGCGACAAGGCCAAGAAGGTCATCCAGAATGCATTGGAGACCAACAGACTGACGGATGAGGCAGCTCACCGACTCGCAGGAAAGTTGGTTTTCCTCACCTCAACTCTGTTCGGCCAATTGGGTCGCGCATCACTTCAACCGCTCTACGCAAGAGCGCATGGACTTTCAGAGGGCGACCATGACGGCCAACTGAACAGACCACTCAGATCGGCACTACGATCGCTGATGAATCTTCTTCGAGAGATCCAACCCAGGGTGATCCCCAAGCAGATGGACCAAAGTTGCATCGTCCTCTATTCAGATGCGTACTTCGTGATTGATGGCACACACCACTCACCAGGATCCAAGACCATCCCGAAACATTGGCATAAGACAAAGTGCCATACCTACGAGAATGGTTGGGGAGTGGTGATTCATTTCGAAGGCAACACGTGGTTTTCCTCCGGAAGATTGCCTTCACGACTCATCAAGAAGTTTTGTACCAGGAAAGCCTACATCTACTTCCTCGAGATTGCTGCCCAACTCATGGGATTCTTGACCTGCCGTCAATTGCCCTCGACCCTGGTGATGTCCTTCATTGACAACACGGCAGGCTTCTTTGCCTTGAGGAAAGGCTATTGCCGAGACCCTGCCATCTGCAATGTCCTGGCATTGGTATGGAGGATCATCGCCCTCGACGGCTGGCACTTACATCTCGAATGGGTTCAGTCCAACCTGAACATCAGTGACAGCGTCTCTCGCTTCCAGTATGACGAGATGCAGAAAATCAACGCCAATTGGACGGAAATACCAGTGGAAGGCATCTATGACATTCTGGCACGCGTGGCAGTCGATTCGGACTATGCTCACGGGAAAGCACTCAACGACATGATCGCGATCCAAACTGCTCCACTCACTATGACTCACACTGGAGGAACGGGGAACTGGCGCCAGTGTGGGAGAGATTGGCTCCAGCAGCAGCTCCAGCTGTCAAGCAGACAGGACCAGCTGTCACAGAGCACCCCAGGCCAAAAGATCCAGTGCGAGCAGCTTTCAAGTGAGCAGTTTGGAAACGCACGACACATGTTTGAGAGCACACATGTGCATAGGAACATGGGGAGGTAGTGCTGAACTGCCAACGGTGCAGCTACAGAGGCTCAAATAGCCCAAAGCACCCTCCCATCCCACACCTTTTCCTAGGAAGTTGGCCAACGAGCACAGCTTGTCTTTCGAAACTGGGCTGTTGGGAGAGATTGGCTCCAGCAGCAGCTCCAGCTGTCAAGCAGACAGGACCAGCTGTCACAGAGCACCCCAGGCCAAAAGATCCAGTGCGAGCAGCTTTCAAGTGAGCAGTTTGGAAACGCACGACACATGTTAACTGTATTACTGTCGGATGCGTAGCGGATAAGCATTTAAACTGCGTGCCAGCACATTTTTGTGACATGTCCGTATGATGAGAGAATTAAGATATTTCTAGGCTTTTTTTGATTGGAGTGGTCAGCCATTTCTTGGGGCCCATTGGTCTTACCAATTACAAACAATAATCACGCCTTTTACGGATTTCAAGGGGTTATTATGCAACATTGGCTGACGTTCAACCTGCCAAGGCCAGGTGCTCCTGGTCCCGGACCGCCTGGAGTGCCCAGAGTGTCTGGACCGCAGGGAACTCAGGATCATCAACACCTTTGCTGAGTGTCCCCCTGGAAATGTCTGGGGAATGCTGATGACAGTCCCCCGAAAAAACAACTATTTTGGATCATTCTTCCAGAAGCTCTTTGTCCAGAACGACCGGGAATCCGCCGATCGCCAAGGCCTGCCCCAGGAGCTGTCCCGCCAGCGCCAAGAGTACCATCCGGGCCGTGGGAAACCTCAGCCAGAGAGCTTTCTACAGCCTGGTGGTTTGAGCAATGCATTGAAACTGCAAGGGTCATCTAGAGTCCATCCCAGATTTGTTGGTTTCAAGTAAGGCCCCTCCCTGCAGTCCACCAGTCCGGACCTTAAGATGTGGAACATGAGCATGCTTCGGGCTAAGAGCGTCATGGGGCTTGTTGGAAGCGATCCCCGCGTGGATCAGGCCTGCCCCAGCACCAGTCCCACCTGCGGCTCCTGGCATGCCGGCTGGTCCGCAGGGGACCCTAGGCCCTGCTTGGCTTGGCCGAACATGCAGCATCTTTTATCCAAAAAGCCTTGATAGGCAAACCAGTGGGTTCGGGGGCATCTGCCGTTTTGGGCATACCCACACAGAAATGGTCTTGATTGATTTGGAATTGTCTTGAAGGATCACCACAATTCAACGCACAGATGAAGAAGCATCTTTCCTAGAAGGGTGGAACGGCGCCTCCAAACTCGTGATCCATCTTTGATATTCCAAAGTCCTGCTTGCTTTGAGGCCCCCACCAGCTGTGCATCAGCCCCAGACATCGTTCAGAAAGACTCTGGTCATGAGCTGGCCAAGGGCCAAACATATTCCTCAAAAAGATGAAACAAATGTCCCTCAAAATTGGATTGAGTAGAAATACCATCTACAGCACCCCCAAAAAGATCGAATTGGCTAAAGTCTCAAATGAAAATTCAAAAATAATGGTACCCTCTGGTCATCAAACATGGCAGGACAATGCTCCAATTGGGGGTTTCGTCAAATGGGGGTACCCCTAAATCATCCATTATAAACCAATCATTTTGGGGATCCACCATGTGTGGAACCCCCCAATTTAGTTGGATGATGTTCCCTATAGAAACCTCCATTTAGTTCGGGCGTTTTCGACGACCCAGGCCTGGGGCTCCAGCTCCTGGCAGCCTAATGCCGGCTGCACCTAGGCTATCCGCGCAGGGCGCCACAGATGGCTGACGTCGGAGTGATTTTTTCCAAGGATGGTGTCCGAACTATGACAATAATCATAAGCTATAAACAATATTTATAACTACATGTAACTATATAACTACATGGTAGGCGGCTGATAGACGACCGCCTGCTTTTCCAACCACCGCTAGTTGATTTCGCCTGGTTTTTACCAGTTGTTTTGTCTATTGCTGCGTTTTTTGACTCTTCCAAATCCAGCTTCGAACTACTTGTTTTTTTCATTTCATGTTTCACATTTCCAAGTAGATGTCTTTCTTTCATTTCAGGATTTGAGTCAACTTCGTATACACATCTTTGGGAGAAGAAGACTTAGACCACATTCTGTACAACCATTGCTTCACAAGCACATTGACCTCTGTGTGCAGCTTTGAACCAAATTGTCCCTCATTTAGACATGACGTTATTATCCCACCCCACCCCACCCCTCCTCACCCCACCCAACAGCAGTGACGACGCATGGGGCAAGTACGTGTGAAACGCACTTAGACATGACGTTATTATCCCACCCCCCCACCCACCCCACCCCCCCCTCCTCACCCCACCCAACAGGCAGTGACGACCATGGGGCAGTACGTGTGACGACCCATCACCCCCCACCCACAGGCAGGACGACCATGGGAAAAGTACGTGTGAAACGCACTTAGACATAAACGTTATTATCCCACCCCACCCCACCCCACCCCACCCCTCCTCACCCCACCCAACAGGCAGTGACGACCATGGGGCAAGTACGTGTGAAACGCACTTAGACATGACGTTATTATCCCACCCCACCCCACCCCACCCCACAAGACAAGAGAAGACAAGAGTATAAAAATAGCCAAAAAGCTGGCGGTCATTTATCAGCCGCCAGCCAACTACATATATATGTATACTATAATATGGATATATATATATACATAATATATAATAAAGTAAAATAAAATATAACATAATATAATATATTATAATATACTATAACATAATATAATATAATATGTTATGATATGATATGATATGATATAATATAATACACTATAGTATGATATAATATAATATGATATAATATAATACAATACAACACAATATAATATAATATAATATAATATATAATATAATATAATATAATATAATATATATATATGTAATTATACGTATATTGTATAGATATAGGTATTGATACATGTATTGATATATATATAGATACACACAATGGGTCTCTTATTCTTGTTCCCCGATTTGGGATTTTAATTTTGACCAACAGCCAGATGAAGGGTAAGTTACCGCTTTGCTGAGGCCCGGCGTTCCCGGCCCACCTGGGGCTTGTCCGTAGGGAGCCGAGATATTGGAACTGGGGGTGAGACCCCAAGAGTCGACAAGATCCAAAATGACCCACGTTTTTCTAATGATTTTAATATGGTGATTACCTATTAAATTACCAGACCCTATTTTCATGTATTGTGGGGGTGGGGTTGGGTGGGGCATGTTAACGTTCATGTGAACTGCATTAGCAGACATGGGCACTTTGCGAGCTTGGGTGGGGTGGCTGGGTCTAATAGCGTTCTTGCCCCTTGCCTTTCAAGAACGCATGGACCTTGCTCATGTCACTTTCAAGACGCACTTGATGCTACGATCTTAAACTTTATCATGTAACTTCTAAGATGCACTTGATGCTACGCTCTTAACTTTGTCATGTAACTTCTAAGTCTCAGTGCTCTTAACTTTATCGCGTACATGAAGATGTTGTTACGTCATTGGATTTGTTGCGTTGGATGTTGTCTTTCTATGTTTACTTGAATATTATGTAAACTGGATTGTTATGTTGGCGGTTGTCTTTCTATGACGACTTGAAGATAATATTTGGATTGTTGCGTTGGAATGGGGGGTCTCGCACTTCGGAAACTGTTCAAAGACATGGTGCCTGCAAACTTGCAGACGCTGGTCCGAACGAAAGTCAACCCACTGCTTATGACATACGTCAAACAATGGCAATGGAGACAGGTCGTGCCTCATAGGGATTTGCTAGACAAGACCAGCAAAACAATGCACAAAGACACAACGTGGTGACTGAATGCACGAAAACACAGGTTTTGGCACATTTGCTAACATAAATCATCACATTTATGAACTCCTTAGGACAACCTGTTTGACCTCACTGGTCAAGCGAAACTACTGGGGCTTTACCCGTGATAACCGGAGCTACTGACATCCTTCACACGTTTGAACGCAGATTTGGAGCTGAGGCCATCTGCTCCGTCTGCTCCTTCACCCTTAGGCAAGGAAGATTTGAAAAGCCAACACTTCAAAGCTGTGGTTTTGTCTGAAATTTGTGGGACAACCCCCATGATAGTTCTGGGTCTTCCGTACAAAAATTGCTATAACATGCTATAACTGGGGGTAAATACTGTACTCTGATGGCAAAGACCAAAGCACTGTGGCTTGAACCTGCAGGACTGTCACGACCGGCTGCGCCAAGCGCCGCTTCGCGCTTCAGCATTTGCCTCAGTGCAGAGACCTGTAAAGAAAGCAGAGAAACTTTGGGTCAGAAGTCTTTCAAATCTTGGATGTGTTGCATGAACAGGAAGCCGTGGAGATGCTGTGCTGTTGGACCCGAGGTGCAAGCCCTCCACCTGTGTATTGAGCTTGGAGACATGAGGAGATTGACATCCTGAGTGAGTCAAACTTCCGTGACAAACATCTAAAATCCAAAGCATTTGATCTCCGAGGCCCGCTGCCAGGCTGTGATTTGTTACGTGGTACTACCTTGCCTCGGTTTTGTGCATCTGGATGTAGCAACGAGTTGTAGCGAGCTTGTCTCTCTCTCTCTTTCGTCTCCAAAATGCATGTTGCCGTCCTTTACCCGTTGTGGTGTTTCCACTCTTCTTCACAAATGGCATCTTGTGCACTGCTTTTGGGTGATGACTTTGTTCTCTCGTCAGGCCAGGACCCCCTGCTCCGGCAGCACCTTCAGGCGGGATTTCAAGATTTTTGCATGGAGAACGTTTGAGATGAATCTGATGTGAATCATGGCATTTGGTCAAATCATTTCAGGTCATGATAGACTCTGAATGACACACAGCTCTTGCGAAAGTGGCTTCTGCAGTTTCAACATGTTTCAACATGCTCAGATTTTTCTGCAGGACTGTCACGACCGGCTGCGCCAAGCGCCGCTTCGCGCTTCAGCATTTGCCTCAGTGCAGAGACCTGTAAAGAAAGCAGAGAAACTTTGGGTCAGAAGTCTTTCAAATCTTGGATGTGTTGCATGAACAGGAAGCCGTGGAGATGCTGTGCTGTTGGACCCGAGGTGCAAGCCCTCCACCTGTGTATTGAGCTTGGAGACATGAGGAGATTGACATCCTGAGTGAGTCAAACTTCCGTGACAAACATCTAAAATCCAAAGCATTTGATCTCCGAGGCCCGCTGCCAGGCTGTGATTTGTTACGTGGTACTACCTTGCCTCGGTTTTGTGCATCTGGATGTAGCAACGAGTTGTAGCGAGCTTGTCTCTCTCTCTTTCCTCTCCAAAATGCATGTTGCCGTCCTTTACCCGTTGTGGTGTTTCCACTCTTCTTCACAAATGGCATCTTGTGCACTGCTTTTGGGTGATGACTTTGTTCTCTCGTCAGGCCAGGACCCCCTGCTCCGGCAGCACCTTCAGGCGGGATTTCAAGATTTTTGCATGGAGAACGTTTGAGATGAATCTGATGTGAATCATGGCATTTGGTTAAATCATTTCAGGTCATGATAGACTCTGAATGACACACAGCTCTTGCGAAAGTGGCTTCTGCAGTTTCAACATGTTTCAACATGCTCAGATTTTTCTGCAGGACTGTCACGACCGGCTGCGCCAAGCGCCGCTTCGCGCTTCAGTGCTAGCAGAGAACCACCTGCGTTAGGAACTCAGAAACTCCGATCCTGGAGGGTTCGCCACTTGCTGTCGTTGGTGGTAGAATTTAGGCCTGGCAGCAGGCAGGGAAGGGCTGCAGGGAAAGAGTCCATAGATCTGAGTTCGGATTGCAAGTTTGATGTTTTGCTCTCCAATCTAGAATTTGGAAGGAAGGGAAGGAGATAGACATGGTGGCCAAAGAAAGTATTGCAGAATCATTATTTCTTGGACACACAGCTTCAGCGACACCGTACCACTGATCCTTTTGGCAGGCAGGCTCCACCTGTACCTTACACGCCGACAGGCAGCCCTCGGGTAGCGCAGATGTGGATGGATTCTGATTCTAGGTCCAGCCAAGATAGGACCATCGGTAGAGTCATATTGACGCCACATATTGACGGATGGGAAGCAAATACCTCGCTCATTGCTGATGATTTACCACTTGTGAAGTTGAGTGACAGGTATGTCACGACCTGGTGCACCCGCCTCCCGATTCAGTGCGGGCCGAGATCCGCCTGCGTCAGGGCCATAGAATTTTGACTTAGAATTGATTTGGTGAATTTAATGTGATGATTCTGCTTGACATACTTGACATACTTGACTTCGAGAGCAGTACTGTAAGACTGCTTGACATTTCGAGAGTAATCTTGACTCTAAGACTCAGGCCTGGTGGAAGGCCGGAGGACTCCTGGAGTTTGAGATTATTTGAGATGACTTGGTATGATGCCATGTCTGTAACAATCAAAACCTGTCGGCATTGGAACTGTTTGGCGCGTCCTCCAAGCTTCCAAGTCCACAGTTCCACGGCCAGGCCCAGATTCTCGTCCAAGTGATGTTCGCTGCCCAAAGACATTGGCAGTTTGAGCAGAAGTGTTTTTTGACTGCATGAGACAAAGGCCTTCAATGAACCTGCAGGATGACTACATGAACATCATGAAACTATAAGACTTGTGTTTGCTGTTCTAGAAGGAAACAACAACATCCCTGCCCTTGTTGGACCAAGCGAACATAGAAACTGGGTTTTATAATTGAATGTCGTCAGCGCAGCAGAAATTCGAAGCCAATGATTCTTCAGATACCGCTGCCCTGCTGAAAGCGGGCCCTTCAGTGCTTCGTGCCTTAAAGCTCCAGGCATGGACGGAGAACAGAAAAGGAGCCCGACTTTTAAGATGTTCAAGACACACACACATAGCTTGCGGCCAGAACCTTCAGTTTTCCAATCTTGAATTGAAGATTGCGACGCCCTCTCCAGCAGGTTCCAATCAGGCAGTACTTAGAATGCATCTCTCTCAGATATGGTCATGTCATCAAATGCCACGGATCCGACAAGCAACGGTTTAGCTTTTCTTCAAACGAAATCTATGATTGTGAGACATTCATTTCCTTTTGGTACCATAGGCAGACTTCATCATTGCAGGTGCTTGTTCAGATGGACGACCGAAAAACCCTAATTTGGCATGTGCAAAACAAGACAAGGAAATGCAACACGGGCAGAAGCCTTACCTTGAAAGCAGCATTCGAACCAGAATCCTGTACTGTATAACTGTATAGTGTGGTAAACCCAATGTCATAAACGATTGCAAGTCATCACCATTTTTATGGCTGGTTGGTATAAACCATCCCTAAATAGTACGTACTTTAGGTTTATGACGGTTTATGGCATTGGCTTCCCACATTATAATCTTCAAAAATACAGCAAACTCTTGACGAAAAATCTCGCAGCTCCAGCTGCAAGCCTTTGGGGTGCCATGATCCCAGCAGCTTGGTAGTACTGGGAGGTTGTTCTTCGTGATTTCGGACAGGGACATCTTATTCCAATGTCCACACCACAAAAGATGGTTTCACGAGAAAAGATCTACGGTATAAGTTAGGCTGCACCACAAGTTCTGACAGGATTATAGGATGTATTGAGAAGGGATTGAGGGTTTGGTTTTCTTTTTTCTTCTCTTCAATCTTGCACCGGGAAAGGTTTCCCATGCGACCTCTCTACGTCTCAAAGCTCCGCACCCCACCAATGGCACCTACCATCGCTCGTGGTGAGGTATCTGAGCCACGATGCCTTTCCAGAAGGTCAGGTGTTCCGATATGTTGGACGTAGAAAGACTTTGTATGTGCGAAGGCGTCTAAAAATCACTGCAGGGCCGGAAGGTGTACAACACTTGTACACCCGAGTTTTGTTTATCAACAACTTCAGCCACGAATCATTGGTACTCAAGGACCATATCATACCATATCGACATATCCACACGTGCCTCGAATTTGGCTTCAGCATCACTTTTGATGCAGGCCGCGAGTGAGCGTGCACGCCCAAGCGGTCAGGAAGGTCTCAGCTCACCCTCTCCCAGAATTCGGGTATTCCAAACAGGTGTGATTTTCTGAGAAGAGAGTATATATAAATATGTATACATATACATATATATAATATAATTTGTTGTGTTTTGTGTTTCCGGTGATGTATTTTCGGTACCAGTTCTTTCACTTTGACTCAGGTGCTGATCGTGGCTCTTGTCCTCACCTACCTCGAGGACAGGGAATGAGTCCACTTCATTTCAGACGATGTGTTGCCAGCAGCGGCAGTAGGTTCAATGCTTTGTTGCCTCCAGAGTATCTTTGTGAGATGCCCAGAAAAGCATGATGACAGAGTTCAAACATAGAGGATACCGGCCATTGAGTTTCAGGGGAACATGATGATAAACCATGAAAAAACATGATAAACCAGGGAATTGGGAGCCCATCCGCTGGCGTTGCCATCATAAAATGGAGAGCTCCGATGAAGTCCAGGAATTTTGGTACCTTGGGGCCTTTGGATAAGCTTTGGTACCCGAGCGTTTACAGTAGACATCAGTAGACTGATTCATACTTCAGATATGGCAAAAGTTCATTACTCAATGGATTGGTTTAAGGGAAAATCTACAGGAAACCATAGATTTTCCCATCAAATATGGGGCTTTCCTGTAAAGTGTCCCTTAAACCAATCCATTGAATTGCAGTTCCTAGGAGAAATTTCAGCTTTCTCCAAATATGTCCACTCGAAGTGGCACGGGGATGTAGATGAAATCTGGCAGCTGGAGCAATCTGGACGTGTCGTGGGATCCGCATTGAGGTGGTCAGGTGGCTGGTCCTTAGGTTTGGAGCTGAGAAGCATGAGAAGCTCGCTGATTTGCTCATCATTTGGGGCTCGACATCCTATGTTAGTATATGGGGGTTTCCATAAATGGGGATACCCCAAAATGGATGGTTTATAAGGGAAAATCCTATTAAAATAGATGATTTAGGGGTACCCTCATTTATGGAACCCCCCATATATGTAGATGGCAATACCATGCAATACCTATCCTTCAATATCCACAAGTAAATGGCAACATAATTCCTACCCTGTAACAATTAACAGCCGCAAGATCAGTGGTAACACACGATCAGCCAGGCCGTACAGGCACGACTTGGTTGCTGCGAAGAGCCACGAAAGGTGCGAGAAGTGAGGATCAAGGAGATATGAACCATGGATAGCCCTGCTCACTGGTCCAAAGATGGCAATTTAGCGGATGATAGATATGATAGGACATAAACATAGATCATGAAATAGATCATGAATGGGATATCCAAGATATCCACTATCTATATCCATGGGATACATTATCATCCACTGTTTCAATGGGATCCCTGCAGGTGAGCTGGAGGCCATGAAGCTGACGGATCTCAAGGGGATTTGTAGATCCAATTCGCTGCCGGTCAGTGGGACCAAGGCGCCAGCCATTTTTGGACCTGTTTGGCTTGAAACTTCTCAGACCTCAGTAGCTGTTTCCTGGGTTTCCCTCCTGGTCGATTGCCAAGACGTCACTCCTATCAAAGGGAAATTGCTCAGGCGCAGCTTGTCGAGAGAATTTTGGCTGAAGAGGTGCCACCACGGAGCATTAGAGCGAATGAACTTATAGGACGCTTAAGACGCTTAAGCAGCTTGAGATGGACATTCTTGGTCTAGACCTGGACCTTCCATCACTGAGCTAAATGTTGAGGACTCGAACCTAGAGGATGATGAAGAGGAGGATGAGGATGAGCCAGAGAAGGTCACTGCGAAAGCAGCTCCTGCGTGGCACCGGCAACTTGTGCTGAACTGTGCTTCCTGTTGCGATGTTGAAAGATGTTGAAAGGACATTTTGGCATTCATCCCAATTCATCCCCTGCCAGACCTGCCAGACCAAAACCTGGGAGCAGGGAGCCCGGCCATGAAATGTTTCCAGGTTGCACAGTCGCCAGCGATCTCAAGCGACCTCGTATTTTGCTGAGGTACAACCCCTTCAGGGTACATAGAGGAGACAGAGATTTCTGGCCCCAAGGGCAAACCCATCATTGCAGGCTTCCTTCATAACTTGTTGCGCGTCTGCTTCAAGACTGTTTGTCGAATTGACCTGATCCACAGACAGTTGGACAGGATAGTATTTAGGATGACTCCATGCAGGTTGGGGTAATTCTCGGATTAGGCTTTCGCTATTAGATTGCATGTGGATATATATATATATATAAATATGTATACATAATATGTATTTATATAATGTAGCATTTATAACATCTAATTGAAATGCTCGAACTTGAGGCTAATCTCGAACATTCACCAGTCATATGAGAGTTTCTCTTGCGGTCACGGGGTTGGCCGTCTCATTCTGGACCTGGCAGGTGATACAATTTACCTCTTGGCGCGGACAGGGAAGTACCTGGAGTATCCTGAGCACCGCGAGGAACAGTGTGCCTTTGGGGGTAGGTTGCACAAATACTGCCCTGATTTGGGTGTAGGCTTGCTTTTTCACGTGCTACTCCAGATTTCCTCGAAAGTGGAACGCACACAAACACAAGTATGCAGACAGAGACGTTCATTGCCCAGCTATTGCGGTCACAATAAGAAGCTATGATTATGAGACGCCATGGCCGCCTCAACTACGCTACCCGGCGTCTCATAATCATAGAAACCGCCATGGGAGACCCTTGAGCCTTTTGCCTTCCCTTGTTTGCAGGATCCTCGAGCACGCGCAGTGATCAAGGGCACGCGACAGGCAGGGGTTACGTCTACCAACATGTCTTAGAAAATAAGATATATACATAAAGATTCGGCAGGGGAGTTGATATCGCAGTGAGGTCCTGATACAAGGCCACAACTTCCAAGTTCTCCGTTTGGCTCTGGACCAGGCACTAGAGATCCAAAAGAAAGGAGGCCAGATCGAAGTTCAGTGGATGGCTCCATAATTCGAGAGTCCGACATTTTGGCAGTCACGGATTCAGCCAAAATGGACACTGGGTATATGGACCAAACTGCAGGTATTCAAATGGCCTTGCAGTTATATTCAGGCAATTCTTATTGGATCTTTGAAGCCTTGCAGCAAATGCAACCGCCAGGTGGTGCCATCCAGTCAGGTGGGAGCTGTGTTCATGTGGTGAAGGCCGGCCGTTCAAACTTTGGCGAAAGGAGACACCATCTCCCTAAGATGCCATCTTGGCGTGCGCACCTCGTTGGATTTCTTACAGCACCGTGTCGTTTGTTTATTGAAGCCTTACCGCTTCACCTGAGGTATATTTGGACTTTCAGGGAACTGCAGTTCGCGTCACGGGCCCCAAAAGATTCACAAAAGATTGTGGCTTCGAGAACTGCCTGCGGATAAGCGACGCATTTGTCACCACTGAGGCTCGGAAAAGTGAAGCGGGAGAGTGGCAACAGATCAGGACGCTTTGTCGTGTTGCAGACTGGGAGTGCTGCAGTGGCAAAACAAAATGAACACAGAAATCAGAAGATGCGGAACACAAGGCAACAGATCAAGCAGTTGAGTCAAGAGTTGACAGATCATTGGAGGTGTGTCAAATGTAGCTGGATTTTTTTGCATCTTAGAGATTCTGAGACAGCATTAAGAAGGTATTGATTTCTTTTTGTCTGGAACTTTGAGCCATCTGCACTCGGTAGACTCAATGAAGGATCACCAACGAAGACCACGAGGGATCCATTCGCACAGGAGTGGCTTTTGATACACAGGGGCCTAAAGTGATGCGTAGCATTGCGTAGCTGTGTAGCTGTGAGAGTGGTTTGAAGATTGTCCCATTGATTTAACATGATTTAACATGATTTAACCATTTTTAACCACTATTGCTAAGCTGCTATGGTTTGAAGATCAGGCGACGTGATCTTTCTACGCGGGCACCAGGACAACGTGCTCGATGCAAGGGACCCAAGGGACCCAAGGGACCCAAGGGACCCAAGGGACCCAAGGGACCCAAGGGACCCAAGGGACCCAGGACAGGAGGAAACACCGGAACCCATGGACATCGGGCACCACGTCGTTGTGTGGCGGTTGAATATAGATATAGATATATGTAGTTGAATGGAAAATTGAAGATGTACAGCATCCAATGGTTTTTTGTGTTTTGATAATGTTAGTTAATAGAGAGGGTTCTCCTGGCCAGTTTTCATCTCCGGAATCCCATGGTGCCAAGGTAGAGAAGGAGAATGTCAAGTGCAGATGGCTGGGTTGGCTCAGATTTTCAGAAGAGAAGGAAAGATCTGGGTGCCAACACTGTTGATGCGATTTTCTTCGGCTAGCATGGTGAATACATGTGAATACCGCACGCCCAACTGTGGTAAAATTCAAATAATATAGCCTGACTTGTCAACGGACAAGCGCAGCATCAGTTCAGACTTGACACATGCCTGGAAACCCTTGCATAGTACAGATAGCTTGGCAGTCAAACAGCTCCATTCTGATGCCTTTTTCTGTAGTGAAATATGGTTTGAATCAGTTTAAGTTCGATCTGGGTAAGCCATGGTGCACCGCGACAAGCTCGAAACCTTGTATCTCCAAGGCCAGATGAAGGGAAATGGCAGCGTTTGGTCATTGAAAAATGAGATGCTGAGACCGCTGCGACCGGAATGATTTCGTTTGGGCCCATGGGATCAAGCTTCGTAAGCTCAATGTGAAAGTCTGGGCTGATGGGTGTACAAAAAGCTCCTGGAAAGGATCGACTCTCCGACTCTCGATTAGATCAAAAAGGACGCTGCTGCACACTGAAAGATCTGGAGAACTTCGAAAACCAGCATAAACCAGCTATCTCTGACATGGTCACCGACGGTCTCATTTTCCAGCTGGGATTCCGGACTGCTGCCTCTGAATTCCCGATGGCTCAAGGCATTCAAGGCATGTCTTGGTCGCTTCGACCGAAGCGGCGCCAAAGATGCTGCCCATATACGTGATGACTCTACCAATGCCGATTTATGTGACCCGGCTGTGACTGTAAGCGCCATGTTTCATTTTTGTAGACTTGTAAAGGCCTTGGTTTTTGATGCAAGAGGTGTCATACTGTGTAATCACCTGGCCAGCGTGTTTTTCTTGGTCATGTGTCTGTTTTTGATTGTTTTTGGGTGTTTTTGGTAGTTAATCTTAATCCTAGTTTTTCCCTTCAGAAAGTTGTGTCCCAAAATTGGAGCCAAACATATCATTTGTGGCTTGGGCGATGCCAAGGAAACGGCAGCTGTGTTGGTTGCAGCATTCATGGCCTTGGCTGCTAGGACGCTGTGCCTTGGCCATTCCAGGGAATGATCCGGTGCCAAAGAGCTGCTGGCATGACAAGACCGGAAAGTCTTCCGTAAGTGCACAAGGGAGGGCAGTTTGCACAGGTAAATTATAATATAATATAATATACAGTATATGTAAATGATATATGTATTTGATTGTATTTGTAGACACCACCATACAGAGCGTTAAGAATTTGCAGCTCAGGAGTTGACATGGGTCCTTCAACTGGGTGAGTTTTACTTGAGAAACCAGCAGCAATTCTGCCCAGGTGCACTGGTGCCAAGGTCTGACAGGGCGGGTCGCGCAGTCGATTCATTGGGAAACCCATCGATTCCATGTCCAGTCGCCGTCGCCAGGATCGCCCAGTCGCAGTTTCGAGGTTCGGTCCGACACCGTTCCATTTGTTGTTCCGTGGTCAGAACAAAAATTGGATTTGGACCATGAAAGTGAGAAAAAGTAAATTGTACAGCTTGTACCGACCATGGATCCATACTCAGTGGTCCTTTTATCTCAGTCATGTGAATGATTTCATATCCAAGAACGACATGGTTTCAATCGCGCTGTACCATGTCTAGACATGATCGTGTGAGTTTTGATCTGGAACGGTTTTCTTAGTTTCTTGTTACGTGCGAGCAAGGATGATAGGTGCTGACGATCACCATACTAGAAGACAACGCGGTGTGATGCTCAGAAAACACGCAGGTAGCACGGCAGGTAGTACAATTGTGGGACAGGGCAGGCCCTGTATCGAATGTAGCATCTGAAGCTCGCTTGATAAGTTGAGAGATAAAAGGGAGCCAGGCAGTGAAATCATGATATATCATGATATCATGGTTGCTTCGAACCTTTACAGCTTGAATTTCCGCAACTTATTTGGTGACCACCTGGTGTTTTTGACGGGGATTTCAGTGGATTTCAGTGAGGTGCTCGCAGTCTTCAAGTCTTGGACGATCGCTCATGGGAGGTGCGACGGAGACGACGAGTGGAAGACTGTGGTATTTCTTAGGCGAATGGATATCACAATTAAATACGATCATCATGGATATTGGATTACGGATAAGAATGGCAACCGATGATAATGGGCCCAAATGGATACTACTGTAGTGGATTATCAAAATTCAAATGGATAATGGATGATAAATCAATGATAATGGTGTCTCATTCACTTTTTTCCTCTGCAAGTTATTGTCCGCGAATCTGAATGCAATGAGGGTGGAGTCTCTGGACGACAACTTCACAGTTTGTCTCACCAACGGTATGGCAAAGGACATGAGCAACATCTGAGATCCTCCGTTTATTGGAGGTTGTCTACACTACAATCCAAGATCGATGCGAAATCAATCACGACCTGGGAAAAAAAACATTGCATCCCAAGCTGGTTCCAGAATCTTCATGAAACCATGCAGCTTTTTGGTATTCGATTTTCATCTCCCATGTCATCCATGTCTCCTGAGGTAGCAATGAGCCTCGCAGAACGGGCTTCGCTTCATGCAGTTTCTTGGATGCGATCGAAAAACCGACCTGCGAGGGTTGGAACCGGTTGGAACCGGTTGGAACCCGCCTGGGCGGCTTCCGTGAGGCCATTGCGCAGGAGATGAAGGCACTGTGCTGGGTCAAAGTATCGGTCCATTGGGGAAGGGGAAGGGGCGGAAGGGGCGGAAGGGGCGGAAGGGGCGGAAGGGGCGGAAGGGGATCCCGAAATTGGCTGTTTTTTGAAGTGGAACATGATGCACCATTGGATTTGGGGGTGCATGTTAGTTTTCAGACAAACCCACATGTCGAAATGGTCAGAACCTTGAAGCTGCTGAAATCGAGCAATTTGCTTGGGGATGACCCACCCCCAAGCCTTGCGGGAGGCCTTGCGATCGAAACCAGCATCAACAGCTTCTCAGAGCATGGTGCTGTATGTTCCAGCATGTTCCAACATTGGGGTATGCTCCTGCGGTTGGTTTCCCCACTGTTTTGAAACAATTCATTTTGGTGGATTTTGCGGGTTTAGACATTTTGGGTACAGCCGCAGTCAGACCCAGAGTTGGCTGGTAGCCAATTTTTAACCCATATCCATGGAGATCCAACTCTACTGAATATTGATTTGTTGGGTCCACCAATGATGACAACTCACAGATTCGGTCTATGGTATGCCACTAGTTGTCCTCCAGAAACTTCCAATATTCAGTGCAGAAGCATTGGCAGATACCAAATTAGGTTGAATCATACGAAGCGCCTGCGTACATCAGCAAGCCATTCGAACCTTTTGTTTTCTGGCAAAGGCCATTGGCATCCATCAGCACTTGCAGCAGGATTGGGACAATTCGGTCAGAGTGAACTTCTCGTGTCTTTCTGTTGACATGAGGATGCGTCTGCACAATCTTTAGATGAACATGAATTGACCAGCTATTTTGGTGTTCAGCAGGCTGCTTTTGGGCGAAGGGATTGAAGGGATTGTCAATGGGTTGGTTGAATGGAAAATCCGCAGGAAAATATGTTTTTTTTGGCCATCAAAGGCTTTTCCTGTAGATTTTGCCTTAAACCAATCAATTGAGGTTGAAGGTGATTTTTGCTGCACAGTGACTAGCTGGGCCTCTGATCCCAGGAATTTCCTCGAAATGGTCAGGACGAGTTGCCCAGATCTCAGTTTCGATGGCCTCATTGCAGGTGTTGGAGATCAAATTGTGGACAGGTGAAGACCTTTTTTTTGAATGGGGGCCCCAACAAGCCCACAAGATTCCCTTCAACAAAGGCATATTATCTTGTTTTCTTTGTTTTTCTTCAGGTCTTCACATTTCAGCCGCACACCATCTTTCTCAGGCTGCGAGGTACTGTCTCTGATGCTGATGTGCAAGCTTATGCAGCAGGCAGATTTGGGGTGTTTCATTCAAGTCGTTTGGCCTCAAAATGCTCAAAACTATGATGCGTCCACCAGCCCCGTCAGTCTGAAGCTTCATATTTGGGTCCCCTGTTGCACAACCGGGGAACCCGGTATGGACAAAGCTTGTTGACATGCGAATGTCGGAAGGAGAGAAGTAAAATGGCCACGCATGTTTACCAAAGATTCAATTTCATATCGGTTTGCCGCAAGCCCAAACAGATAGACACGTATTTGCCACTATTTTGGAAGGGAATGGAAGAGATTTGCCTTTTTCTCTTTTGGGGTTACACCAGAGAGTAGTATACACAGATTTAGGCAAGCAGACATGATTGCTAGGTCGCTAGGTTCTTGATATTTCCGACAGATGTGACTTTTCAGATCCAGTCTGCAATGCCTTCGCACTGTAGAGGCTTCGAGTAGTGAGTTGGCTCCAGACTCTTTATTTCTAGCAGGGCATAGGCGAGGAGTGCCATGCCTGAGTGGGCGGTGGCCATGCCATTGTGATATATTGTGACGCAGAAATTGGTAGTGGCAGTGATCGCTTTCAAAGTCCTCCCCAAGAGAATATGCATAAGTATACGTATGCACATATATATATATATGATACATATGTATATATATAAATTTAAATATGTATATATATATACATACATGATATACACATATATGTATATAGTGTATAATATTATATGTGCTTATTATCATGTTCCTGCCGAAACGCCATATTGCAGACCGGCCACTCTGAACTGATTGGGCTTGGACCCTTGGAATACTGCGTAACTTGGAACGGATACCTGTAAAGACCGTTCGGTGTTTCGTGTCACCCAAAAAAGGATGCAATTGATCATCCCTGTATTGTAGCCAGATAAAAGTTTCGAGGTGCCTTCCTCCAACCTCCAGTTGCAACAATGTGTTCCAGTTGAACATGTGCCGACCAAGACCTTCAGATAAAGTTATGAAAGTGACAGTCTGATGTTTCTCCAGCACCTGGAGGGGAATTGTACACATGGCGCCCTTAGCCATCCAGCAGCTCAAAGGCTTGCGTAACCGAATATGCTACTTTCAACTTCATGCTGAGCAACCCAAGCGCCTTTCGCACTTCAATGAAGACACGCGTTATATCTGAAAACTGAAAACTGGGGAAGAAACGTGTTGAGGTGGGATGTGACAATGGACTCTAAAGTTTCACAAGGTCACCAGGTCCATGTCCAGCGATGTTATAACGTTCTTTGTTGAAGAGAACGCTTTGGGCTCAGATTTAAAGTAGCAATGCGAGCGGATCGCGGTATGACAAGCGAGCGATTCAGCGATTGCTGGAATGCAGGTTGGAGGTTCTGTTGGAACCAACTCCAGCATATTTCTTTGGACACCTTCGGATCCATTCAGAACTACCGTACTGACCATTGCGGCAATTGTTTATTTCAATTTGCTCGGTTTGGTTTCTTCTCCCTTTACAGCCAGGTCAATATGTTACACCGTTTGGGGGGCCTCCCCCGGATGTGATTTTTTTAAATCCCTATTTCTGCAAAAGAAACATATGATACCATGCGGGACCCATGTCACATTGTTTCAGAGCTGAACTCTGCTGCCAAATGTTTGGACATCCTGCTGCCTTTGTTTTGGTATTTCATCCTCTGGTTTATCATTCTTTTCCCCATCAAAATGAGTATGGGTTAGAACCTACGAGCATGATTTCGTTTTGGGATGAACGCCCATTTACCAGCTATTGTTGACCCATAGCCACTGAAAATTAGGGTTCCCGAGAGATAACCCGATCGCTAGTTGCTGGACGCAGCCGTCATCACCAGAAACGAGTGATGGAGCAATGGACCAACAAAGATTATAACAGCGGTATTTGTTTATGACGTGGTGTATCGTGGTGTTGGGATAGATGTTGAGACCTTCGATACCTAGAAACAATGAAGTTCCGAAGTCCAATGGGATGCACGCCGCACTGTGAGATGAAATTTCTCGACCTCGAAATGATGGAAGTTTGGCACAATTCGCCTGGAAAAGAAGCAGAACCACCTCCTGTCAAAGTTGCAAAACTCATAGAATCAGTACTCATTGTTCAATGAAGTTTAGAAGTCAAACTTCCGACAATATGGACAGATGAAAAAGCAGAGGTGGGCAGAGTCAGAGAAGAGAAGAGCAGAAGAGAGAAGATCAGAGAAGAGAAAGAGAAAGAGGAAAGAAGATGCAAGTGCCCGAAAAGGTTGCAAAGTCGCGAAACACTGTTTTTCCAATGATTTGTGGCTCCGGAGGGTCGAAAAGTAGGCTCGCTAAAGCGGCGGGTGGTGAGCCATCTGGCCAGATGAGAGATAAAAAATTGCACGCCGTTGTGGCGCAAAGCACATTTGCAAGTGAAAAGCTAAAAACACTTCACGTTCGGAGCACACTTGGAAGTTGAGTGAGATGTTGAACAAGTGTACGCCGATGTTGCGCGAAGCGCCTTTCTTTCCAAGTCAAAATGTACAAAGCACACCATGCTCGGACCACATTTGGAAGTTGACGTGTCGAAAAAGTGTGCGCCGTCGTGGCGCGAAGCACGCTTCGAAGTCAAAAGTGTAAAAAACTGACGGGCTCGGAGCACTTTTGGACGTTGAGATGTGCTTTCGCGTGGCAGGCGCAAGGGATTGCAAAAGTGAGCAAAACGTGAGGGTTTTGTAGCATGTCCAAAACAATGGCAGGCGTGGGGCATTTGAAGAGGGTCCGTAAAGATGCATTTTCCGTGACAGGCGCAGTACAAGAGACATGTTCATCAGAGATGTTCGGAGGTCAGGGCGCTGATTTCCTGAGAGGGGTTGCATTTTGGAGCATGAGATCTTCAAGTTTGCTAAGATGATTTTGCGTGACAGGTGCAACTTTGTATGACCTGGCTTCACTTTTTCGTGGCAGGCGCAATGCTTTAGAGGGATGGAATGGAAAAATCGCAAAACGCATTGGTACCAGGCTACCAGGCCGTCAGCTCTTCAGAATTGCTTTGTCTTTGAAGTTATCAAGTTCAAAAGTTGAGGGAGGAAGTCTCGCACAATTGCTTCGTTTTTGGCGTTGGATCACAAACTGAGGAAATGTCGCAGAATAATTAGCTTCGGTTTCAAGCTTGCAGATAGACAGATAGACCGATAGATAGATTGATAGACAACTACAACTACAACAACATTACACTACGCTACGCCACACTACGCAACACCACACCGCACCACATCACACCACACCACACTACACTACAGTACACTAACTACAGCTACAGCTACAGCTACAACTCCAACTACGCTACTTTACACTACTTTACACTACTTCACACTACTATACACTATTTTACACTACTTTACACTACTTTACACTACTTTACACTACTTTACACTACTTTACACTACTTTACACTACTTTACACTACTTTACACTACTTTACTTTACACTACTTTACACTACTTTACACTACTTTACACTACTTTACACTACACTACTTTACACTACTTTACACTACTTTACACTACTTTACACTACTTTACACTACTTTACACTACTTTACACTACTTTACACTACTTTACACTACTTTACACTACTTTACACTACTTTACACTACTTTACACTACTGTACACTACTTTACACTACTTTACACTACTTTACACTACTACTTTACACTACTTTACACTACTTTTACACTACTTTACACTACTTTACACTACTTTACACTACTTTACACTACTTTACACTACTTTACACTACTTTACACTACTTTACACTACTTTACACTACTTTACACTACTTTACACTACTTTACACTACTTTACACTACTTTACACTACTTTACACTACTTTACACTACTTTACACTACTTTACAGTACTTTACACTACTTTACACTACTTTACACTACTTTACACTACTTTACACTACTTTACACTACTTTACACTACACTACACGACACGACGCGACACGACACGACACGACACGACACTACACTACACTACGCCAGACTACACTAGACTACACTACCCTACATTACATTACACTACACCCATTACACCACCACAAATGCAATTGCAACTGCGCTGCACTAATTGCACTACACCAATTACATTACGCCACAACTACAGCTCCACTACACAACAATACATCCAGCAGTTGTGGGTGAGGTGACTGACCAACCTCTCCTATAGGTTTCCTATTTTTGAAACTTCCTCCACCGCCTTGTGCGGTACTACTGGTATACACTAATGTACAGTGACCCTTCAGGACCTCATCAGAGACGATGATACTACAGGTGTAAAACGGGTCTTGGATTCACTAAAACAATCCACATCCATGTCACGCATCCGGGCAGGCTTTATCGACACTGGAAGCTCGTTTTTTTTTTTTTTTTCGCGAACTTGCTGTGGTGACGAAGTGACCATGTCCTTTTTTTGTGGTCCAAGTGTAAGAGAACACAGTCATGAGAATATCATGGGAAAGACTTGATCAACCCTCTGAACATCACCTGTTCATGAAGACTCTTTACAGTAGACCCGGCTCGCATCCCTCACATCCCTCGCATCCTTTAGCTTTAAATATCTCGTGAATGGTTTCCAAGCAGGGGAAGGCTCACCAGAAACACCCAAGAAATTCGCATCCAACTTCTCGCGCGCTGGAACTCATGGCCGCGCCCAAAATATGCTCTGAATGCGCTGGATTCGCATCAGAAGGTACTGCACTTGCCTGGCGGCATTGCTTGGCCTCACTTCGGCCACCCTTCCGACTGCTCCGACTGCCCCGGCTTCAGCTTCTTCAGCAGCTTCCGCGCCTTCACGGGGGCTGCAGATCTTCGATCCATTTGTAACGTCCACACTTCCAGTAGGGACTGGCATCAGTGTTCAACTTCCAGGAAGTAAAACAGCTTCTGGAGTTGACAGTGGCCAGCTAGACCTGCTGGTGGGCGAAGTTCTCTTGGGTATCTCGTTGAGCCTTCCTCAAGGATATTTCTTTAATGTTGATCAAGCGCGTGTGCGCATTGTTTTTGCTTATCTCACCCAGTCAGAAGCTCGAAGTGGTGAATGTGCGCCCGATCAACTCGGACCTGTGAGCAATCAGGTGGTGCAATCTCCGCTTTCAGCACGCTTCGGCGCAGCTGCAGAACAAGCACTTGGAACTACCACAGTAAATGTGAACCTGGCAGATGGTGTCACATTCATCAAAGGAGGAGACTATCGTCTTTGCTTTAGTGATGATGGATCCTTCGCAGCAGGTCATGCCGATCTGTTGAATGTTCTCATTCGAGTTGACGCCTTTGTGACAACTCGTCTTCCAGCTGGTAGCGGTGTTACCTTCGTCTTCAGCGACGGTGAGGAACAAAGTGCCAATGATGGAGAGAATATCACAGTGAGCGCTGGCGAGCCAATTGTCCGCATCTCTTTGCAGCTACCGGTACTTTCCATTTTTGATGCCAGCAATGTTCGGCTGAAAGCCATCAATGCTTCAGTTACCAGACAGGAGGTTTTGGACGGAGCCTGTGCTCCCGGGACTTTATTGGAGCTCAATACGCAGGTGTTGGACTCACCACTCTCTGATTCCTTTGGTGTTGAAACCCTTCACTCCAAGGGTACATATGTGGCCAACACTTCATGGGCACTGCCTGTTCGCTTTAACTCTGCGGGACGAGTTCGGCTGTGCTACTCGGATGATGGCAGTTTTTCGACTGGCCATGTGGATCTCATCAGCGTGGTCGTCACAGCGGAAGGGATTTTCAGTTGCGAGGCCGGGAGGTTGAAAAGTATGGAAAAGTGAAAACGGGGAATCGCGGGGAATCTATGAAACTGGCGCTGTACACGGCTTTACCATTTTTCACTCTTAACTAAAGAATGGGACCAACACCAGTACAATTTAATACGATCTATATCGAAAAATCTATAAGCATCGAACTCAAAAAATGCGCGCTGTTTTGGTTTTGAAATCCAAGGTGCTTGCACTGAACCTACATGAAGTTGTTGGTGTTGAGAATGGCTTGATACAAAGCACACCCATTGAAAGCAAGTCACAGTGATACACATCTCTGGTCTAGATTGAGAACTCACTCACAATGGTAGACTGGGTTTGCTCTTTGCTTAAATCGTTTTTTTTTTTCCGAATATCATACACAAACGCTATTTTTTCAGGGCTTATGCCCAACAGCCGGCCAGGGGCCCACCCATGGGGAATGAGGAAGGGGGAAAAGAAAACCAAAGAAAAGGTAAGAAGGAACGGGCCAGACAGTGGAGTAATGGGTGGTTGGGGGTTGTTGTGGTTGTGGTTGTGGTTGTGGTTGTGGTTGTGGTTGTGGTGGTTGTGGTGGTTGTTGTGGTTGTGGTGGTTGTTGTGGTTGTGGTTGTGGTGGTTGTGATTGTGATTGTGGTTGTGGTTGTGGTTGTGGTTGCGGTTGGGGTTGGGGTTGGGGTTGGGGTTGCGGTTGGGGTTGGGGTTGGCTTTGGGGGGTTGTGGTTGTGGTTGTGGTTGTTGTTGTTGTTGTTGTTGTGGTGGTGGTGGTGGTGGTGTTGTTGTTGGTGTTGGTGTTGGTGTTGGTGTTGGGCCGTCTTGGGGCAATGTTGGGCCGTCTTGAGGCTATGTTGGGCCCATCTTGAGGCCAGGTTGCAGCTATGTGGGGCCATCTTGAACGATGGTGGGGCTATGATGTATGTTGGGCCTATGTTGGCCCATGTTGAGCCATCTTGGGAGCTATGTTGGGGCTATGTTTGGGCCATCTATGGTCCGAATATTGTGGCCGTGCGACCTCCAAAAAAAGGTCGGTGTCGCCACACCGAAACAGAATGCCACTGAAGGCTGGAAGGTGCCTTTGGCTTGAGGCGGCTCCTGCCTAACGTTGCTTTCTGAAGCGACTTGAAACTGGCTCCAAATTGTCGCGGTCCGACAGCCAAAAAAAGGGTGGTGTCGCCACACCGAAAGAGAGCGCCAGTGAAGGCCGGAAGGTGCCTTTGGCTTGCGGCGGGTCCTGCCTAACGTTGCTTTTTGAACCGACAAAAAATTAAAAAAATAGCTTCCGCCACACCGAAAAACAATGCAACTAAAAGACGGACGAGGCCTTCAGCCCGCGGCTGCCTGTGCTTGAGGCTTGCTTGCTTTCTTTCTCCTTGCCCCGCTCTTATGCTCCTGGTTTTCTTTCGCATTTCCTTTCCTTTTTTCTGTTGCCCATTGCTTCTGCTTGCTGGCTTGCTTCCTGCTCTTGCACCTTACTTTCTTCCCTCTTTGCCGTTGCTTGTTCTTGCAGCTTGTTCTTTCTTTCCTCTGCTGCTTGCTCTTTCTGCTTGCTCCGACTTGCTTGCCCCTTGCTGCTTGTAATGTCTTCTCTGACGCGCTCCCCCTGCTGCAAGCGGGGTCGGCGGATACGCATATACCAATAAATCTCGCGACTGAATAATAGTTGATACAAGGCATAGGTATGAAACAAAATACGCATCGGTACAAATTTTGGACACGACTCATACCACATGCTGAGGAAGTCGGCTGTTTGGCAGCGCGCACCTTCCGCTGCCATGCTTTGCTTGGAATCCCATCAGCACTGGGGAGCTGCGAAGTGCCAATCTTGGGAGTCTTGGGATCTTTTGGCTACATTTCCTGGTCAGAAAGAATAGATGGCGTCTACAGCGGAAATGGGGAGCCTCTTCCATTCCACGTGCCCCTTTGCTCGGCTTCGGTGGCTGACCCCAATGCATTTTGTGTGGCGGATTGCGAAGGTGCAAGTGGTTTTTGTTTTTTTACCATTTGGTAATCAAACATGCTGCTAATTGAAATTTATAGATTTTTATAGGTTATTTTACCGATGTATAAAGGATTTTACCATTAATTGCCATGTTTACTTGCTGCAGGCATATATTTTTTAATCATCAAATGTATGCGATGAAGTGAGTCAGAATGCAGCAGTTTCACAGTTTCACACCTGCAACCCCAGCATGTTAGAACCTTTGATAGTGAAACAGTAAAAGAGATGCAGGGATTGAGATGGTGCTCTCCATGGATGAACCTGTGCAGGTAACCGATCCTTTTCATTGAACTCTGCGGTCAGTGTAGTAATGCCTCCGACGGCACCCTTGCCTATCGCCCGTGAAGCTCGGACCACTGCTGTGTGCTACTGTACTGGGCTGAACGGATGTGACATGGAGACAGGCCGAAGGAATTTTTTCCAGCCGCTTGGGCTGGTGCAACTCTTCACTGCATCAGTGATGCCCATTGGTGAGTTTGCATGTGCAACTTCGTCCTCCGGAATTTTGGCCTCCATCCCCTTTGGCGCTTGTGTCTTTTGTCCAGCTGGAGGATGTCCCTTTGAGGGAGCTTCCCGCATTCTGTTCACGCGGCAGCCAGCCCCATGGAATGCCCAAGCATTCCCAGCCTGGCATCCGCAGCACCGTTGCCGCGATGCTGTGCACGAAGCGTTTCTCTTGCCCGAAGCATCCATTGCAGCACTACTCGATGGTGGGCCCCGAAGTGATTTGAAACGCTTTCGCCCCACTGAGGGATACACCCTCCCGAACTGGCCCACTTTTGTACCACGGGGAAATTGGCTGGACATTTGCTTCAACCCTGATGTCAACAGTAATGAAACCGATTGGTTCAAGGTGGGCGAGGTGGCCGTCCTTGACGCCTCACTTGGTTCATCATCAACTGTGCCCAGCTATATTGGGTCGACTCCACCCAAACAGGTGGGTCAAGTCGGGCAGATTTCCATGTCCAGGTCACTTCTTCCATATCGAAATCCCGAAAATGTGGTGGGGCTGACCACAGGAGGAGGTATCCGTTTGGCCGAATTTGTGATCACTGAGGATAGCTCTACCAGAGAAGCCTGTGAAAAAAGTCGGCCCTTGCAAGTCACTGGTTTGACCCGCGCCAATGCATCGGAATACTCTGGTACAGTTCGTGGAGATGTGGTTGTCTTTGATGGTGGCGTTCTTGGCAAGAGTATCTCCTTTCCCACAGTGGGCACTGCAGTGGTTTGCTACTGTCCCAACTTGGGAGGTTTGGATGAATTTGGGGAACAGACGTGCCTGGGAAGTCCATACTGGGTTCCTGTCGGTGCCATCGTGATCGCCGGGCCCTTGCCAAATCAATACTGGCTACTACCAACCTTGAAGACTTTCCGCTTCGAGTATTTGGGACTGAACTTGGAGGATGGTGACATGCTCCGCCTGATTCTGGAAAGTGGGAGTTGTACCGCTTTCACAGCACCGGAGCGCTTGTGCTTGCGAACCAATGAAGATCCACTGAATGGACACCCTTTGTGTGAGAGTACTCTACTCACTGCGCTGCTTGGACTGGACCAAAACTTATTGATATTGATTTTGTGAGCAGTTCTTTGTCTCTCTTGTTTCAATAACATCCAAGAATCGTTGACCCAAAAAGGGAGCCGTCGCGTCAGGAATACAGGGCTTATGCAGACTACCACCTTGGCCGATTCGCGGGTTCGTTGTGATGAGCTGAACGAAACTTGAGCGAACACTGCAGTGTGCATTCCCCCTAGTCTATATATTTACCTCTTGTGCATGACAGGTACTGAACATCAGAACATGTTTACAAGTCTTGATAATCTTCCTTCATGATGCTGTTCACACTTTCTCTTTCCTCACCATGAAATTCACGATGGAGAACCATGCTCATCAGTGTGGTGTGGTCATTGGCTTCTCCCTTTTATGGTGTGTTCTGGCATTCTTTTCTATATACACTGTAAATAGGGCAGAACCAGTGCCCGCAAAGTTTAATCTGAGAGCAGGTCGCAGTCCAAAACGGTCAACGAGAATCCAGATCAAAAAAAAATCAACCAACAAGATTCAACAACAAAGGCCCATATCATCAGTATATGGAAGTTTCCTAAAATGGGGGGTACCCCTAAATCATCAATTTTAAATCATTTTAATAGGATTTTCCCTTATAAACCAGCAATTTTTGGGTATCATTTATGGAAACCCCCATATGACACCAGCCGAGATAGTGTCTCATCTGCCCCAGGAAAACTGTGGATCTGTCCCTTTGCGATCGGTGGAGACTACGTCCACTGGCCTAAGACTCACGTTCGCAGGCTCGATTGAAATGGGGGAGATCAGCAACAACTGGACGAGAATTCCGGATGGTGAACTGAACCCATACATAATGCAATTTTTTTTGGGTGGGATGAACATTCATTCAACAACTTTCATGTTCACCAGCATCACCATTTGGCTTTTGATTTCCTTTCAGCTGAGACCAAAGTCCTCACAGTTGTTCCTGTGCCATCCAGGAACCACATCTTCTGGTGGTGGCTTAGGAGAACTTGGTCTCCGCACGGGGGATACTATCATCCTGGGCGCGGGAGTGCAATGTGGAGGCAACTGCTCGCAGCCGATGCTGGACATGGCCAAAGGCTTCCTTGGTTTCCAAGGCGGAGCCGATGAAAAAAAGGTATCGTTTGGTAACAGATTCGTTTCAGTAGCTCTGAAATCCAACAGGTTTTTCTACAGCTTCAGTTGTTTCATGGCTCAGTGAATGTGTATCAATCTGTAATTATCAATGATCTTTTGACATTGCTCTCGGGTCTCACCTTGCTAGCGGCAGCTAGTGTCTAGGCCTTGAGAGCTATTTGCCCTTGGATGATGATGCACCAATCACTGCTGTCGACGTTGTGGGCTCTCGAAGCGGAACCTACACAGGCGCAGTGTGTAGGAAGTGAAGGATGCACAGAATTCCAGTGATTTCAGGATCTCGTGGCTGTCATGGCTCCTTTGCTGCAACACTGCAATCATAGCTGTAAGACCCCATCAACTCTCCGTCTCTCAGAGATAGTTGTTGAGTTTCAAGTTTCAATCCCTTCACCAACTGGGTCAACATGGGTCAACATGGGTCAACATGGGTCAACATGGGTCAACACCATTACCACCATCCTGGCTCCTCCGCGGCCACGAAAACCACGGCCTGGCAGGCACCGTGCAGAGCATTGCCGGAAAGTGGGGCAGCTACGGCACCAGGTTCAGCACTGGAGCCTCTCTCAGCTCCTGGGCGAAAGAACAGCAATGGAGCTGCAAACTGCAAGCAAAATGGTTAGCAAATGGCTGGAATATCTGCGAAACTCCACATGATTTAAACAAGATGATGTGTGACTTGACGACGTGACGTCACATCTCTGAATCATGATGTGATTATCACGAGAGCTAGCGGTAGCTAGCTGGAGTTTGCTCTTGCTTCAGCAAGGGAGGCTCTGAGTCCAACACAGTGATTTTTCACGTGAACCCCCCCAAGCTCCCGGGGCATTTTGGAGCGGTCTTGGAAGCAGATGGTCATGAGCTCAAACCCTGCCAGGGGCGTGCTGAGCTCTCGGCAAGCTGTCCTGGCCATATCAAAGCCCCATTCTGTCTCCAAGTCATATGAACGTTAGCTTCCGTGCACCCCCCCGGGCCTCAAGTCTGCCCCAGGGGTGGCAGCAGATTTGTTGTAGATATATGATTCACGATGTATCATCTTTATTATTGACAATTTCATTGATCTATGATGGTCATGTGTGGTCTATTTTCCACTTGACATAATCATTGACTGCTTGGTGCACCAATGAGTTGTCCCACACGACCAGCTGTGGCGAGGTTTGCCAGATGGTGCACCTATGGAAGTCTCGCAGGCTTGGAGCCTGGTGCTATGGCTCCGCACTGAGAACCTTGGTGACTGGGGACCGGGAGTGCTGGGGTGCTGAGGTCCCATTTTGAAAGGAGGGATAAAGGTGAAAAAGAACATATTGTCTGGTAAAATTTCACAAGAAAATCAACAAAATAATGGACAAATAATAATGACAAATATCATCTACCAACTGGCAATTTTCCATAACTATGAAAAAATACTGGAGGGTACTCTGCATGATTCTGAGGGGGAAAGCAATTATAGGGGCAGCCAATTAACTTGCGTAGATGCACTTGTTCTGGAGCCACCAAGAACGATGATGAACTGGGGGGTTGGAGGGGTCCGAAATTTTGGGACATGTGGCATGCAAATTTTCATTCTCGTTGTGGGCCCTGTTTGTCAAGTTTGGCAACTTGCCACTTTGCGCCTCATGCAACTTGGTCAGCGGCGGCTTGTGCACTAAGGAAAGCCGGATGGTACACCATTTGTGGTGTGGCAGATGCGAACGGAGTCTTGGAAGATGCCGAAGTTGAGATAGGCAAAGGGTTTCATGTGCATTTTTGACTACATTTTTCTGTCTTGAGGCAAGTTGTGAAATCCTTTAGTCTGCCCTGATCGCAGGCCTGGCTACAGCTCCCTGGCTGGATGGTGCTCCCTTTCTACACCAACAAAATGGACCCGGTGCAGATGCCCAGGTAGGGCCGCCCTTGCCGTGCAAACCCTTGGGGACCGGCCCTGAATCCTGTCAGGCCATGGCTGGTGGAGTGGTGACACCTGGAGAATGGACGCATGTGGCAGTGGTTTATGGTGGCAGGCCAGGCCGGCCAGGCCAAGGGATTATATAGGACTTTAGGACCTCAAATCACAAATCCTCTAGATGTGGTTCATGTGGATCGAAATTGGAGGTATGAAGCAACTAGCTTTGGTAGGGTTGATTCGTTTGATTTTCCATGAGGCTTGTGCATACAGCACACATCCAGAATTGAAGCCTGACAATAGATTTGAGAGAAGCAACCTTGGTAGCCTTTGAGCGTGTGTGCCGAATCAGAAAATCCTTTGCAATTGTATAATTCCCCTTTCGGGTATTATCGTAGGTTGCTCAGATTTTCTCCTCCGCTTCAGTATGAGTGGCACTCTTCGCTTCTATGTGGATGGCATCCTGTCCTACGAACGTCTCGGAGTGGCTTTGAATATGGCATCCCTGCCCCTTCAGTGTGCTGGCCGTGTGTCAGCATCACCACCTTCAGGCCCGGTATCGCGATTTTCAGGACCACTGTAAATCTTCGGAGCACATCTCACTTGGATTGAAGTTTACATCTTCACGCATCTCTACACACATAATATATGTATGTAAATATATATGAATTGTATATGTATGTATGTAAGTATAAATAATTACAGTACATATGTTGTGAATGGAGCTGGAGGAGTTTGTATGTGGCAGCATATGTCTCACTGATTGATGGACATAGACAGATATATATATATATGATAAACTGGCAATGACTGGTATACATACATATTTTATATATACATATATAAATAAATATTTATATAAAGTATATAATACATACAAATTCTTACAGCATCATCTCGACTTCCGGCTTGATGCCTTCCTCGTCTTGTCCTCTTGCTTTACCTGGTTGCGACAGTTTCTCACCACGCCGCTGATTACAGTTTGAACCCACATCGTTGCATGATGGTCATCTTGAGTCTTGATGTTAATCTGCCTCATAAATGGATTCACAAAGGCTATGTAAAAGTATCTAAAAGTTAGAAGGACCTCCACTTTTCTTTATGATTCTGACATTATCTCTTGTCATTGGCCCCCCAAAGACCGTCATGGGCCATCCGCTACTCTTGGTTGTAGGTACAGCATCGGATGGATATCTGGACTTGGACGAGATCAGGTGGTACAATGTGCCTTTGACATCAGAGGTGCAGGGCCATGGTGGGCCATGGCCACGACCATCACAGCTGTTCGCGTTTGGAAACGGATCAGAAGTGGATTGTAACTGGAGCTGCAGCAAAGAAATATATAACAGACAAACGAAGTTGGACACTCCCTCAGACCATGGTTCAAACCTACCGCATTCTGGAGGATGTTGGAGCACTTTTCAATGCGACTGATGGGGGTGTGGCCGATGCCCAGCAAGCTCCTGGAGCCCCTATTGGAATTGCAGTGGAAGCTACTGATGATGCCTGGCACTTTGTGGGGTGATGATAACGATGTTTTTTTCTTCATCACATTGGAGGTTTCCTGTAAGACTATTCGGTGCAACTCATCCAAGAATATCCAACTGGGGAACTGGTCAACAAGTCGATGGGATTGATGAGCCTCATCATCTATTTTTCTCCCATCGGAGGTCATGATAGTGTGGGTAATTCATTGAGTTCAATGGACTTTCAGTGCTTAAGGTCCAATTCTGGCAGTTCTTTGAGTTGACGTTTTCCGTCAGGATCCTGCTGTCTTCAACGTCGCGACGGGAAGCTTTGCCACGGCGCCGGTTCCTCCAGAGTTCAATGTCGATGCCACTGGGGGTCAGTGGAGAAGGGGCAACCGAGGCAAGGGGGACAGCTGTCAGCTGTGAAATTCCTCCCAAACAGCCTTCAAACATCCTCAAAAAATTCAACTTGGAAGTTTGGAAGTTGGAAACACCAAGAAAAGGTTGATTTTGGTGGAAACACCATATTCAACCTGCATCCTGATTTTTTCCACACTGGGCTCGGTGCAGCTTTTAGTTCGCAAGGTGTCATCCGTGGTGAACTGATGTCCAGCTACGAACGACGCTTGAAAGTCTGCTGGGAGCGTGGAGGAAGAGCAGCAGACGCTGGGGTGGTGGAATTTGTGGCCCAGAGTCCCATGACTGCAGTTTTAAGACAGGAGTGGGTGGCTCTCAAGACTTGGGTTTACTCGACACGTCTACCTGGCACTACCTGGCAAAAGTAAAGGATTGAGTGTGCTCATAGTGTGCTCTACTTTGCACGGTCCGTTTCAAGAAAGTTCTGCAAGGGAATGGATCAGTGTCAAGCTGCTTCCCAGGCAGTATGACGGAGCTGGGTATTTGGCCAACGCAGCGGGACTGAACTGGTGAGTTTGGTGGTTTCAAAGGATGCCGAATTCAACCCAACTTGGCCATATCTAGCCACATTTATGCCCTCTCATCTCATCTCGTCTCATATACAATGGTTGAACCTTTTTCCCAGGGTGTTTGAGCTTCACTTGGCCCGCAGGAGTGGTCAAAGTCTTCTCCCTTCATTCTCACCTTCAAGACAGGCAAGGCTGATTCCCAAGGTCTTCGCTACACAAAGGCCGGGAGAAAAAAGACGGAACAAGTGACCCTCTGGTAAATTAACATAGACCCTGAACATAACCCATTTTTAGTGGTGTAAACTCATCTTCCAACCTACCAGGGTGTATGTTAATTTACTGCAGGGTAGTATTTTGGCTCCAGGAAGTAGTGAGCACACCATTGGAATCAGCATGCTCATTTTGCGCTCCACGGGCAGAATTGCGGCAGAATGCTTCAGACAAATTTGACATTTCATCCCGAGCACCCCGTGGCACAGGCTGAGGGGCACATGAGCCTCACAATCACCTATTTGAACCAGGCGGAGAGAGGGGGCATCAAGGATCATCAAGGGTCGAAGCATTCTGAAAGATCAAGGATCATCATTTCATTTCATTTCATCAAGGATCATTACGAAAGAGTCTGCCATGCAGGCCATGCAGGCGTGATTCAAACTGCTCTGGTACACATGGGCTGTTGGCTGAGGCCGCGATCCGCCACATGGGCAGTAGTGCACAAGGGCCCTTCGTGAGCTCTTTCAACCTGGAAAGTGACGAGCGGCACGAGGAGTGCATGAGTTGCTACATTGCGCTTCGACATTTTGTTTTCTTAATAGCAGTCGTTTACATTCACATGGTGAGAGAGATCAAATGAGTAGCATAGTGTTTGCACATGCTCGGTTCGGATGTCTAGAGATGTCTAGAGTTGTCTAGAGTATGTCCGAAACTTCTGCACCAGGGATCACCAGGGTTCCCGCCAGGCCAGCCAGAGTGTCTGTGGGATCATCTTCCGAGAACTGTGGAGCAGTGATCCAGCATCGACCTGAGATCCTGAAGCCCTGAAACAAAACTGGCTTTTGAACCTCAAAGTCCTCCACTTCGATGTATCACCATCATGACCATCCTTTACAACACGATGTAATAGGCAGATACTCCTTCAAAATAATGAAGCACCAGAGATTTTAGGGCATTGCTCACATGAAGCCAGCCATTTCATGCCATTTCTGAAAATCAGGCGCGTGGCTTTCCACTGCCCTATGGTTGCTTCTATCGGAGCCTCACCACCGACATGCACTGAGCTCAGCCATTTCAGACATGGAGAGGAGCTGTGGTTGCACCTCATCCATGTCAAAAATCATATCAATGTAGCATGTTGTAATATGGCATACCCAGTAATCAACCATATAAAGAAACATGGAATAAACAAAAACAATTTGATATTGGGTTGATGATTGGAACTTTGAACACTTGGAGCTGTAGACCTTGAAAACTTGGGGGTTCATTCCGGTCCTACATTGCAAACCGCCCAAGGCGCGAGATCACAGTGATCTTCGAAAAGCGCAATGGCCTCTCACCTGACACGTGGGAAGCCTAGTGCTAAGTAGTGAATGAGCCACAAGTTTACCTGTTTTATCCAAGAATAGAAGATTCGCAAACCAATTTTCACGGGGAAATTTATATTTCAATCTGAATTAATTACTTGTCCTTGTAGGTCCTATCAGATCGTGATGAATGCAGCAGCCACAAACGAAATGGTTGCAGACCAAGAGGCGTGAACCATTGAACTTTGACAACCAAAGTTGAAAATCACGGAGGGAGCTTTCCATGATGGGACCAGTGGGCAATTTGGGCAGCAAAACCCGCACATTATCCATGTTTCGAAGTATGTCGAGAAGCTTTTTGGCTCGATGAAACTGCAAAGCTCATCAAAGTTCTAAGAAAACAAGCTGTGGCACGTGTGGAACTCCAATCTTATTTCACAAGAGATGCTGTCTCCAAGGGTCTGCCAGGCTCAATTGCAACTGCAATATTCATCCTGTTAGGAACCAAGGACAGTGGACCGGGGTCGCGATGGCGGGCCACGACCACGAGCTGACAGAGCTCTTGGGCCTTTTGCAGGATCTGACGCTGAAGTTCTTTGATATAAAACCAACGCTATTTTAATCTATTTTACAGTGTCTTCAGCTTTCAGAAGTTATTTAGATGTCAAGTTGATATTTTTGTCTTTCCATTCGAAGCTTCCACAACCGTCTAGTTGAACCTTCTTCATTTGTCATATGGTCGGTTTGGACAGTTTGGTCAATGCGCCGTCGGTGGGGTCAGGACCAGAAACCGGAAGTGAGACGACTTGCAGCAGAAGCCGTGCTAAGCCAAACGGAGGAGCGAAAATCATCGAAAGACCAAGGTTTGAGTTCGAATCTTTTCGATCTGTTTCCCAGTCGGGTTCGGGATGCCGATGGATGATATACGATATCGATTTCTGCGTACCTGACAGGCATATAGCTAGCACTATTCTTGGAATCTATTTGCAGTTCCTTACACTACAGAAAAGCATGACACTAGAGACCGGCAGACAGGTAGACATGCATCAGAGAAAGTCAGACACACACACACACACTGGAGATTGGGTGTGTTGTGGAGGTACTGTTGATAGACCTTGTCCTCGCCTTGAGGATTCCTGAGTTATTGCATCCTTAATGAGCAAGAATTCCGCATGCTGGGTTTGTGGCTTAGCCCAGTTGCCATACATGACGGGAGATTTCTTAACGCATAACTGAACCCAAAAGCATTGTGAAAGAAGGATCTTTGACATGTCAAACCATGTTAGAACATATTGGCAGGTACACATCCATGGCCAGTGGATGCTTCCCTCTCTGATGCATAGCTTCGTTGGGCAGAGTAACATCAGAGAGCTCTGTCCCCCTGCATTTCAAAAGTTGACAGTTGAGCTTTTAGTACCTGTTTGTTATAGCAGGATACACACGCGCACAGACACCAGTATCCATAAATATACATATATGATATACATACAGTAATATATATATATATATACACATAAGACCCTGTATATCTATATATATATGTATAATATTATACCCTGTATATATATAATTATACATAGATACATAATTTTATATGTTTCCTCTTTCAATCCGTGGCAGGACACCGACTTCTTGGATTTCTGCAAGCGCGAGCCACGGAAATGCGCCCGGCCGCTGTTGCGCTTGGCGGAGAAGGCGGAGCTCGACAGCGCGGAGGCCGTGGCCAAAGGCGGATACGGCGGCAGGGGCAGTTCGGAGACGCTTGGATCACCTTGGTGCGGCCATGGGGTCATGGGGTCATGGGGTCATGGGGTCATGGGGTCATGGGGTCATGGGGTCATGGGAGATGAGACTCTTGAGATGAGGCTTTCGTTTGGCTTTCGTATGGGTTTCTTATGTTTTGAAAGGGTACTGTACCCTAGGGTTTTTCAAAACTTGCAACGTCTATGATTTTGGAGTCCATTTCTTTTCGGAAACCGATCAGTGATGCAGTCTGTGTGAGGAATGTTTGAAAACACACAGACACACACACACACAAATCCAGTTTCCTCTCGAAGACTTGCAATAGAGGATCTTGCAGGTAGGATTTGATCACACTTCTTTTTATCAGTTGGTGAATGATGAGGTCATGCCAGGCTACCTAGGAGCCCAAACCATATCTCATCACAGTTTTGTATGTCCTGGATGGATCTGTGGTTTCCGAGGAAAAGTGAGAAGATTGCAGCAGCTCAAGCAATGAGCACATTGGCAGCGGGGGTTGCCTCCTTGAAGTCCTTGGTCAACCTGTCTGCAGTGCCCGCACTCGCAGAGGCGGCTCCGGTTTACGCCGCAAACATAACATGTAGAATCATATATAGCTATCTGCAAATCATTAGTATCATTAATTTATAAAGGACATTAACATGCATTCACCTTGGTTAACTGCAAATAAACAATATCTCATTGACCCATTGATATCCAACGTGTCTGTGTCACGGTTTCAGCATCCCGAGGAGCTGGTGGCCCTGAATGCCCCAAAGCGGCTGACCGAAGCCTTGCGCGCTGGCTGGTTGGAAGGTCGAGCGGAGATGGCGCATTGGTACGCCATGCTGTTGGCCAACGTCTCCACCTCCAAAAAGGGTCAGGAGAGGTATGGATTTTAGGGTAACACAGGAATTTCTGCATGAGGTTTCCAGATCATTTACCCTTTTAAAGAGCTCATTTTAGAAATTTCTAGGGCAAGACATGGGGATGGATCAACGGATCAACGGATCAACGGATCAACTGCAGGAGGCGCTCTGTGGCGATGAAGGCATGCTGAAGTTCCTGGTCGCAGCATATCTGACGAAGCCACGACTTCCGCCCCGAGATGGCTACGAGGAGCCCAAAATGGCGGTACCATGTGGCAGACAACTTTGATGAATGATGATGATGTGTTTTTGTACCAAATACCAGAAGGGTTCGATGAGTTTGATGTGTTCACCTTGGACGATTTTTCTGCTTTGCTGCTGTGGAACGATTAGGATCCTCTGCTATGGCTTGGGGCCATCTTGGTGAATGTCCTGGTCTTGCCAGAAGGTCGCAAACTCTTGGCAGCCAAAAGTCAGGACTTTCCTTTCAAAATGAGGCAGTAGATGATATGATATGATATGTAGATAATGATTTATTTGCAAGTCAGATATTGATATATTGATAATGAATGATGATATTGAGTCAGACTTTGCTAGATTGTTTTTGATTGAAGCTTTAGTTTGGATTTCACATGCAATGCCGGGCCCCTCCAAGGGATTCTGACTCCCATGACTCCGGTAAGTAGTTGATAGGGAGTTGAACTCCATTAATGATTGCTTTTGATATACAATTGTGTATAATTGTGTATACAAATATAAATACAGTATATAGAGCTATATATAATATATATATATATATATGTATCTGTATATATGCTAATTTCATGAACGTCTACAAGTAAAACATCCCTCTTGTTTCGGTCCTCGCTTGTGCCCGCGCTGCAGGAGTTGGAGATGTTGTTCAGGGAGATGTCGGATCGGGCCCGTCGAGCTGATATGGTCAGTGCCGCGAAGAACGTGTGCTTAGACATGGACACTTCGGAAAAGCTGTGGATGGTTTGATGGCTGAGAATTGGGAAGATCTTGGGAAGATCTCCATGATTTTAAATTATCTTCTTGTTTTTGGGAATCAATGGGTTCTTGGTATTGGAATCGAACGCTTGGAGACCCACGACTTGGGGTCTGCGATCCTCGAGTCCAAGTTCATCCTGTAGGGGGGTACGTTTGGTGAAATCATCCATAATCTCATGACGTCCATCATTGCGATGTTTCTCAAAGAAATCGTTGAATTGGACCAGATCGGTGTCACATGGAAATGCAACTTCTTGAAGCAAACCTATGAGGGTTCAAGATATTTCGAGATTCACCCAAGAACTTGGATGGTTCCATAGTTGCCATAGTTCCACATGCTTGCGCTGACGTTGGAGCTCTGAGGAATGCCATGAAGTCGTTACCGAGACCGACCTGATGCTTCACATGGCCAGGTGGGAGGTGACCCACATTTCCAATACAAGAGTCAAGAGAGTGTCAAGAGTATGTATGGGGCATCAGGACCCAGCAGTGATTTTGTGTGTCACGGCTCCTTTGCTGACGTGTGAATCCATTTTCACCCAAGAAGTGCTACAAGATCAGCTCAGACTTTTTGAACACGATCTTCAGATTACAGAAACAACAACATGTAAATGTAAATAAGGGGAATAGCACGGGAAGTGGCGAGAAACTGCAGACCATCAGGAGAGCACTGCATGGAATTTTGCTCAAAACTCCAAAGCATTCGCAGGGAAGGATCCTGCGCATGTGCGGACGCGGGCTTGGGACACGACCCCGCACAACAAGTGATCTAAGCCAGAACAACTCTGACTTTGCATGGATCCATATGGGATTGAGTATCCCTTCCCTATCAACATAGCTATTTCATGTGATATCCCATGGTCCCATGGTATCCCCTGGCCACCCCATGTCTTCTCAACAGCACCACCCTCAACTGGGCGATGTGCAGGTTCCTTTGTCCATGGGAGAAGATGGATGCGGAGTCGCGTGCTGCGCTTCCGGGTGCTCTCCGAGAATCTCTGGAGAAGGAGGGTGCGACCCTCACAGGTCACCCTCCGTGGCAACGGTCCCAAAAGGGCTGGGCTACATCATGGTGTACTTGTACCACGGTATACCGTATACCGTATTGTACCGTATGGCAATTTGAAGCGGGAACCTGATCAGATTTAGGAGTATACCATAGTATACCTTATTTTCAGACAAAGCCCTTTAATATGGCTGATTTAAAATCTGGTCAAGCCACGGCCATAAACCTCCAATTTCTGGGAGCATCGAGGGTTCAAGGTGTGTACTTGACATGTTGCCATTTTTCCTCAAGGTTGAAGCTTGTCTGTCTGTTGATGTCTTGCAAGTCATTTCTTACCAAATATTTGAAAAGAAACAAGCCATTTTGATCAGTCTTGGTGAATGTTTTTCCAGGTGACTTGGCGGTACGTTCGGCTGCTGCTGCGTGCGGCATGGGCCTTTGCCGTTCGCTCAAGGGACGTGAGTATCTTCGCAGCTTTGTGCAGGCAGGTGAAGTCGGTGAAGTCCCCCCCAAAAAAGGACCGATTCGACATCCAAAATATCCAAACAACGCCAGGTCTTTCGTTCGTGGATGCAAGAGGAAACCGACGCCACCGTCAAGGACCTAATGGGGTTTAGCCAATTTTAGCGCTATATAGTTTTTGATGATTAGCCAGTGGATTTAGGGTATACGCTATATCCTATGAATAAAACACGAACACTACATGTGAATATGCATGTATAGCCTGTATAGCTGCATCTGATGGAATATGCAAGTGTACAGGTGATATGAGACCAATCCACATGCTATGAGTTGATATGATCTCATTATCATTACCACATCGTTGACATTCCTTGATCATATCCCCCTTCTCTGTAGGATCAGCTGGACGTGATCATGCCGGCTGTCCTGCTGTCTGAAGATGAATTGAAAGTTGAGCAGGAGAAGTTAGCGGAGCAAAACTCACAAGCTGCTTAAGTTTGCTAATAAGACTCAGCTGTAGAAGTTATTGAGATCTAGCACGATGCACTGGCTGCCGAAAGATTCTTTAGATCATTATAATTATAGATCATTAATGATCATTATGGATTTCACGTTTTGTCGGTACTAAAAAGGAGCCTGTGGATCAATCTTGGAAGGGAATGTATTTGTACAGGCCAGTCTGGCTGGTGGTCACGAAGAATGATCGGAGGCATTGGGTTTTGGACTTTCTTGAATGTGGAACCACCAGCCAGTGCTCTTGATACCTCTCTTCTGAGCTTTTGCCAAGCCTCGCCGGCCTCGCCGTTGCATGGACCCAAAGGGCAGTGCAAGACTCTGCGAGTCCTATCGAGGGATGCCTCAATATGCCTCGTGGGCGAGTGCCTTGATTTAGGACAGGAAAATGCCTTGGGGACGCGTGGATCGGCACTGGTGTTCAACTATACCAACTTAAATATGACATGAGGTATATCTACCTGATGTTTAAATATAGAATGTTGTATATCACTACAGTTACCTGTATACAATCTAGATAGATGTTTCTCCTGATGGTTATGACATGTTACCAAGCAGCCTGTCAAACTGGACTTTCTTTTCCGCGCTCGGGTGCCAGGATTGTTCGGGCCAGTTTCTGGTTTCCTTTGGTATTCCTGAGGGGGTGAAGAATTCAGGACACCAAGGGATAGGGAAACATGGGCTATTTCCAATGGAAGCCACTTTGGCGTGCTCCAAAATGATGGATAAAGATGGGGCCCCAAACGTACAGTAATTCCTAGTTTCCCAATCACAGACTTAACTGGTGTTGAGGTAGACCCCCTGAGAGGCCGCCCACATTTTTCCATGCCCCATGTTTTTAGCCGACCAATTTCTAGCCCCAGGTGGCAAAACATCCTGTGACACCAACATTTTTAAAGAAGTGCTGCTCAGAGTTTCATCCCCTGCGCCAGTTGTTCTTCATCAGCTCCAATGATGACCATGAAGGCTACAGATACACAGCTCTGGAGGCCTGCTGTGCTGGGCAGATCTGGGCAGTGTGCCGCTGTTGCGACTGGGTGGGCCGTTTTTGACCGCACCATGGGCTTTTTGACAGGTGGGCCACGTCTTCAGTTCGCAGGACATGCTGTATCAACTTGGCCTGGACCCTGGGACCCTGGAACCAGGATGGAGAGAGAAGCACAATAAACCACTTGAGACTTCAAGGCTTCCGAATTTGGCAGAAAAAACACTCCAAGCGGCAAGTCAAAACAGTGGATAGCTGTTGCCTTCTCTAAGCTTTGGAAAGATTACCAGATAGGATAGGATAGATAGGGGGAAGTGGTTTACTTTGCCATATGGATCCATATGGACATATTTATTCATTTATACCGTTTATACCCCCCGCTTGTGGGGCAACCATGGGGCAGCTCTTAAGGTGCCGGAAACAATGACCCGCAGTTTGCACCTGATATCGGACTTGAACCTTGGGAGCAGTGAGCCGAACAACTGAGAACTGTCAAGCTATGAGGGGATCAAGGGAGCCTTGTGATACACATTTCTACATCTTATTTGATGATTGGGAAAACTGATGAGTTTTGGGGGTCCTCATTTTTGAACAGCAGACTTTGCTTGGTGCTCTATCCGCGGATTGCTTGTGGAAACTCAGGATATTGTTGGTGGTGATGAGACCACCAATTTGGTGACGTTCTCTGGGCTGCATCAAGCTGCATCAAGGGAGAGCAGGATATTTGACCAAATCTGGGAGTCCATTGGTACCCCGATTGTTGAGCCATGCCCATGAACTGAATGCCCATGATCTCTCCAGTTATTCACACGATTTCCATCCATTTCCCCAAGTGTGTCAGAGGCATGGCCTGTGAGTTTTTGGCAACCTGAGGCTGCAAGACGGATCCACCCGGCTGCAACTGCAAATGATGGGCGGCCAGTATTCCACGGCGAAGATTTCACGCCCGAGCCCCAGAAATCATGGCTCACTAGCTGTGATGTTGACCATGTTGACCGTGGACCAGGATTTTGATCCACATCCATTCAAATCCATAGGCAGTCCTCGGTAGCCTGGGTTCCAGGAGGAAACTTGCTGAGCGTGTGGGTTGAGCCGTTGACTGTGGAGGGCTCAGACTAAGGGCACAAAAACAACACAATACAATACAATACAATATAATATAATATAATATAATATACAATATATAATATTACAATATTATATTATAATATAATATAATATACAATATATAATATTACAATATTATATTATAATATAATATAATATAATATAATAATGTATAATACATATATACATATAATATAATATATTTAATAATAATAAACATATACATACAGATACATTGAATCCACAAGTCACTCAAATCTTTGACATCGTCTCCTTTGCACAGGTTTCCTAAAGATTTTTTTCGCGGATTGGGGGTCCTGAGGCTTGGCAACTGCCAACCAGCTGCGGGGATCAAACGGACTTGAGGCACTGGAAACTCCCCAGAGTTGGACTCCGGACTCCGTTGGACCATTGGATCCATGGATTTTGTGCACCATGACTTGACTTCTCAGCAATCCATCGCCAGTGTGGCGGCTGGCAGTATCCGCATCCATTGCTTTGTGGTGCAGCCGACCGGTTTGTCAACCCACCGCTCAAAGTGAATGCATTTCTTGTATACAACTATTGTTCTTTGGATGTAAAATCACCAAAGAACATCAAAGAACCGGATACATCAAATGATCGATTACAAGTTGGATCGTCTAAGATTATCCGTTGGGATGTTGTGACAAAAAATCACTCGTGACTGGTGAGACGGGCTGCAGATGTTGCGATGAATTGTGATTCACTTTGCCATTTTTGGCTTTAGAAGGGTTGCAGAAAACATGCCATTTTGCAACCATAACTGACCATAACCACATGTATAACTTTGATTTAAAATGGTTTCACAGAGTGGTGCCTTGGCACCTTGGAATTTCCATCGATGCCAGATCTTGGGCACCTTCCGGCGCTGTGGAGAAGTGGCGAGGTGTTCAGGGAAGCCGGCCACGAGCTCAAGGGCGGTGGCTATGGATCTGGCCATGGGTCAAGACCTATGAAATCCCACATGACTGGAGATGAACATCCATAAACACCAGCTATTTGGGGTCACCAGGGTACAGTAGGTACCAGGCTTCTGACCCTCATCTCAAAATGGAGGAATTGTTACTGTAGTTGATGCACAGATTCCCTGCGACCCTTGCATCGCAAAGAATTTGCAGTGCGAATGGTTTTGCTCTTGGTGGTGCTGGAGACAACGGAGAACGAACGTTGACATTTGAGACACGTTGCTTTGGGGTTTTGAGCCTCGGGCATTCGTTTGGCCTTGCCGGGGTGAAGACTGACTGAGGTTGTTCCTTTCGCCACACAGGCAACTTGGGACGCGATAGCGGCATCTGCTGTCGGCTATCAAAGAACTCATTCCAAAGTCTGGAAGGGGAGGCTACAGAATACGGAAAACCCTTTGGAGTGAGACAAGCAAGCAGAACACTCTTCTTTCCATAGTGTTTACACTGGCTTCTTTAAACCATGTTTTTCACGGCCCAGTCGCCAGGTCCCACAGATTGAAATTGAAATGCCGCCCAACATGAACGACCTCTTTGGACCGTTGGTCTGGACCTCGCCATGGCAGGATCATGAGCCACATGATGCCACGTCCCAACATGTTGCAGCTGTGGCGAATGACTAACACTTGTTGCCAGTGATGTTATAGGATGTTGCAGGTACATATATACATACTAGACTATATATATAATATATAATATATAATATATAATATATAATATATAATATATAATATATATATGGGTATAGTATGGTATAGTCTGGTTAAGAGCCTTTGGCCCGTGTTTGAGCACTTGTCAGCGAATTCATAAAGGTTGTGCACGATTCGTAAGAAGTTGTGCACGTTTCACAAGCCCCCCTAACAACGTTTGTGTTCAACTGCTGTGGAATGGACTGCTCTCGTTGGGCTTAGCCAGACTACCCCGACATACATATGTATATGATATATATATATATATATGTACATATGTGAGAAATATGTATATATATATGTATATATATATACATATATATATTGTCCTCCAGGCACTCAGTTGCAGTAGCAGCGGCCTATATATATATATACATGTATATACATCTATATGTATATATATAATGTATAATATATACATGGAATGTAAATATATATATATGTATATCCCTAATATGTATATATATATGTAAACACACACACACATACATATATATGTATGTATGTATGTATGTATGTATATATGTATGTATGTATGTAATGTAATGTAATGTAATGTAATGTAATGTAATGTAATGTAATGTAATGTAATGTAATTGTATGTATGTAATGAAATGTAATGAAATGTAATGTAATGTAATGTAATGTTATGTATGTATGTATGTATGTATATATATGTATGTATGTATATATATAATGTATGTATGTATGTATGTATGTACACATACATATATATGTGTATGTATGTATGTATGTATGTATATATGTATGTATGTATGTAATGTAATGTAATGTATGTATGTAATGTAATGTAATGTAATGTAATGTAATGTAATGTAATTGTATGTATGTAATGAAATGTAATGAAATGTAATGTAATGTAATGTAATGTTATGTATGTATGTATGTATGTATATATATGTATGTATGTATATATATATATACATATTTATAATTAGGTACGTTGTATGTATATCGTAAGCAATGGCCTCCAGCATCCCAGATCTACGAGATGGACATCTATAGTTTCCGCCTTCCCGCACAGGGCGTTTCGGGCTCGGAGTTTCCAAGTCGTGTGGGGATGGGTCAAAACCAACTACTTTCTGGTAATTTGACGTAGCTATTGAACATGGCCTTTTATAGTTGATTTACCCATTAAAAGTGGTGATTTTCTATAGCTATGTTAGCTCACAAGAGACTATATATCATAGTTGAGTCATACCATATAGGATTATGATGCACACTTAGGGATACACATTGCTGAATTAGGGATTGAATCAGCTGGTAGATGGTAGGGATCCCATATTTCGGGATAAATGTAGGGATGAACATCCATTTACCAGCTGTGGTTCGGCACAGCAAGGTCCAGGGTTTTGATCATTGCGAGTTGCTGTCACAAGGCGTTGCCGCACAGACTCATGGTGCAGATCATGAAGGATGATGCAACGAAGCCACACTTCAGGTCATGAAGGGACATTGGGGAAACGACCTCATTTTAGCAGCCAATTTCTATGCGCTGAGTGTTTCGGGCAAATGACCCAGTGAAGTCTAGCTTGAGAATAGAGGCATTCTGTGGCAAGATTTGCACCTCAGCACAGTGTTTGCTGCAGGGTGGCCACTGGACGCTTCTACAATGCGCCAGGAACTTTGCGGTTATAAAAGCTGCAGGACATTTGGTCAGAACCAACGTGCGACCGTTGCATGGTCGGTAAATCACCCTAAGCAAATTACCAGATCGATCCAAATCTCAAATTCTACATAATTCTACAACGTCCTGATCATCCTGCCTACTTACTGCCACGAAGCTCTATCATGAAATGCAAATCCCTATGTGCATGATCACCCTGAGGCCCACTCGGGAGTTTGCAACGATTGGCCGCGTGCTTACCAGCCCACAGGCAGGGTTCGGGTGTGGTCAGGCTCAGGGTCTCCAAACCTCAGAGATTATGGAGAGCCTGAGGCAATGCTGCAGGGTTCGATCAAATCTGTCTTTCATTTGGAGGATGTCTTAAACCACTCTAGGTTCACAGCCGTTGTGTCCTGCCAACTGCAAACTGTCTCTGCGCAGAACGGCTTGGAGCCCTTCGAGGGTGTTCAAAGCCATGTGCTCTATGCAGCGCACCCAGGAGCTTATGAAGTTTTTTTACCCTGACAACTTGCCACAAGTGCTGTCTTTTGTGTTTGGATGGCAACACATCGGAAAACATCGCATCATGTGCTCTGAAGGTGATGTTGCAGATGGCTGTGCCACTGCGTGGCTTTGACCGTACTCGGCTTGGGCCTCTCGAAATCTTGTGCCTCCCAGGGGTCGGAGGTAGTGCATTCCGCATGCTTTCCCTGATGGGCGCACACCCCCTCCTTTTCGCCCCCTTTCGCCCCCCTTTCGCCCCCTTCCTCCCGCTCTCTCTCTCTCTCTCTATCTCTTTAGAATTGTGCTTTTGTGACTCAGCGACAGTGTAGATGTTGGAAACGACATGTCAGTTGAAGAATTGCAGAATATATTCGCATAGGAGCGCGACCTCTCGGCTGAAAAACTTCACAGCTAGGCCACCGCCGGACGTTCGACCCAATTCCTACTTTGTCATCCAAGCTCCGCCAGTTCGGTCCTGATCCGCTGGAGACGGATGTTGATTTTGGATGATTTTGGATGTTTGGACAGGTTTCTTATGTTTCTTTCATGTGTTTGCACAAATAGCTGATAATTGCTGACGAGTGCAGGTCAATACAGTGCTTGGTCAAACGAGGAGTCCTAAATGTGAGTGTGCCAAGGGATTCCGGATGCTGGAAGCAGTTCCAATCGTCCACGAAGGCTCGATTTCGACCCTTGGAACTTGCAGCAACAGCTGTTGGTGGTTTCTGAGTGGATCCATACGTACAATTGGGATCATTATCACCGCAACTGCTTTTTTTTGATGGGGGATCATACTGATTTGACGTTCCTAGAATTGGTTGAAGCGAAAATCGCAGCAACCCCTCAAGGTAAGTGCCATGGTTTCAACTGTAGATTTTCCCAAGAAACCAATCAGTTGAAACCGCAGTATGATAATCCCCATTATAATCCCATGAAATCCACCGGTTTCACCATGATGATCTCACAACATCCCAATGAAATGCAGCCATAATCGCCAGGTGCGGGCCTGGGCAAGGTGACTTTGTCACCTGATGGTGATGCAGTTCGGGCCCCTGATCGCCATGCCGCCGGGCCATTTTTTGGGGTCCATGGGTTCGTCCATTTCCCCCATTCATTTCCTGCCATCTTGAGGTATCCCCTTGATTTTAGACAAGGCTGCCACGATAGACAGTATGAAACCGGAAACACACAACAAAATATCCCTGAGCTGAAATTCGCGTGTACAACTCTTGAGAGAAAGATAATAACCCTGAGGCATCCCGTCTCAACGACACGATTCAGCCAGCGCCCACTGGCTTTGGTACGTTCGGAAGCCTTGTGAACGGGCGAAGACATCTGGGGCAAAGGAAGTCATTTCGCGGACAAAACCTGGTGTTTGAACTGGTTGATCCTTTGCTGGGTCAGGCCTGATCTTGGTGGCTGGAGCTTTTTGGGAGGTGAAGCAACGTACAAGCTACTGGCCCCATCCTCAAGGTGAAATGAATGGAAGTTTGAGTGGACTGGCAGACTGGCATAAGTGTCACTGAGATGTTTGCTTTAAGGATGGTCTTGTGATGTATTCGGTTGGTAAAATCCCCAAAGACTCTCAAAGTCAAAGTCTCTCATTGATTTGGCAAGGATCGAAGCCTTATCCCGGCGATGACATCCCTGGTGATGGGTTGGGAATCCTAGTGTCCCAGGATGTCCCAGGTCATTACCGCCAAAATCTTCGGAGCAGATATGAATTCCTGAATCATCAATAATGAATAATAATGCTATATATATAATATACAAAGAATCACAAAATACACATAAAGATATAATTGCATAAATATACAAGAATATACATAAAGATATATTCTAATATGGTTTTCTGCGGCATTTTCTGAGGCTTGCGGGTCTATCCTGGCAACACGAGCTTGCCCATCACAAATACGCTGAATCTCTGGTCCGTGCAGGCCTGTTGACCTGGCCAGCTGGATGGTTATGATTTTCCTGGAAAATCCCAGCAAAAAGTGGAGGATTGTTTGGGGTATCCCCATGGATTAGGAAACCTATTGGAAACCTCGAAGCCTGGAGTTTCTGAGCTTCTGTCCATGTGCTTCAGGTCTTTTCTCCAGGCGATCACAATGAGACTATTGTGAATTTCACTGTGTGAATACCCAGTGCCCAGTGGTGGATGGGTCACGGGTGTCACCACGGGTCACCATGGGTCACCACGGGTCACCATGGTCTACCCGACCCAGCAGAGTTGTGGTGGACCAAGAATGGGCCTCGCTGCAAACATTTGAGGGACATGAGAAGCAGAATTTGTTTCTAGATAGTGGGGCCACAGTACCATGGGTCATTGGGGCTTAGATCCAGCTTGAGAACCTGCTGCCGAGGCCAAATTTTATCGAACGGGTTTGGGAGGTGTCCCGGTACTTGGAAGGCTGCAAAACGCAGGGAAACCGAGTCACAGGAACTGGAATCTCAGTTTGTCAAGTTGGTAACATATCGCTTTGACATGCTTTGACAGTTCAATGACAAGGGGAAGCCCAGCTGTCGCCGCTATCGCCCATCGCCTGGTTCTGCAAGTCTCCCAAGGCTTTGATACAACCTGTGGATCCCATGGTGTCCCGGGACGTTCCTACCATTCAGCCGCAAGGCTCTCAGGGCTCTCAGACTGACGCATCTTTGACGCCAGGGAAATATTCCTAGCCTCGAGGTGGTTTCCATCCAAAAATCAGAACAAATCAGAACATCCTGAAAATCCTTGCAAACGACATGAACTGGTGGACTGGTGTGGATAGGTTGGGTTTTCCCTTTGAAAAAGCATTGCCAGTCCTTTGAGGTTGTCCATCTTCTTCAAGGCTGTGGAAGACGTGCCTGCTGGCGGCTCCATCGATGTTGAGGTCAGCCCTGGGGGGGTTCAGGCTCTTTTCGATTTTTCATTTTCTATTTATCAAGAGAAGATGAACAAAGGAGCAGTTGCAGAGTAAATACCTAAAAGCACCCTGGCCTGGCTCAATCGCAGCGTTTGTGCATCATGGCGCGGCCAAATTCGCTGAACATCCACTGCTTGCTCTTTCCCAAAAAGACAGGGAAGGCCTTGGAGCAAAGCCTCCATTCTGTGCAGTGTGTCTATGGTGATCAGCAGAGCAGAAAGTTCCTGCACTTCACATGCCATCCCGTCTTCGGCAGGACTGCCGCGTGAACGCCGTATCAAAGGGGTCTACCAGTCTACCCTAAGGCGGCGTAACAAGGCCAAGATGATGTGTCCCTGCTGCAGCGGTTTGTAGGATGCTTAGGAGGGCTGAAACTTAACACGCACAACACACAATATGTGGGCCTCCGATTTGTTGTGTTTGCAAGTGTCGAACAGACATTTTTCATCATTTTTCTAATGCTACTCGTACACTGCTGCACCGGCTAATTTCCCTCACAACATTTGGGAAAGCAGAGGAGGGGTTGCCAGATCCACATTTTGCAAGGACCCGCAGAGCACTTCTTCTACTCTGTCTATGCTTGTGGTTACTTATCTATCCGCTTGATGCCAAACTTCGATGCTTGCTGCTTTCCTTGGCATACAGCTTCGTAGAATATAACTTTACATTCTTCGAGAGGGGAAAGGCATATACAAGTTTGGCTCAATTTCTAGCCAATGTGGTCTACATGCCTGTGCTTGTTGATCTGTACGGTCACTTTCTGCAGAATCCCATTTTTTATGTCCTGCTATTTCCTGCGAATATCTGGCTCCTGGAGATTGTCCAGGGAACAGCCATCCACTGGATCTATGGCCGAAATGTTGCATGGTGCTACGCAGACTATGCGGATGAGCTGTTTGGAGGTTTGATTCGGCTTGGACACGCCATTTGGTGGTGGGGTCTGGGGGCAGCTCTTTGGCTCTTCTATCCAGGTGCTGGGTTAGGCCGTGGGTCTTTTGTTGATTCCAATGCACTCCAACATGCCCTAAATTTGATGGTTGATCATTATCTTCCCCATCAACGTGGTCATTTTGTATACCCGGTATACCCCATTTAGAGACACATAGTTTTTTTTGTTGGAACTAGAACCGCCCTGAAGGTATCTACATGGCAAGTCTTCGGGTTGCACACCTTGCAACAAACCGTTGAAGACCCAGGGCTGCTACGTGTAAAGCACAGCCGGTCGGCCCGGTCGCCCCGGCGGTCGCCCCGGTCGGCCCGGTCCGGTCGGCCTGGCAACGACGTCATTCATCATTCCACTGGAGCTGTAAATTGACATGTGAAACGATGTGAAACGATGTGAAACCTGTGCCTACAACGTGATCATCGCTTCCACAGGTGATAATCGCCACTCGCGGCGAATGTGTGAGATTCGCTGGAGAAAAAGCTCATGTTTGATCCTTGGAGATGTGTAGGTCCTCTCTACCTCTACCTCCGGGTATGAAATCTGTTAAGTTTGAATAAGTTTGAAGGGTTCAATACAATGTCCACAACAAAGAAGACAAGTCATGACAAATGTTATGAAAAGCCAGGCTTCCCCAAGCCAGGCTTCCCGTGTCTTTGACTTCGGAGAGCAATGTGGAGCAGTTGACCTGGATGATGGGTCCAGAGCTAAGGGAGTTTTTCATTCAGCTCAGTGTAGATGATCAAATCCATGGTGAAATATGGTGAAATATGTATCATTATGTATCATAGTGTTAGAATTATGTTAAACAATGTTAATTGACCAATATTAGATATATTGTATCCTCTATGAAGGAAAAGGAGCTACTGAGCAACTGCATCGAAATCGGACATTTTTGGACCATGCTGATGTCGCTCGAAAGCCTGCTAGAAGACTAGATTCCTTTCCCATCTCTGGACAAAATCAGAGATTCACAGTGACATCAGTGACACGCAGATGCGAATTGGCTCGGGGATTATTGATTTCTCAAAATGATTGGTTTGGATGGTTTGGCTCAACTGATCCTACAAATTTGTATGTCAAGAGGACTCAAACTTAGGCACTTGGACACTATCGTTGGATTCCATGTTGAAGTCTTTGTCCGTTGATGTGTCACTTCTCTGTGTTCAGCAGGTACTATGTGACAGGCCCTGTCCCAGCAGTTCATCGACTACCTCGCATTGTCAGTCTGGTTCCCAAAGATGTGCTGAGAATCACTCCCTTTTCAAACACCCACATCTGATCCCTTTCCATCTGAGAATTCAATCCGGATATATCCAGATGTGTTTGGTGATTTGGGGCTCCAAAGTTAACCTAGTCAAGGGCTTCCCAAACTTGGCTGGCAGGCTGCACCAGCTATCGCGATAGTGGTCAGACTGCTGGTCCGTACAACATTGCCCGCATCTTTGTGGAGGGACCGTGTGAATCTCAGGATGATGGGATAGATGGGAGGATGTCAATGTGCATATGGCATGATATGGCAACCTAAAGTATCTAAAGTTTGGGCCAATCCCACATGTGGCTGGGTTTGCCTTCGAATGGCACCGCGCAATTGCAAGTTGAATGGCGGACCTGATGTCAAAACATATAGAGTTCTGGGGTATGTAATTTTGAGATATACTGAGTTGGAAGGAATTGTTTGATCTCTGTCCGAATGCTGCTGGCACAAGCTTTGGAAATTCCGGGCCGTGGCCTCGTGCTATTGGAAAGTGGCTTTCATTGGATCGGTTGCAGGCACTCCTGGTGTGGGAGGATGCCCTGGACCTCACCCTGAAGTCATTACACGAGCCAGTTCGGGTTTCGGAACATTACGGCTCCAAGAACGAAATTCTTCTTTGGAGCCGTAATGTTCCGAAACCCAATCTGGGTCGTGAAAATCCGTTGAGGTCTTCGTGCACTCAGTTCTCAGCATGTCGTGTGTCGGTGGTTTTTCCCCGCCTTGAACATCCGCGTCACAGGAGGTCCGCCACCAAGCATTGTCCACCAAGGACCTGTGGCCAAAGAAGTGTTCGGACAAGACAAGTTCAGCTGCGCGCAGCCCCTATTTTGCAGCGGTTTGTTTAGCACGATGGAAAAACCGTGGGCATTTGCTTTAGTCCAGTGTCCATGGTGATGTGTTGAGATGCGGTGATGCACAAGAGGCCCCTTATTGCGAGTGTTTTGCGTGTGATGGTGGAGGCCTTCTTGGAACCTTTTTGTCCAGTGCCGTCGACTCTGGCGAGGAGTCTACAGTGTCCCCTGCAATGGTCAGATCTGGCCACGCTCATTGACAGTGACTTCCGCAATGTATGCAAAACAAACTCGCAACTGAAAGAGTGTGAGGCAGCACGTCAGGAGAGTGTGGCGGCGTTGACTAGAATATGTATATACGCAGGAGGCAGGTTTTCAGCCTGTCCAAACAGTGACAGCAATGAGATGCGCGATTTGCAGATGCAAAAGTTGCCCAAAAAAGTTTACAAGAAATGCGGACAAGAAATGTGGCACAGCGGCATCTTAAAAAGGCATTGGCCAAGGCCAAAGTGCTAGCAGAACAGCCAGATAAAATGATTTGGCAAGCGTCACTTGAGCTGAGGTTGCGGCACCTTCCTTTTGGGGGGGTTCCAAACATCACTTCTAGGTGGTTGGACAACGAAGATGGGGTGTGTTTCAATGGGCCATTTTGCAACCTGGCACGGTCAACCTGCTGAGAGAGTCAAGAAAGAACCCCCCAAAGAAGGACAAACAAGGGACATAGCGTACCCAGCATTCAATCTGCTTATGACAACCTTAGTTAGGCTATACACGGATATACACGGTATGTTCCACTTTGATTCAGGGCCTGGGAGGTCTGAATTGTCGCTGTTGTGAGGTTGAAAGGCATCAACATCTACGGCTTCTCCATCTCTGTGCGAAATCCCACGTTACAGGAGGTGTCACAGGTGAGCTGCAGGGCGAACGTGCCATGGTAGGATCATTCTCATCCTGCCATGGGGGTCGAAGTTGGGCCCCTTATCAAAGTCAACAAAATGGTTGATTTTGCACAGGAAATCACAGGAACATCTTTGTTTTGCCCCTGAAAATCTTAGACCCTGCTTGGTGTGGTACTGGTACGTGATGTACGTAATGTTCTGCTGCAGATCCTGTCGATGACTGACCCATGGTCAGATGTGGTCTGAGACTGAGAGATCTGGAGGGACGGTGTGTCTATCTTGCGCAGAAATGAATCAGATTGATCTGAGATGATCTGAGATCTTCAACAACTCCAAAAGCTTCAAAACCAATCACCAGACGTCGGCTGAGATGTCACTGAGCCACTGAGGATTGGAATCTGACGACTCGTGGACCCGCCTGGCTCACAGATGTCATTTTAACTTTGGTTTGGGCAGCTCCTGGGGTCAGATTTTCCGGTCAGTGTCAGTTGGTCTTTGCATCTTCTGTTTCTTTCATATCTTTTCCCATGTGTCTCCCTTTTACCATGTGCTCATATGTGCTCCACCATTGGTTTTCCATGTTTGCAGCATCTGTGATCTGATGCCCATCTCCAAATCCAACAGACGGAACCCATTCAACAGTCAAGAAGATGGAAGCTCTCGAGTGTTCCGGAGAAAACGAGGGTTTCCAGGATTATACTTGTACATCAACTGATTTACTTGGTTCAAGTCATCTCATCACTAATTATTCTCCATTCCTAATTGGTCCTATATTTCATCAGAGTTTTCCGTTGGTTCCTAATTTAATTGATTCCTTATCGATTCCCAATCAACTGATTTAATTAATTGGTTCCTAATTGGTCAGTTTCCCACCTTTCCCGTTCCATATTCATCCATATTCCATCCCAATTTTCATGTGGCGATTAGATAGATTGTTCAGAAAATTGTTCATGACATAAACCACCCAGCTATTGAGGTACCCTCATGTTTTTTTAATGGATGGTTTTTATTCATGAATAATCCATCCATTTAAAATTTAACGGATGATTGTTTGATAGACTATGTAAATTAGCGATTTCTAAATGGCCCATTTTTTAATAGCAAACTGTTAGTCACCAGAGAGGGTACCCCCCATGACTTCCTAAAGCTCCGTATGTTGGACCCCAGGAAGGATCCCCGGTCTGTGCCACCTATGGTGGTGCCCCTGGAGCTCCGGATGGGACTGGATCCTGGCTCCTCGGCAACTGGGGATTGGATGGATTTAAGGTGGGATCAAGATGGATTTAGATAGATTTAGATGGATTTCATTTTTTTTAGACATGAGTAACATAGTTCATAACTGTTCACATTTTTGCAGTCATACAGACAGTTAAAATGGTGGACAATAACATCAACTGATGAAATCATGTGATGTGCAGAACCAACCACACAGAGAGGACAGGCGTGCGACATTTTCTGAGACTCACGACGCGGCATACCCGAAACCGTCAGCCACACCAGATAAAGGACTGGGATGTAGCAGGGCACCAACAATTGGTAGGGAATCATGCAACATTGTAAATAATGGGACTATAATGGGATAAACCATGTACCAACTGGTGAAGGATTTCTTCCATCCACAGTAGTAACCACATGGTTAGACTTGATATCAGCGATATCAGCATCAGCAACTGCAACCACTTCAACTCTGCTGTCAGCAGCGATTAGAATTCTCATGTAGAAAGGGTGTTGTTGAAAAGGCAAAGTAATGTCACGCATAGCTTGACTATATAATACTCTAATAACTCTAATATGAAACCCATGAATACAGAGATTTTCATATATCAGTGATCAGCAGTTTTTTTTCTGGACCTTGATCATAACAGGCAGTAACAGCTTCCCAGCTTCGCAGCTTCTCCAAGGCGCTTGGTGAACAAGTCGATTCCTCCAAAGGCCTCCGTCAGTGAAGCCTTGGCCACAAACGGGCCGGCAGTAGCAGTGGGGGATGCCCAGGGGGACGGGATGGCCAGTGTCCGGGTGGACCCAGCTAGGGGTAACAAGGCAAGTGGAGATGGGTCAAAACAAAACCGAGGTTTTTCCCATGTGAATGGCAGATGAAGAGCCATCATGATCCATCAACTACAGCTCTATTCTTGGAGGTTTTGATTTATGCATCCAGAAATCCATGGCAATTTTTCCATCCATCAGTCATGTACCAATTCAATAAGAAGGTTATACCTCAGAAGCATCTTCGTCAAGGCAATCAGAACAAGCTCTTGTCTGATGAACCGACAAAACACTCAGTGTATACTGTACGTATGTATGAGGGCACCTCTAGTTTGGGAACCTCAAAACAGTGTTTCACAAAAATTAAGCAGATTGGATGTTCCATCTTCCTATCATTTCCTATCTACTCTTAATTCTATTCTTGAGTTTAGGATTCTAGTCCAATTCGTCACCATGCTCTTGCAATTTTGCACCTTGTCCGTTTCGCCGCAACTGATGCTTTCAGTGACGGACTGTCGCTTGAGTGAAACACACCACAGCTGGTAACGGAAGAGTCTGAAACCAAGACTGCAACCAATCCCAGGTGACGTAGGTCGTCAAGAAATATGTCCCGTCAACCTTTAGCATTTAGGAAATCAATTGCCGAATTCCCATAGACATGTCCCTTCAGTGCAGCGCGAAGACCTGAGCCACAAAGTTTCACAGCAACATTTGAGCAGAGCTACTTACCATTGCTTTCCCTGGACAACATGGCGCTTTCTCAGGCAATAATTGGGGGGTCAACCATTTGCAGTTGTCTCTGCAAGACTTAAATTTTGACATTAGAGTTTCCTGGAAAGAGTCAGCAGTGTGGAGGAGTTGAGGATTCAAGCTACGAACAAGGCGAAATCAACCAACTTCACAAAATCAATGGAGTGATTACAGGGACAAAGATATGACCCCCCCTGGAGCGAATTGGAATGGCCTCTTGATGCTACCCGTGTTATCATGTGTCGCCAGGAGGAGAAACTGGAAAGAGCGCATCAAAGTCTTCAGGACACTGAGGGCTTTCCAAAGCACCAAGTCTTGTTGGAAGATCGAGGTTCAACTGGTTCGACTGAGTGACTGCAAACATTTCGATGCTTATTAAACTTGAACTCTTTCTATTTTTGTGTGGGAACTGGACAGAACAATCAGAATGTTATTTTGAGCAGAACTATCCTTTGCAGGATTTTGAGGAGATGCTCCAGAACTTTCGGCTGAGCACGAAGGAATTTCAGGAGTGCTCAGACGACGTAGTGATTTCACAGCCAACTGATCCAAGCTTTGTCCCTTCATGCTTTGGGTTTCAAAGCCCGAAGTTGGCAAGGTTGTCCTAACTTAATGGATTCCAGAGTGAAATCTCCCAGAATGGGTTTATGCTTTCAGGTTTGAGAGACAATTCACAACCCCCTAGATTTGATGGTTTCCAATCCATTGATAAGTTATGAAATTCCCAGGCACAAAGCGTGCCAGGAGATGAACAAAGTGAGTGACAAACCCGGCATGGCAGCCACGGAGGTCAGCTGGGGGGTCCGAATCACTGACTGGATGGGGGAATCCCTGCAGAGGTGAAGAGACTGGAAGAATCCATGGAAGACTTTCAGCACACCTTGAAGCAGTTTGGTTTGGATGTCAAGGACTGGTGAACTGGTGGACTATTGTGGACTATGGTGGACTATGGTGGACTGGTATGAACAGCGATTCTTCATTGTTTGAGCATCCCATCAAGTTGGACAACAAACCTGTGCGCCATTTGATGGTGAGCGGGATAACCAATGGGGGCACGCAGCATCCATCGATTTTACCCATTTTCAGCGCCCATTGTATCCCACTTCTGGTTGGTGAATCATCCCAATTATGTACCCATTGCTTTGGCTGACCTATACCGCTTGTTTTTGGACGCACAAATGTTGTTCGCATTTTCAGGTCATTTTATTATATTTGAAATTTTATTGGTTGTGCACCCACTACATGACAACATATGACAACCATACATGTCACTTAATACATCTTAATACCATTTTCCCCACTGACTTTGTCCAAACATTCCCATTTTGTGAAATTCCCTTTGTACATCTTCACTCTAGATTTTATACACTATCCTCAATTTTTGGTGGCTATATCATGATACTGGTTATATCTCCATCTTTAAGGTTTGATGTTATTGGTAATATAATAATATATAATATCCCCACATAGCTTCTTTCATGGTAATCTCTTCATTTTTGTTGCTTGATGTTCGGAAAACAATTCTAAACCATCCATATTTCGATGGTTTATACCACCCATTTGTGGTAAAATTGGGGATGGATCCCATTGCTTTACCCACATCGTTCTTCGTTGAGGAGATCACGGCCAAATGCTCTTCGCACTTCACCGTGCCCGGCCTTCCCATGGACCTGCGACGGAGTCCCTGGTTGGAGAGCCATCGGGACAGAGACGTCAGAAGGTGGTTAAGTAATATTAAGTATATATATAATGTGTATATATGTATAATACATAATATATATATATATGTATCATTATGTATCACTATTATACATATAGACCATTGTATATATATATACACACCTTTTCCTACTCTTCGATACTTTCCAAGGAAAAAACCGTTTATGACAATTGTGACATTGAGGACCTCTTTGAACATATTTCGTTTGAAGGAACTCAAACCGAATCACCAAGAGTTCTGATCGCTGGTGGGATGACCGTGGCACTAGACACCGCAAACCCCAGCCGAATTTTGCCAAGGAACAGATGCCTAAAGGCTACCTAAGGAAATAAAAGTTGTAGAGAGCACCATGTTGGATGATTTGATATGATTTCATTTATGATGTCATATGAGTTCGTGTGGTTTCAGAGGAATTCAAGACCCAACTTGGCGTCCATTGGCATCATTGAGCTGGTGAGCTTGAGGCAGAAAATAATGATCTTTGCTGCTCAGGTTGGATGCAAACTGTCAATGAAAGTGGAACATTGAGAAAAGAGGCCGGACCATGGCTGTGACTGATTTTGACTGTTGAACGATCTTTAACGCTTTCACCTTTTAGTTCACCCTTTTCCGCTGAGACATTCCATTTGAAGCCCAAGGTCTGGTGGCCCCTCATGTCAGGCCGGCGAATCATTAGAGAAAGTGCGTGCTGCAACGACCGAAGCCAAAGCTTTGGCGAAGAAGGAGCGCAGCAGCGCCTGCTTCCCACCACGGGAATCGTATTTCATGGAGAAAAGGTGTGAGGATAGGCTGCAATGTCTTTGCAGCTGGGTAGGCGGCTTTCAATTGAGTATACATATGTCTTTTTGGTTTTGGCGGATCTCGCATGTCACGAAATGTAATTACTGTAATTTCCGCAGATGATCCATGTTCCAGAAGATGTGTCCAATCAAACAGGCTGTGGCATCTGTGGCTATGGGTGCAAATCCGTTCCCCAAAATGGGTAGTTCACATTCACATCCCAGGCAAAATTACTTCATGTTCATTCTTGGGAGCAGCACGGGGAAGGTTCACTCGTATTTGTTTTTGGTTGACCATATTTCGGTTGGCAAACACCGGTTCTATCCCATATTTTGGCTGGTTACATAAATCCCTAGTATTCCCTAATCTTGTAATTTCCCATACCAACCCTCCCAAGGGGCGCTTTATCGTTATTGAAGTAGTCAAATATTCATAGTAAGACATGTCCTGGAACTGTGGCTTGACTCCCCTCACATCGAAACCCACCCAATTTGGTTGACCTCCCAATTTTGGATGGGTTGATTTCTACATGGTAAATACATGTAATACCATCCTTCGATCGATCGCAAACCTGGTCAATTCCGATCAGTTTCAATTGGTTCGATTTCATGATATAAACCCACAGTTGGTTAAACCTTCAATCATCTGGTCAATTCCTATCAATTTTGATGGGTCAACTATCATTCTGAAATCCCAAAGTTGGTGACATTTTTCGTTGGTTGGTTTGAATCCCATGTGTTTCATCCCATGAAAATCCCATGATATAAATATGATATAAATCATGAATATGGAATCCCATCAAATTTCATTGATTCCCGTTAAATCCCACTAATATCCCATTAAATTACCGTGAAATCCCATGAAATCCCATTGTTTGCTTCGTAAAAGTGTGAATCTCTGACGAAGCCAGTTGGGTTCCAGGAGATGCTGAAGGCTGCAAAGGCGAAACTGCAGCTGGAGGATGATCCTGGAGAGATGGCGGTGGCCAAAGCTCGACAATTGCTGGAGGTCGTTGAAGAAAAGGCGGTTTTTGATGGTTTTTGCGGTTTTTCTGAGGATTTTCTGCGGGATTTGGATCATTTTTGTGGAGATGGATTGTTTGTTTTTTTTTTTTTTAAATGGGATTTTCAAATATGATTTTCTTTACGAAACTGATGGGATTTCCCCCAAAAAATGACGGGAGATGGGAATTTTCATGATGGATGTTCATTGGTTTTTCAACAAAGGCTCTTGAATGACATCTGCAAATAGGAGCACATGCAGCAGAAACCACCAAAAAAAGGTTTTCATACAGAAAAGGCCAGGTTGATGGTGACTAGTGACTTGTGAGAATTCAGCAACCACAATTGATGAGATGGGGCTATCCGGCTATCCCTACAAGGCCGGGATATATCCCGGGCATGGCTGTTACATGGTTGGCTGATGTTGGCTGATTTCGCTTTCGGTACTAGCCCTCGACCGATGAGGATGACAGAAATAGAAAATGGTCTGTTGTAGGGAAGATTCGGAAGATCAATGAGTAAAACTATGTCGTAAATGGTGTTTCACCACCTTTGGACCTACGGTACTCATTTGGGATATTTGGAAACGCGTCTCCACCAAAACTTGCCGGGGGACTCCAACACGGCACAGTTGGCGGACAGGCGGAGCCCTTCATTGGAATTCCCAAAGGCAAAGATGAAGGTGAGATGCAATGGCTGGCCAAGGAGTCAGCAGGTTTGCCAAAGAATCCCCAGTTTTGGGATGTTGGATGTTCTTGGCCGGGGCCAGGTGAGAGATGTCAGGTCTTGACCACTCTCCTCAAGATCATTCAAGATCCTCAAGTCACGACGTCGCAGGAGCTCGAGCCGATGATTGAAGGTGTTGACGAAGCCATCGAATCTGCCAAGTCTGAAGTCGTCTCTCATCCACTGAAGATGGAGATTGAGATCGAAGAAGAGATCAAAGAGGATGCAAAAATATGCAAAAACTGTGTGGCTGTGTGTGGACATGTCCTGACATGGCTGCAACGCATGACAAAGCACGTGGCAAAAAATGTAGAACGGAATAGAACGAAATCGATATGGTCTGCTCAATAGAAAACATTTCATACCGTAGCAAAATCACAGCAGATTCCTTGAGCTCCTCAGCCAATGTCCTAATTGTGAAAGGACATCAAGGAATACCTCAAAGATGAGGCAAAGAAGCTGCAGCCACTGGGATATTTGATTAGACCAAAAGGAAATCCGAAAGGAAACACAACTGTCAAGAATCCTGATGAACATTTGGCATCATTTGGCTATTGCCACGCACGATTTTGTTGACACCCTGCCTGCAGAGTTGCAAAACTTTGAACTGCCAAGATCTGCCAAGACTCCAAGGATGTCGTTGGGGCAGTTCAGCAGACGAACGCAACGAGTTCGAAACTTAGTGGCCAACTACCAGACTCTCGGCAGCGTGAGGGAAGGGAAGTGAGCAAGAGTGCTTTCAGATAACCTACTCAGAATATCCAAGAAGATCCAGCATCCAGCAGCACTATATATATATATGTTTACATATACATATATGTGTACACATAAATGTACACGTATGATATCTCAACCAAAGGATCGCATACGATGGACAACTGAAAGCCATCACACTCCAAAACGATGGACATCACAGGACGGTTTCCCACCGAGGAAAGACCTGCAGGATGCCAAGAGTAAGGAGCTGATTGCAGAGCTAAAGCCGCAGATTGTGGAGCAGGTGAAGGTCTGGGCGGTCTGGGCAGCTGGTGCTGGTTGCTGCAGTGTATGATCAACGAATATCAACGATGTCTGGACCGATCCAAATACTGGGTTCCGCCCAGTACCATAATATGAGTGAACTGGATAAAGATCAGGATGGGATTGGAATTCCGGGAACTGAAAGGACCTAAAATCTGTGGGACCTGGGACCTGAAAGGACCTGATAGGATCTGATGGTATTTGCATCTCCAAATGCATCCATTGGAATCCATTGGAGGCAGTGAACGTTGATGATGCAGCCGCAGAGGTGTCAGGGTTCAACATCTCGGATCACTTTACGTAGGGTAGCAATGGTGAGTTCGGCGTCATGCTGGGATTCTCGAAACGGTTTCTTCATAGAACTCGTAGGAAACCATCAGTGAATATCAGTGAATCAGATTCTTGGTGCCTTGGTGCTATCAAACATGCAGACCATCAGCTCACCATGTTCATCATGGCTCATCATTTCAATCTCCCCACGCAACTTGCTCCAAGCATTCTGGGGAAACAAGGGGTCAGCTCCGGCTTGCACACCGTGAGGTGACGACTCTAATCAAGGAGGCGGAAGTGCTGTCAGAAAAAGTCCGAATTATGGGAAGCATGTCCATGGAGGATCTTCAGGCCCACCCTGACGCAGAGCTGCTGAGCCTATCTGAGCTTTGACCAAGAACAACGACATGGATATGGGCCATTGTGTGCCCAAAACCACGATCTCCCTGAATGGGTAGGTTGTGCTAACATCCCAACTTGGCGACTATCCTGGCAACATAGTTTTTGGATGCGCCCTTGCATTGTCGCCAGCGTCCCGAGTAATTATTTGCCCAGGAAGGACAAGTCAAGGATTTCGACTCATTTCCAGCGAATTGTAGAATAATTGTCCATCATTGAAAATGTGGTATTCATATCTATCTATAGAGATGATGAATCATTGTCCACTGATACAGTAAGTTGCGGGTGTTGTATGATTACTGTAATTATATGGTATATTACCATTATACTACTATTATATCACGATTATATCACTACATATATCACTATTATATCACTATTATATCACTATTATATCACTATTATATCACTATTAGAATGTCACTATTACAGTATATTACTATCAAAGGCATTATATCATCCTATTTGTAGTACCGCGGCAACCGTTGCCTTCAGCGCCAGGTTGCTGCCAAAGAGATTGATGCCAAAGTCGCGGAAGCAGCAGATGGCCTGGAAGGTTTCCAGCAGCAGATCTGCCCTGTGGAGGACAGTTGAAATGTCCTGGGGGATGGCGGGGGTGGTGATAGTTTTTACTATGGTTTAGGATGATGCTTTTGGAAGGTTTTGGAAGTACCACATGAATGTCAACCTGAGATAAGCCTCTCATCAAGCGAGGGTTTTTCAAGAAGTACTGAGCTTTAGAATACTTCAGGTACTGTGTTTACCAACCCGCAGTACTTGCGCATGCTATACTGAAGAAGTGGCAGAGGCACTAGTTGCAGAATAGATGGCAAACGCAGCACTTTGATGGTTGACGTCATGTGTCCTTTGTGATCTTTGTGTTTGTCTTTTCCCACCCTCTTAAGGCCATTGACTTCGCGATCTTTTGCATTAGCCCTTAAATTTCAACCCTCCCATTCATCAACCACTGACAACCCTGGTTCATTTATGCTGGCCTATCATCCCAATCCCCACAGAGTCCCCAAACTCAACTGCTCCACAAGGACCACATCACTGAAGATGTGGACGAGAAGGTGAAGCAGACCTTGCGAAAGCACATCCTTGGTGAGTTCAAAGGACCGGCAGCAGCGCCGCTGTGAAGGGAGATGGGGATGGGCCAATACCTATGAAATACCATATATATACATATATATTATTTTTTGGAGGAACATCCATTTATATAATTTATCAGCCATTTTGGTCACCAAGATACGAGGGTTTGGACCAGTGGCCATATATTTGCTGCAATGATGCTGGATTTCCATAGGATTTTCTACCCATTTTCCGCCAATGAGATCAGGACTCCGGCAAAAGGTCGACTTCTTCCAGAATCGCGTCAAACGAGTCAAGGGCATCCTGGACAAATGCCATTCCCAGAGTCCCGGCTGATTATTGGCTTCTAGGTCTCAAAACCTCATGATTTCGGGCATTCAGTACTTCAATGTTCACTGGGTCCGGAAATCGGTTTGCGCACAACCGACAGTTCATTGAAGTCTTGAACCATCGATGAACCAGTGATGAACCATAATCATGATGAATTGTGGATGGCATCCGCGCCAAGGATCAGACAAAAAGATGGCCTGAGACTCAAAGGTGTGCGGACGAAGGTTCTGGGACTGATGGATGTCTTCCGAGAGGACACCCTGCCGGGGATGGGGATTGGGATGGAGATTATGCAACCTCTGATTTTCCCAAGGGCGATATTTTGATGTACCAGGTTCTTGATGCATATGCATCATGTTTTCTTTTTTGCGTTCTTTCATTTCTTGACTCTTGTTGGTGAGTTCCGCATGCCAATGTGTCCCATGTTGATGATTTCCTCATGCTAGAAAGCATTCAACATTGAACATCATGCTTTAGTCACCATTTTACCCCTGATTTTTTATTGGAACCAATCTACTGTTAGTCCGATGCTAGTCTGCCATCGCCAATATCAGGACCAAGCCGGCAAAGGGTTGGAAGGACTTCCATCCAAGGACAGCGGTGAAAATGCATGCAGCAAACAACCAGTGGATTTACCCTACAGAAAGATACAGAAAGAACAATCCATAGTTGGCCAAGGTAATCATCAATGATTTGCGCGCTTATTTACAGAATTTAATGTAATTCTGGGGGTTAATCATAATCGTGGATGATGAACCCCCCTCTAAACTCTAAGCCGATGACTATCAGTGACTATTTGCTGGCACACCTCAACAAGTACTCTTCTCATCTTTGTTGACCATGCTACCCAGACCCAAATCCTAAATTTCAGTTTGTAAGCACTGCTTGTTGGACACGTCCATTGGTTGTCCACCTTGAAAATTCATGGGATCATGATGCTGCCAGTCTTGTCAGTGGGACACACAGCCCAGTTTTTGACTACATTTGCAGAGCTGTTCCCACTAGTAGGCTCCGTCGCAATCAATGCTGATAGGCTGATAGACATTTTTTTCCCACACGCTTTCACCTACATTATCGCAGTTCACAGACGTATAGTAATTGCCACCCTAGCCAACCAACTCTGTGCCAAACTAGCTTCGATAGTTTTTGGTCAAGTACCAACCTTTCCATTGTTGGGTTTGATTCAACCGGCAGGACATCTTCGGAATGCTAGACAGAGACAAGGCACTGTGCCGCTTTCGGGAATCCAAAGAGCAGATTAATTTATGTCACGAGGATGTCGTTGCAAATTGCAGGGATCCACAGGGTGCTTTTGAATGTTTGAAGCCTTCCAGCAGTCAATTTCTCAGGATAGCTTCAGTTTCGCTTGGAGTTTTCCTACTGCAGTAGGCACAGGTTGCTACCACAAACAATCGAAATGCGCTTTTCATAGACCTTGGTAAGCCCACAGCATCCAAAGGGGCCCCACAGCATCCAAAGGGGCCCAGCACCTGAATCGGTCCCATTCCTCAGTGCCAGGATGGTCTTATCGGAAAGGAAGAATTTCTCTTTTTCTTTGATGACGTGGCGCAGCTTTTAGAGGCTCAATTGTGGTTACACCGGACAGAACATGACATGACCTCAGTTGAACACCAAGAGTAAAGAGATGTCCAATTTGCACATATTTGTACCTTTGCTGATGTTATCTGATACCATTTGCTTTTTCCTCAGAAACTGAAACTCCAAGTTGCTCAGCTTTCAAAACGCCAGGAGAATCAGGAAAGCCTGCGCACATCCACAGAGGTGCCAGAATTTGTCGGAAAAACGCCGAAAAGCGATGGCAACGGGTCAAAACTGGTGTATCCCCCAATAATGACCCAACTATAGTGTATTGACACCGATTTAACGATGTAAAATAATAGTGCCAAAGCACTGGAGGTTTTGTGTACCCTAAAATGGTATTATATAATATTATATAATAATAGTAATATTATATACCTATCTTCGGGCACTCCAAAGTGCTTCCAAGCCACAGACGGCACACGTTGAAATCAATTATGGGCACAGGCGGGGTCAATGGGATCCAGAGGAATTGATGTTGATCATGGTCTTCCCGATGAATTGATGGCCATTCATTTTGGTCCCTTTACCCGTTTTTGGTCAAAGTGATTAGCTGATGAACATTGATGAACCATAGTTTCTGTTTGATTCCTGCTATACCCGTCATCCATCATTTCAGATGGTCAAAAGTCAGACCACAATTTTGGCAGAAACCATTGGGAGTTGAGATCAGCTGTGGAGGACTTGGAGAAGCTTTTCGACTTTGGCCTCAGGGATGGGCATGAGGGCCTTTCCTTTGAAGCCTTCGAGCGCTTGCTGATTCGATTTGTTCAGGTTGGGTAGCGTTGTAGATGTGCCATTGTCAAAACTTTGATTACAGACCACTGGAAGATGGTCACAGCAGCATTGGAATGGATTTCTATGCCGATTACAAGGAATCCCTGTTGAGACGACCATACCACAACCATGTTTTGACCATGGCAGCCATGGCACAGACGACGCAGATGTGTTGTGTTTTCAGGTGGTGCGGCCAACGGTGATGACGCAACAACTTACCCTGCCTGGGGAGGCCACCGGAGAGGTTTCCAGTTTATGGGGGTACCCCCAAATTCCCAGTCATCATCCATTTGCAGATGGGATTTTCCATTATAATTCATCCATTTGGGAGTACCCCCATTTATGGAACCCCCCATATATTTAGTAAGAAACATGAACAGATTCAACTGATTTCTAATGAACAGGTATATAACTTATATAACTGATTAGGAACAGCGCTGAGAGGCACCTGGTGGTTTTAAGGGGGTTTGCGTGCACTTCCCAATGTAACTGTGCATGCAGCCTTGCACGCCTGCTTTTTCACTTATCAAAAACTACTTCAACCATGGAACAATTTCAGCGTAACATGAACATGAACGTTAACATCCCACCCCACCCCATGATCAACGTAACATCATCAGCGTGATATGAACATGAACGTTAACATTCCACCCCACCCCACCCCACCCCACCCCACCACACCCCATCATCAAACAAAAACAGAAAAAAAACAAACAAAAAACACCAAGAAGACAACAAAACACCCAGGCGCCCTGCAGCGCCCATGGCAACTGATTCAATGGGTCTAAGGCTCTAAGCACGGTCAAGATGCGGCTAGCGCAGTGGCAGGCGGTGCGGGAGGTCAAGCCCAACGAGATCTTGGAAGTTCTTGCAGGCCCCGGACTTGGATTTTCCATGTTACTGTGGTTGGTGGCACCAAATTCTACTAATGTGGGTCAAACAATGTCATAAACCACCCATTTGGGAATGGTTTATACCACCTATCTATGGTGATTTGGGGGATAGTTTATTGAATTGTTGTTTTACCCACATTAACAGTTTCATTGATCTGAACCCTCAGAATGCCCCGTACAAGATGGGACATGCACCATGAACATGACCACCTTCGCAAACTGTCTTCGATGATCCCAAACATGAGGAACCCCCGTTCCTGTCACTATCCACAATTTTTCGAGCTATGCTCACAGTCTCGTTCTTAGTTCCTTTTCCAGGCAGTGTCCCAGCTAGTGAACTCACGAATTCTCAATACTTCTCAAATAATTCTCGATGGTTTTCAACAATTTTCAACACTTCTCAACATCCCAAGATTCAGAAGATTTGGTCTATTTTGGTCTTGTTCTGCGTCAGAACCCAGCCCAGTTGGTCTTCCAGGACCACAGGTTACGGCGAAGATGAAGCGTGTCTACTGCAGATCCAAGGATGGTGCCATCGGCTGGGTCACGGTCATTGGAAACGTGCAGAAGCTCAGGAATGGTTAGGGTCACTGCAGTGGCATTGCAAGCTATCTATGGGGGATACTCCCATTTCGATGGGGAATGAGGTTCTGAAACCGAATGGGATTTTGGGGGACCTGTTTTCAGACAAATCCAAATTGTTTTGCCAAGAAATGGTGTGATATGAGTTGATTTTCGTGGAATCTATTCAATCATCGCACTTGGAAGTCAGCGAATTTGAATCATAGAGCCTTCCTGCTTCTTTGGGATGTTAACTGGCTCAGTACGCCGGAACGCTCGATTTGGATCATTTGTTGAAATTGATTTGATCATTCCAAGGTTGGAAGCTTCTTCGTAAAAGACTTTCAGCCAGAGTGAGAGTCGGAAAGATATGTCACAGACACATCTCTGGCAGCAGACATGCCTCAAAGGGAGGACTGCGCCTATGCCTTGGCACTGCCTTGGTAACATTTGGTAACTACCTCTACTGTATGTAACAAATGTATACACATGTAGCCTTGGATGTCGACAGATTGCGGCAAATCGAGCTTTGGGAGGGTCTGAGTCTGCTGGTTATCTTGGTGGATCTTGGTGGGGGATGATGTTCAAAGTTGTGAAGTGGTCATGTCGGTCACGTGGATAATTAGATGTCATATGATGTCATCACAGTTCATCACAATTTATCACAATTCATCACACTTCATCACATGTCTTTGTCAAATTTCAGTTGAAACTTCGGCTCTTTAGCACGGTGAACAGTTGATGAAGTTGCCGGGGGCACCTGCTCCAGTGCTACAGATTTTCAAAATGGAATGCCGCCGTGAGCCGTGACACGGGACAGGCAAACGCATGTTCACTTGACATAGAGATACGGAGAACCCGATGTCAGGTGAAGAACAATCATTTTGGTAGACTTGGGAGAATTGAACTGAATTAAAATGACTTATTTTGAATTACAAGAAAGATCATTTTATAAGATTCTCCAAGATCTGTATATCTTAAAAAGAACATTCCTGAGTTCACTCTCTGGAAGCACGCGACCAAGCTCTCCAGCGTGGGTCTTTTGAGGTGACCCTGACGAATTGGCTGCCCTTTGCTTTGACCCAAGTGGCCTCACATGCAACGGTCAGCGGCTTGGTGAACCAATGTGAACCAATTCTGGCAGAGGAAAAGGTAAAGGGGAAGCAAATTCTGGCCATTCTCCTTGAATGAGCTGTTGATAGCTGTGGTTGTCGAATGGAGGCGCTATTTCCTTCATGGCTGCTTTAAAACATCTCAGATCTTGAAACATCTGCACACCTGCAGATGGTCTTTATGTTGGATGTCGACTTCTCTGGATTCCTGGAGATCTCAGCACCTGTCGGCCAAGCTCCAAGTGGTGACTTCCGAAGCTGTGAAGACATCTGAAGTCAAGGTAAAGTCATGGCTGAAACTCTCTGAAACCTCCAAGATGTTTCACAATGACGATTGCAAAAACCTTGCGTCCAACATCGTCCAACCAGCCCCTGTTTCCGAGAACATCACATTGCAAAGGCTTCGAATGGCTGTCAGCTCTGGTTACCTCCCAGCCTCAAGCGCCTTACAACGTGTGGCCCCCAAGGATTTGCATGGATTCCTAGAAATGGGACCTCCATAACCTCCATAACCTCCATAAACATCCATAAACATCCATTAATATCCATTAATATCCATTATTTGATGGGATATTCCCTTTTCCGATTGGTCGTCCAAGATTTGTGTACCGCTCATCACCCACAGTTGCGATGCCGAGGAAACCCATAGCTTCGAAGACCTTCCGCAGGCCCACTGGTCGCTGGTTGAACAATATCATTTACAGCCCCAAGAAAGATAGAAGAATCAAAAACCTACTAATATAATCTAAACTCGGTGGAAGTGACTTTTCATTCTTTCTGGCGGTCACTATATATACGTACGTATATATATAATATAATATAATATTATATATATATACATATGTATCCATATATGTACATTATACACATGAGACTTTGCCGCCACCGGGCATAAATTTGTCGGGATGGCTCGATGACAGGTGAGTCCAAGTTCGCAAGGCACAGATCTCAGTTTACCCGACAGTTTGCTGTTGTAGGGACCATGACATGACCATTAAATTCCGTTAATGGAGATCAATGGGGTATAGTTAATGGATGTTCATGGATGTTAATGGAGTATACATCCCTTAAACATCAGCATAGTGTGTGCTTGAGTCATACGAATTGTTCTGACAATGTCCTATATGCACAGAAAACTCAGTAGGTTTGAAGTGAGAGCAAATCCCCTTTGCAGTGCTCCATCAGACAGAAAATGGCTGCCTTGTATCGGGCAAGTTCCGAATCTTTAAGATGTCAAATAAGATGTCAAAAGATATATATATATATGTATGTATATGTATAATATGATGTATATATATATATATATAACATGATATATTTTGATACAATTGATTGTTTATTTGATATATATATATGTATACATATTCATGATATATATATATACATTTAATATGATATGATAATACAATGTTATATAATACAATATTATATGATACAATATGATATAAAATATGATATAAAATAATATAATATAGAATATATATATAGTAATATATATATATATATACACATAGTAATATCTATCTATCTATCTGTCTGTCTGTCTGTCTATCTGTCTATCTATCTATCTACCTATCTATCCTATCCTATCCTATCCTATCCTATCCTATCCTATCCTATCCTATCTATCTATCTATAGTAAGATATGTGTATATATATAGTACTGTAAGATATATGTATATATATATATAGAGAGAGCTATGTTCCACTAAATGCTTTGATCAAACCATGCAAGATGTGCATAAAACTACCCAATCACCTAAAACTTCTGTTTTGGAAGTCCCTTGAGGTGCCATGCTTCAGTTCATCGAAGGGCAGTACCGTGCTGGTGTTCGCTATGGATTCCAGGCGGGTGTGGCCAGGAGTTAGGTACGGAGTTCAAATAAAAGCATGGTACCCATGGTGGTAAGGTAACCCGTGAACTCCGTAAACCATCCACATCATCCACAATTTGAGACAGCATGTGCTTTGTCCAACATCTTTGAGTTTTCCCTGATTACAGTGTCATGGTGTCAACACTGGCCTGCCCGACATGAGAAACACGTTCTCGAGGCACCTCTTTATGTGCCGGATGTGGGTCCAGTGACGAGCTTGTCTGCGCTGCTTGGCGACAAGAACATCCACAAGAACTGGGAATGTTTATTCACTAAACATCCAATAGAAGGATTCCAATAAAGGATAGCCTTGTTATGCCTTGTTCATCTTACAAGAGGAGCTTGAGGAAAGATGCTTCAATAGTCCGCAAGAGACGACAGATATGACTCTCTCGAGGACATGGTTCGACGACAGGTTGCGTATAAAATGGTTCAATCAGTCCAAGGCACCCCAGAATGCCTCGATTGTGACAGCAATGAGGTTCTACATTAGTCTCCTGGTGGCCAATCCACTAGGCTGGTCACATGGTCGACTTCGGCGTCTGAGCATATCTCAGCATATCTCAGCATTATAGAAATTGTTGGGTCACATGGATCAGGCTTCCTGTTGAGATGTTGAAGTGTATTCCGACATGATAGTGGCTACTCTGCTGGGAAACGCTGGCAGTTGCTGCCAGGTCCCGCACTTCCAGAGGGAATCAGTTCAGTGGTGCGCAACTAAGCGGTGTGACGCTGATCAAGACAACAACTATGAGCTGATGACCAGCCATTTCTGAGCTCTGCTAGATGAGTCATCTGATAGGAATTGTCCAAAAAAAGCAAGTTTTTTTTTAAGTGGTGCGAAGAGTAAAAATCGCTTGATCACTGAAGTTCAACAAAAATTGCGCTTCGAAACACTCAGATACACTCAGATCTGGCTGTGTGCCGATTCAGCCGTGTCGTTTCCTGCGCAGCGACAGCTCGCAGCGCTGCGCCGGTCGCGAGGTCTTTGCAGAGCCCGTCCGCGCCATCGTTGATTCCATGGCACGGGTTCGGCACCCAGGGCTCGACATTGGTGGCCGAGGGTATCCATCGATTTGGGTTGGGATCAAAACCAGTGAAACATATTGAAATAGCATGAAATAGCATGACTGTAGCTTATTGTATTGTAGCATATTTGGGGGAGAATGAAATGGAATGAACATCCCCTTGTCATCCATAGATCGCAGCGATTTTGATGTGAACAAAGGGTACCAGGGTTTTGACACAGGGGTCACTTGGGTTGAAAGATGTTGAAAGCACAGCCATCCCTCCAATGAGCTGTGCCGAGTCATCCAATAAGCTGCCTGGAACGACTGCGGAACTCATGCTGAAGGCACAGAAAGGGAGCACCAACCGATCTCTATGGTGTATCGGTATAGTTGCTGCGGTTGCCTGTTTTGTCTCAGACTTTTTGGATCTTTGGGTCCGAACGAAGGTCATGTCATCAGAGGGAGAGAGGCACATTTTTGTAAAGACTCGATTGACCCAATCCTGGAATTTGCAAAACAAAGCTAGGAGAATAATAATACTAGGAGAATACCAGGAGATCCCGAGGTCCCCTAAGTCTTTTTTTGTGCCATCTCCGAGCCTTGTGCCAGCTACGGATTGCCACTGCGGTGCCGGACCCATCCTACCTTCAAATCACCATGCCGCCCGGGTATGGTCCACTTCCCAGTCATGGACCTCAGATACAGAGCCGACATCTTGATGGATTGCGTGCTATCCCCTATAAATTGGGGGATTTTCAAATGCCAGGATTGATTACCAGAGGAATCCAGAGGGTACTTGAATCCCAAATGATTTGATCTGTACTTACATGAACTGCAACACCATTGTTTGAGTAGAAACGGAGGTTGTGTAGGAATGCATCCAGTTGGAGAGGTCTACTTGGAATTGAATGGTCCCGATTCCACCGATGTTTCCGGGCGGGCACACCCCATGGCATGAAACTGAGGTGGAGATTGTGGTAAGAGGTTGGGACCGGGGGTGGCTTCCCCCGAAAGGATCGGTGCCGGGTTCACTGTACAAACTCAGCCCTCAAGAGGCCATACACCAAAGTTCTTCAAAAAACAGACAGTTGAGAACCACTCTGGAAACCAATAACCATCCACATCCACGCTGATATTGGTTATTATATAAACATTACTAAATTACCCAGATATCAGTGATGTCAGTGTTAACTGACGGAAGTTTAGAAGTCAAGCTTCCGACTTATGGACAGATGCAGCAGCAGTTGTGAGAACAGTCAGAGAAGAGAGAGTCAGTAGAATGAAGATCAGAGAAGAGAAAGAGTCAGAGAAGAGAGAGAGAGAGAGCAAGAGGAAAGAAGATCAAAGGGCGCGAAAAGGTAGAAAAGTCGCGAAACACTGTGTTTTTCCGATGTTTTGTGGCTCTGGAGGGTCGAAAAGTCCCCCTAAAGCGGCGGGTGCGGAGCCATCTGCAGGGATGAAAGATAATGGCGCGAAGCGCATTTGGAAGTCAACATGCAAAAAACGCCTCAGCCTCGGAGCACTTGTGGAGGCTGAGATGTTCAAAAAGTGCACGCGACTTGGCGCAAAGCACATGTCGAAGGCAACATGTTAAAATCGCCTCAGCTTCGAAGCACTTTTGGATGTTCAGGCGTCGTTTTATGTGGCAGGCGCAATGGATTCTGCACCTAGCCAGAAGTGAGCAAAACGTAAGGGTTTTGCAGCAAGTCCAAAAATTATGGCAGGCGTGGGACGTTTGAAAAGGGTCTGCAAATCGCATGGCAGACGCAGTACAAGAGACATGTTCATCAGAGATGTTAGGACGTCAGGGCGCTGATTTCCTGAGAGGGGTTGCATTTTGGTGCATCAGATCTTCAGGTTTGCTAAGATGATTTTGCGTGACAGGTGCAGCACTTCGTGTGACCTGGCATGACTTTTCCGTGGCAAATTCTGGATCGACGATATTGCGGTAGCTAAGGTCTTGTGATTGATTTCTTTTGGGTCGCAGTGTCTACTTGGCCTGCTGCCTTCCAACTATGATGCAAGCGCAGTACTGTAGATAGATGGACGAGGAGAAAAGTCACAAAACGCATTGGTACGAGGCCGTCAGCCCTACACACAACTTTCCATTTTTGAAGGATGTCTCGCGGAATTGCTTCGTTTTTGACGCTGCCAATGTAAGAAATCCAAGAAGTCTCGCAGAATGTCATCGTTTTGGAGCTGTCAGAACTTCAGCTTTTTTGAAGAAGTCTCGCAGGCTTGCCTCCTTTCAGATGGATGGATGGATGGATGGATAGATAAATAGAAAGATAGACAAAGAGAAGAAGACAGAGATAGAGGTAGAGATGGAGACAGAGATAGAGACAGAGGCAGAGAGAGAGAGAGAGATAGACACATAGATAGGTAGAGATATAGATAGCGATAGAGCTAGAGAAAAGGAAGGATACAGAGATTGGGGGAGATGGACAGAGAAACAGGTACATGGATAGAGAACTAGCTAGCAAGGTAGATAGACAGACAGACAGATAGATCGATGGATGGATGGATGCGTGGATAGATGGATAGATAGACAGACAGATAGAAAGAAAGATCGATAGGATTAGGTAGATAGAACGATCGACCGATCGATAGCAAGAAAAGAAAGAAAGGAAGAAAAAAAGAAAGAAAGGAAAGAAAGAAAGAAAGAAAGAAAAAACGAAAGAAAGAAGGAAAGAAAGAAAGACAGACAGACAGACAGATAGACAGATAGACAGATAGAGAGATAGACAGATAGAGAGGTAAACAGATAGACAGATAGAGAGGTCGATCGATCGATCCATCGATCAATCGATGGAGGGAGAGAGAGAGAGAGAGAGAGAGAGAAAATCAGAGTCTCAGAGCCTCAGAGCCTCAACCCATCAGTGGGTTCGCTCTGCCACCCATGCATCAGCAACTCACCTCCTATAGGTTTCCTATCTTTGAAACTTCCTCAGCTGCCTTGTGCGGTACTACTTGTAAGCACCAATCATTGCATGATTACTACGTATATAACTTTACGAATTCCCCAATCATCATTAATGTGGTAAACCGAAGAACAAACCTACCATTTGGGCGATTGTTTATGCTAACCCATAGAAATTTTGATTTGGGGATAGTTTTTGACCTTGGTTTTACCACATTAACACCATGAAATCATCATTGGGGATTTCCCAGCGTCAGGCCCTGGCCTGGTCAGTTGGATTTCAGTGGCATGGAACCATTGGAGATGGCGACATGTGGCTTCCAGCGATCCGTTGGGGCAATCAGCTACCTTGGCCAACAGGTTGGGGACGAGTAAATGGTCTGGGAACCCAACCACTCACCAAATATATGGTGCTAAAATGTCGCGGATGTTGAAGATGGCTGACATTTAACGTCCCCAGCCCCGGGAATCTACTATATCTTTTATTTTGTAGTAATTAATCAGAACTAATCACCAATTATGTGTTTTATTGTTGTGTAGTACCAAAAACATGTTTTGACCTTTTATGGGATTGCAACCCGAAACATAATAGCATTCAGAAGGACTGCGCGCAGACATATGATTGGCCTTCATTACATAGAACATTGTCAAAGTCATTTATGCTCCGGAATTCTCTGCACACATTTGCACGAGAATGCTTCCTGAATCCTCCTACCTTGGGAACAGCCCTGTTGCCCTGTACGGACAGTACGACGTCTTCCACATCATAATTCGACCCACAATGCCACTGATGCCTGGGCGGCCGACTCAGTTGCGGTCGAAGCTTTGGACAGCGACATTTAGAGCTGGTCGATGTTGGTCGATGCTGGTCGTTAAGTTCTTTCCATGGTTTCCAAGGTTCCTCCAGTTTCGAATGGATGTTGTCCACTCAGATCGAAATTGCAGTGCTTTATTCCTGGTGACATACAGTTGGACACTACTGCGAAGTGTTTTTTCCACAGAGGCTTCCCCAAAATCGAGTGTCAGAACGTCACGATGTTGTGAACCAATGTATATAGACCAATGTGCCAAGATCACGAATCCTCCGGCCGAGCTTTCTGCCTTCTATACCGAAAACGAGCCTGCACCAGGGTGACTCTGGCTCGATTTGACGATTCGGAATCGTCAGGTGGATGGTTTCTACCTGCCGGGTAGCATCTTGAAATGAATCCTTCTGGGACTCTTTTATTTGGTTCAAGTAGCCGGCAACAGCCAACCGTCAACATTGCCAAGTATCAACATCACTTGAGTGGCGCCTAGAATAATGTATCATGAGCTTCTACTGGTTGGTTGTCGTTGGTTCCTAATGGTTCCCATTCATCGATTTCATAGGAATCCCCATTATGAAGCCAGCTATTCTACTCTCATCTAACGCAGTTGGAATTCCGCACACCTGGCAGGGCACGAATTTGTGGACCCGCATGCTGGAGTTTTTCCACCATGATGCAGCGACCTGAGGGAAACTGAGGTCAACCTGGAACCTGGAGGCTTTGAGCTGTGGACAAAACCTTGATCGATGCTGATAGAATCGATAGATGATAGCATGTGATAATATGGCTCTGGATTTATGTCATTTATGTCATGTTTTTGGGGTTTATATTACCAGTGGTACTATTTGTACTACCACTACTAGAATCACAAGGCCACTGCTGCTCACGCCAAGCAGTGTTGACTGCATTCCAACCTATTTGCACAGTGTCCTTTTTTGGGAGGATTTATCACTATATTCCGAGAAATTATCACTATTGTGATCTATTGTGGGATTCAAATCCAGCAACTGTTACAAGATCTGTGGATCCTGGACAGCTTCCCGTCACTCAGGTCAGATGGATTGCTCATCGACGCTCCTCAGACCGTGCCCAGTGAGCCACCCCCTTCCGTGGCTTGGATTGGAATGGAATCAACTTCATGGCATCCCAGAATCCCCAGCCAGTTTCAGTGCTTGGGTGGGTGAAAAATTGCCCCACAAATGAAACCATCACAAGAGTATCAGTTGGGATATGCCAGGTGTAAGACGTGTCTTTCGACTATGAAGTTTGTCGACGCCCACGTGTCATTATCGCTCTTGGTTATTGCTTATTGTCCTGGCTTCCTTTGAACTTTCTTTGATCAGTCGCTTCCAGTCGTGCTATGCTCACATATGCCTTTTGAGCATATTGATTCAGAATTATCCTGACATATCCTAACATTCTTACATTTTGCAGCATTGTGTACATGATCCTGCACTAGACTATGTATTCTATATTTATGTAAGACTCTATATAAGTGTATCTCTCTCTCTCTCTCTGTATATATATATATACACACATAGGGAGAGCCATTGGACATCTCCAATTATGCATCATTTCATCCCGAGGAGATGGCATTGGGAGAGTCCGGCTCCCAGTCGAGGCTTCCCTCTGCATGCTGTCATGGCATTCTACCGTAGATCGTATTTGTACATTATTTGTATTTGTAAAAACCTGGACCCTAGAGGCACTGGAGGAATATGTCGTTCTAAGACTGTCATTTTGAATCCTTGGGAGCAACGCTGAGGATTATGGCCATTTGGCCGGCTGGGCGAAATGATCGACCGAGCAAAAGCAGCCGGTGTTGGTCCCAGCGAATGCTGACCGCCTGTGGATTCCTGTAGGGGTTGAGGTGTCCAAACTGCCGTGAGAACTGTATGGAACCACTGAAGCACACAGAAAGTGCTTGAACGCAACACTATACATGCAGCATGTCAGAGTCGGTCAATGTAACCAATGTTTCACCTCGGACAGGTTCACCAGTTTAGTGATGCAGCTGTGATGCTAGGCTCATCTTCCGCTTCAGCTTGGGCATTGGTGGCCCCTTCAACACCGGGGACTCCGCAACGGGATCATCCGCCGGGAAATGACGAAAAGCAGGGCTTTGAAAATGAAATCGACTCGAAAGACTTCGAGATATTTAAAATGATTTAAACATGTATTATGTTGGAAAACGTTGGAAAACGTTACAACATGTTGGAACATGTTGGAACATGTTGGAAATCAAGGAGAGAAACCACCATTAAAAATTTAAAAAAACATAAAAAATCCATAAAGACGGCTTTCATGATCACCGTCCCTCGCTGCGAGGACCCCATGCCTGCCGGGCAGATGGAGCTGGTGGGTCCTCCGGGGACGGTGATCCCAACCCGTTGCTATCACCTGGTGGAGTCGGCATCTCAACGACCTCAACGGGGTCAACGGGCGCATTGGGAACCCCCCAAATTATCCAAGCTCTTGGCTAAAAATTGAGTCATGTTTGATAAAGCAATCATGTAATCCATGGGTATCCCAAGTTGAAAGATATTGACAGGAATCTATAGCCAGCATTGACCAGCTGAATGAACGATCATGAACAACATCCATAAATTACCGAGCCGAAATGGGCACCAAGGACACGAGTGGTGAACCTTTTTGGAAGCATCTTCAACGCCTCACAACTGGGAGTCTACTGGCGCGCAAGTGGCTGTAGTACCAGAGAGCTACTCTAAGAACGTGGCAATAGGAAATCCATGGAAATCCCACATTTTGACATGTTTTTACTAGGATCCTGAACCGTAAATGCTGAATATATATGTATATATATATATGTATAAATATGGATATTATACATATATGATATATGTATAATATATTAACATATGATTAACATATGTATAAATGGACATAATGGACATGATTCCATGATCAAGAGTTACCGCCGAGGTGGATGTTTGGGATCCAAACAGTCCAGTGACTGGATGTGAAGGCAATGGTGAAACGGCATTGATCTCCTTGGCCACTTGGATCTCAGGTGATCTCAGGTGAGGGGTGACCTATGACTCCTATGACCATCATCTTATGACTGGTATCTTCATTGAAAACAAGTGTTGACCACTCTTCTATGGGCATCTGTAATGTGACATCATCCCACTTTTTAAAGAATAGATTCTAGAGCAGCAAGACTACCGCCATTGGCATATAAAGAAACCTATACAGTATACATGCCACATATAATTGATATATATATATATATTATATTGATATGATATGATACGGTACGGTACGGTATGCGTACCCCGTGGATTTGTTGGTGCATTCTGTGTGTTGGTTAGTCACAAAGGTAGGGCCCCGTTTGATTCAAATGCCGCTGAGTCTCCCGGTCTCATCGCCTCCAATACCTACGCGTTACCAAGCTGGAATGGCGATATGACGACGATGATAGTGACGATGATGACGATGATGACGATGATGTTGGATATTCGATAGGTCAACTTGTCACAGTGGTTCTGATTTCTGACGAAGCCTGGAAGCCAATGAAGTGAGACAGATTCGACCGAGGCAGATGTTCACCCAGACGTCTCGTGCACGTATGTTCATGTATTTGCTTCATCCTTGAAGCATTTTGTGAGATCACTTGCCCTTGCTATCACTAGACATGGTTTGCTTCTGGCAGATCAAGAATAAGATTGAAGCAAGATAAAACAACAAATCATACTAATTCAAAACAATTCATTACTATACATGTCAATTCAACCTTCCAGAGTTCTTATCTTTCCATATCTTGCCTTGGGACCTGTGTCTGAGGTTTCGCATCGACATCGTGAACCCTCCGAGTCAGACGAGTTCCAACTTCTGGACCATGACTTTGTTGGATCACTTCGCCAAACCCATCCCATCCTTCCCCCTGTGGGCCTTCCCCGAAATCTCCGTGTCGACCTTCGCGCGGAACTCGGCGCCCTCCTGCTACCTGGGCGATTGCGTGGGCGCCGGGGGCATTGCCATCCCGACACTCGGACGATGCAGGTCACCGTCTGGAAATTGTAGGTGTCTTGTATGGTGTATTTGGTAAAAAAAAAGTAGGAAGGTCCCTTCTCCAGGCCCTTCCAATGATACACTGTTTTTTGTATCGATTTACTTCCTTTTTTGCTCGGACGATCTTCGCTCGTTGACAAGAACAGTGCTGCTTTGAAGAATCTTTGTCCAAAGGATTTGGTTCATCCTCCATCACTTGGGTTTGCTACAGTTTTTGATTTTTCGATAACTTTAAGTTTTTGCACTTTTGTGTGGATATGGTTTGTTTTCTTTGCGCAAATTTTCAGTACTCACATCAAACAGCCAAATAAATCTTGTTCTCACATCAAATAGCCAACAGAAAATGGGCCGAATTCAGGGACCGAGCTCGTAGCACAAACTTACGCTACGAATTGGACAAGGTGTGTCTACTTGTCAGTTTTGGTATTTTAATGAATACAATGAGCACAGGGGCCAAAAATCTACATTCGAAGGTCTTGTTTGAGTCTCTGAGCTGTGTGGGTGTATGACATATAATGTGTACAGTATACATAACATACATATGATTATATAATATTATATAATGTTATTATATAATGTTATAATATGTTATATAAATACATATATATATATATATATTGTCAAACTCCCTAGTTTCCTTGGGTAATCCTACATGACCACATATCCATTCCCATGTGTTCTATCTTCACTCGCCGGCCGACTTCGTCGCTTGGAGCGGTGGGACGGGACGTGGAGCCAAAGACCAAAAGGGCAGTAGCTGTGTGAGCAGGGACTCCAGCCGGTAAGGGCATCTTTAAGGGATAAAGATTCACATTGGTAGCGGAGCCTCTAAGGAGGCATCCAATCCTAAGGGGCTTAGGAATTTTGAATTAGGTCAGGGTACCTGGTGTGTTGCAAGTTGAGGTTTGGTGGGGTAAACTTTTACTGCATCAACCAACAGCCAATAGGAAAAACTGAGCCATGTCAGCTGATGGCCCGGAGGGCGCTACGCCTACTGTGGCAGCTGGCGATGAGAAGAGCAACTCATTGTGGAATGTGTTGCCAACCTTTGACCCGTCAGTTGACGACCCCAAGGAGTACGTGGACAAGGTGAAGTTTCTTCATGGAGTGTGTCCCTTGCGGGACAAAGGAATGCTAGCGCCAAGATTGGCGATGCTGATGAAGGGCACGGCATGGTCACAAATCAAACAAGCAGATCCCCAACGTCTTGCAGACCCAGCAGAAGGCATCAAGCTGATACTAGCAGCAGTGGCGACGTGGGAAGAAGCGGCTGAACACCAGACCTACGAAAAGTTCGAGAAGGCAATCTACCGAGTGACCCAGAAAAATGATGAATCAGTGGTGAGCTATGTCAACCGCATGGCCGTGGCCTTCCAGGAACTTGGTGAAGTAGCTCTTCGAGATGTTCAATCGTTTGTGATGCTCAGGCAAAGTGCTTTACAGAACGAAGACAAGAAGAAGGTCATTACGATGACAAATGGAGACCTGAGTTTGAAAGTGGTTGAAAAATCAATGAGGTCACTGGCCACCAAGGTGTTGAATACAGGAACAGATATGAAAAAGAAGACCTACCCGGCCAACTATGTTGAGGAGGACAACGACGATGTCTACATGGCCCATGAGGAAGAGGGGCTCGACGAAGACTTTGTACTTCAGTCAATGGCAGATCAAGGTGATGAAGATGCACAAACAGTGACAGAATTCGAAGATCAACTCATCGATGTGTGCCAGGAATCTCAGGAGCTCTCCTTGTGCTTCTCGGCATATGCCGAGGCCCGATCTCGCATTCGGCACAAACTGAATGCTCGAGGCTTCTGGCCGCCGAAGGGTGGAGCTGGAAAAGGGAAAGGAGGGCGCAAGGGAGTGATGAAGGGCTTCAAGAGGCGTCATCAGACATTGGCCGATCGGATTGCATCTTCAAGTTGCCGTATCTGTGGCATGAAGGGGCACTGGAAGTGGGAGTGTCCTCGCAAGTCCCATGGAACAGGTACTTCGACAACTGGTGGATCGAACCCTTCCTCCAATGCCGACATCAACATGATGACGAAGGTCGCCATGGAGGTCCAGGAAGAGGAAGTCGTTGACAAGCCTCTCAACAACATGACCCTGTCCTTGAGTGACCTGCTTGAGTCGCACTATCAGGACCCGATTTCAATAGTCGTCCCACCGTTTGAGTTTTCCGATGTTCAAAAACATGAACACGGGGTTAATGAGGAATTCAGTTTTATGACAGAGCATAAAACATTCATGGCCTTGGACCGATATCTGAAAGTGGCATCACTTGAAAGTAAACTTCGGGGGGTATGTTTTGGTAAGAATCGCAGGACTGATTTTCTCCGAGAAACGGAGTCAGTTTTGACAACCGAAGTTGAATGCCCGGCTATTATAGATACGGGAGCCAGCAAATCAGTCATCGGTCGAAAAAAGGTGAAAGGGCTTATCAACAGCTTGCCGATTGATGTTCAGCAGCGTGTGCAATATGGAAAGTCAGAAACGGTGTTTCGGTTTGGCAACAATGGAACTTTGTCTAGTGTTGGTGTGGTTTTTATTCCTTTTGGTGATCGATGGATGAAGCTGGAAATTGTTGATGGAGAAACACCACTCTTACTTTCCAATGCTTTTCTGAAAGCGACCACAGCGGATGTTCACTCAACAGAATCACAACTTTATTTTCGGGATTTGGGAATTGGGGTTCCCCTGAAAAGTAACCCGAAAGGTTTATACACTGTTGAGCTGTCCAAAATTTTGAAAGCTGTGTCAAGAAACTCCGAAGTGGAGTCTAGGACTGCCTCATGTGAAGTTGTCACAAATGTCATTTCGTTGGAATGTAAGAAACCAAACAGAGAACAGAACAACACAGCAGCTGGTCTTCATCGTGAAACACCTCCAGAGTCAGCAGCTGAAGTGTCCCAACTGCCTAAAAGTGCAAGCGATTGTTTTTCGCAACCTCCTGATCTACCAGATCAAAGTCATGGCGTCGATGCCTGTGGCAACCTATGGAATGGGAAGCTGCAAGGGGCCCATGCCCGATGCCGAGCTTCGACTTCAAGTCGACCCAGCCTTGGCTTTCGAGAGCCCTGTGGCGGAAGTGATTCATCGGCCTCCTGGAGTGACCACACTTCGTCAGTGGGGCGAGCAGATCTTCCCGGAGGGCAAGTACCAAGGAACTTCGTTCATTCAAGTGTACAACCGAGACACCAAGTACACGGCTTACATGAAGAGCCACAGCCATTTGACCTCGGCGTGGGCAATGAGCTTTCAGAACTTTGCCAAGGCGATGGCCATGCCTCCGGGAAGTCTTCAAGCTTCTCAGACCATCCCCAAGGCTACGGGGACATTGAGTTCAACAGGCAGCGAGTGGGATGTGGTGGGGAGTCCATCACAGAAGCAGATGCCCACCATGCCTTCATCTACGAAGCGTGGGGCGCCGGAGCCGATGCTGGACGAGATTCAGGACACCATGGAACTGGAGAAAGATGTGGAGAAGGAGCAGAAGATTCTCACGCAGATGGCCATCCTTCAGCGAGAGCTGGAGCGTCTGAAGCAGCCGGAGAAGCAGTGATTAACAACGAAGTAGGTCCTGATGCGCCGTTGCCCCAAGAATGCTCAGATCAAGCTGCCAACATGTCCACTCTCCAGGATGACCTTCAAAAACGTACACAAGTCATTCAAAGAGAGTTAGATGCATTGGCTGTCAATCTGCAGCGAGATGTTGACATCTTGGCAACGATGACTCAGGAAGTCCATGCACCACGAAGCAAATCTGCAACAGCTCAGAAACAAACATATTCTTGCCTAGACATCTTGGAGGTTTACTGTGAAGAGAATTCTAGATTGACTGAAGCAGCCACCAAGATGGGCTTAAAAGCTCGACGTTTTACCAAAGCTGATGGAGATTTGCGAACTATGGAAGGCCGTGCAGCCTTATGGAAGATCCTGACGGAGCAGCGACCACGACACGTTTGGATGGCACCCGAATGTGGTCCGTGGGGCAATTTCAGTCGACTGAATATGTGCCGGAGTTCTTCCACACGACACAAGATCCTTACAGCAAGAGCAGAACAACAAACCCATCTTGAACTTTGTAGGGAGGTCTATGAATTTCAGGTCATGGGGGGGAATCATTTTCATATTGAGCAACCTCAGGGGTCCGAAGTTTTTGATCAGCCAGTCATGGAGGAGATATGTTTGGGAACCCTGAAAACAGTGTTTGACATGTGTGAGGTAGGAAAACTTCGAGTACCTGAGGGGAACAATTTCCTACGGAAAAGAACCATTGTCAGGACAACTTCACGCGAGTTTCATGAAAGTTTGGATGCCCGATATTGCAACCGGCGGCACAAACATCAGCCGATTGAAGGCAAAATTCGATACTTGGGAAAATGGATCAACCTCTCGGAATATGCAGCACGGTATTCAAATGGTTTTGCCAAAAATGTTTGCTGGTATTTGTTGCACAGTGTCCGGAGTGATGAACTTCCTTTGGAAATGGGAGAGCTGTGTATCGAGGGTGATTCCCAAAGTGTAGCCGAGTTGTTTGCGGTGGCTGGCATGAATAAGGCCAGGCGAAAGACACTTCAACAGTCGGAACATATCAAAGAACCAAAAAGTGATGTTTGGGAAGGTCCTCATAAAAGTTCCCGGGGGGCTAGGCTTAAGGAGTTGGTTGTGAAAGTTGACAAAAGAGCGCCTCGGGTAGGAACTGTTGAGGTAGGTTCTAATGAAGAATTGTTCCGAGAATTTCAAAGTGTTTGCTCCAATATGAAAGTTCGAAGTGTCGAGATTTGCCGTGGGACGGACCGTTTCCGTCTGCCAAAGTGTCGCCTCGGACAGGAGACCATTCCACTTCGTAAAACTTTCATCATGCACAGGGAAACTGGGGATATCTATGAGTTTGGGGACCCCGAAAGATGGCTTGATTTGCCTAGGACTCGTAGGTATGCGAAGTCAAAGCCTGCCAAGGTTTGTGTAACTGTTTTTGGGGGTAATCCTGAACAAGCTTCAAGTTCCAATAGCCCAGTTGTGCATGAGAGCAAGTCATCGCCGCAGCCGTTACCGCATGGGCCAAATGCTGAAAATCGAGATTCTTCGGACAGTCAAACGTCCAAAGCAGCTGAACTACCTGTGATCCAAAGTGTTGGCAAAAAGAGGGTGATGGACACGAGTGATGAGCCTGAAAAGAGACATAAGGGGAAAGAAACTGGGGTTGATGATGGTGATGAGTATGTTGATGGTTTTCCACCTAAGGGTATTGCCAAACATGGGCCTGCTTTGTTGAATCTCAGTAAGGAGGAACGTGAATGGTTGAAACGTGTCCACCACCGTATGGGCCATCCGGATCCTCGAAAATTCGCATCCTTTCTCAAAGATACACATGCTGATACCCGCATTATTGCTGGAGCCTTGGAATATCAGTGTGATACTTGCAGTGAGTCACAAACAGGATACTCACTTGCGAGGCCAGCTGCAATTCATGCTCACCTGGGTTTCAATGAAGTAGTTGGTATGGATGTTGCAAATTGGACCAACGATGTCGGTGAGAAGTTTGTTTTTGTTCATTTTCTGGATGAGGGTACCCTTTTTCATTTGGGACGAAGGTGTGCTGAAGATTCTGAAGCACAACTTGCATGCTTCGAGGAAACATGGCTTTCATGGGCAGGCCCACCCAAACAGGTGTACCTAGACCCTGCCACGGAATATACCAGTGAAAAATGGTTGGAAGCCATGCAGTCCGAAGATATTGAACTGAAGATGACAGCAGCTGAATCACACTGGCAGCTTGGAAGGGTGGAAGCTCATGGTAGGGTGATTAAAAGAATGTTGGATTTGGTGAATGCCGAGACCCCAATTAAATCTGGTGAGGATTTTTGTAGGGCCCTTAGGCAGGTGTTTTCAGCCAAAAACTCCATGTCACGCATTCATGGTTTCACACCTGAACAAGCTGTGCTTGGCATTGCCCGAAGACTCCCGGCATCAGTGACTGGTGGCACTGAAGCAAGCAGTCATGCTCTTGCTGAAAGCGAGGGCTCAGAGGGATCAGTGTTTCGCGAAGCACTCCGTCTCCGCAGTGCCGCCCGAAAAGCTTTTGTAGAGGCAGATAACTGCAGTAGCTTGAGGAGAGCCTTACTTCGTAGGAGCAGACCTGTAAGAGATAAGTACGAGGTAGGTGATTGGGTCCTCTATTGGAGGAAAAAGGGAGGCAACTTGCGTCGAGAACACGGCAGGTGGTTTGGTCCAGCACGTGTAGCTTTGGTCGAAGGACTCAAAGTGGTCTGGCTGACCCATGCAAACAAGTTGATCAGAGCCAGCCCAGAACAGCTGAGACCAGCTTCGCTCAGGGAATGGAAGGCTGTCAAAGAAACTGATGAGGGTAGGACTCCCCTAGGGACTTGGTTGAAGAAGATAGGTCATCAGGACTATTTTGATTTGGGGGATACAATACCTACGGCCCAAGAAGTGGTAGCAGGGGAAGTTGGGGGTAATCTGGAGTCAGAAAGCCTTCCGGAACCTGAAAGGGCTCCAAGTGTCATTTCCGGTGATGTGGAGGGGACAGCTGAGCCGTCTTCAAATCCAGAGAGGCCACCAATACCTGTGGGGGGCCTTCATATCCCAGTACCTGGTTCGGATGATGAGGATCTTTTGTTTGGGGATGTTGTTCAAAGTGAGTCTGGTTTTGGTGGTCGAATGTGGGAGATAGATATCACCCCTGAAGTTGGTTTGGGAGTACAGGGAAAAGAATGGGAGGTCTTCCACAACACACATGTCACTGCGGATGAAATGATTTTGTTAGCTTCTGAACAACGCAAGAAAAGGGTAGAGGTCCGACTCAAAGATTTAGGAGAACGTGAACAGCAACTCTTTGCCAGGGCAAAACACAAGGAGATCAAAGCTTGGCTTCATCATGGCACAGTTAGGAGGGTCGCCCAAGGGAAGATTCCTGAACATGCTTTGATGCGGTGTAGATGGATTTATAACTGGAAAGAAGCCACTGGCGAAGAGCCCAAAGAGGATCTCTCAGATTTGGGCTGTCGAGCAAAGGCGAGACTGGTCATAATTGGCTATGAGGATCCCGACATCGACACGGTAAGCAATGATGCTCCTACTTTAACTAAGGATGGCCGAATGACCGTTCTCCAGGCTGTGGCAGCCCATCGCTGGGAATTGCTGAGCTTTGATGTCAGCACCGCGTTCTTGCATGGAAAAGGAGATGGACGCACCCTTGGAGTTCATCCTCCTCCTGAACTCCGAGAGGCTTTAGGCATGACAGGAACTGACCAGTGTGCTTTGGATGGTGGTGCCTATGGTCGTATTGACGCACCTTATTTGTGGTTTTGTGAGTTCAGAGATGAACTTTTAAAACAAGGGTGCACACAATGTCCTCTCGATCCTTGCGTTTTTGGACTCTACACAGAAACTGGCAACTTAGACCCTCAAGGTAACCCCCTAAAGAAGTTTCATGGCTGTTTGGGGATTCATGTTGATGATGGGATAGCTGGGGGTGACAGTGTTTTCATGGCCATGCTGAAGAGAGTCGAAGCCAGGTTCAAATTTGGAGCGTTTGAGAGGAGGGAATTCAAGTATACGGGAATTCATTTTCGACAATGGGATGATTATAGTATAGAGTACGATCAGATTGAATACATTGAGAGGATCAACCCAGTAACAATTGAAAAATCCCGTAGGTCTCAACCCTTGTCACCTCTCACAGAGGCTGAGAAAAGCAGTCTGCGTAGCATCATAGGAGCGTTACAATACGCTGCTGTGCACAGTCGTCCAGACATTTCAGCAAAAGTCGGCGAACTCCAATCATCAGTGAACCGTGCAACAGTCTCGGAACTGATTCAAGCCAACAAGGTTTTGGCAGAAGCCAAGATGCATAAGGTGTCACTGATGGTGCTTCCAATCAAACCGGAACTTTTGACTTTCTGTGCTTTTTCTGATGCTTCATTTTTGTCTGGCAAGCAGAACAATGCTCATCAGGGAACTTTGATCTTTTCAACGACACCAGAGTTGTTGGAAAACCGAAAGGCGATTGTAGCACCAGTGGCATGGACGAGCAAGAAGGTTCCTCGAATTGTGAGGAGTACGCTGGGTGCAGAAGCAGCAGCCCTTAGCAATACAGTGGATCGTTTAATGTGGATTCGTTTGCTATGGGCATGGATCCGGAATCCTCACTGTGATTGGGCCCACCCTGAGAAACTCCTGAAAACTGAGAACACTTCGGCATTGGTAACAGATTGCAAGTCAGCATATGACTTGCTGACTAGGACAGCTCTGCCTCAGTGTGCTGAGCATAGGACCACTGTTGAGTGTTTGCTGATACGAGAGAGACTTCAGGAGAATTGCAGGGTACGTTGGGTATCTTCACAGGCAATGCTGGCTGACTGTTTAACAAAGACTATGGATTCACAGGTCCTCAGGACATGTTTGAAAACTGGCCGTTATGCTCTGCAAGATGAAGACCATGTTCTGAAAAAACGTTCAGATCACCGCCAGCGTTTGGACTGGGTAAAGCGTCAAGCTGTTGTTGAGCCTCCAGTGGAAGCAGAGTCTTGCCAAGTAGCGTCATGTGCAAATCCAGCTCAGTCTTTGCATGACTTTTGGACATGGGGAAAGGATGGCGAATTAATTCGAGTCCACCAAAGACCCCGGGAACTCAAGTTCACTCCTATAGGGATTGTGGACTGTCCTGTTGATCTGAAGTGTTTGGACAGTCGTAGGGTCACTCAGATTGGAAAGAATAGGGTTGAACATGATTTCTGGGTAGGGACTTGCGCCGCCAAGAATGTAGGATTCTCATGGACTGGAACAACCACTTTCTATGTCAAGGGTAACTGACTTTTTGATTGTTTCATCAGTTTTTAGTCATAAAGAGGGTGTGTCAAACTCCCTAGTTTCCTTGGGTAATCCTACATGACCACATATCCATTCCCATGTGTTCTATCTTCACTCGCCGGCCGACTTCGTCGCTTGGAGCGGTGGGACGGGACGTGGAGCCAAAGACCAAAAGGGCAGTAGCTGTGTGAGCAGGGACTCCAGCCGGTAAGGGCATCTTTAAGGGATAAAGATTCACAATATATACACATACATGTATCGATCACAGACAGAGTAATTGCCACTTTGGGGTCCAAATTCTCGGAACATTCTCGGACATCGGTGATCCCATGTTCCTTCCAGTTCCTTCCAGTTCCTTCCACTGTGTTACTTCCCACGTGACCCAGGATTCAGCTTCGATTGCGGACGCAGAACACTGTGAATACCGGAGGCGAGCTACGGATCCTGGCTCCGCTGGAGTTTGGATTCGACCCAGATCCAGATGCTCCATTGATTCAAGGCGACAAGCAGACCAGGTGTTTGATCAACGAATATGAGAGCCTTGGCTTGTTATGATTTGGATATGATTTGGATATGAGTTGCCACAGCCCTGAAAAATCGAAAACATGTTGATCACTTATTCAACCCTTGGGCACGCATGTTAGGTTTTCACGGATAAATATGCGTCGCTGTGTCCAAATGAGCTGCGGAACTGGATGAATTCCGGTTCTGAATCTCCACTTAGTTCTTGAACTCAGATACATCCTGGTTGGATAGGTCAAAGGATCTATTTTTTGCTCCAATTTGTGAACAACTGGCCATAGCCGGCCATAGCCAACATGAGTTTGGCAGATGTCAGGAACTTTGATCTCTCGTCCTTGCCCTACACCTGGCGAATGGCCGTGGCTTGGCGACCGAAGAATTTTTCTCGGCGACTGCTTGGCGATCAGTTGGTTGATATCAGAAACAGGGGATTCTCATGTAATGATGTAATGGGCATCATAACATATCATAACTATTATATGTGATTTACGTTGTGATTTCAGAAACAGGGAGGCTGTACTTTACTACCCAACATATTCGGGATTATCATAAATATGACCTTGAAGAGAATTCATTAATTGAAGTAGTTGTCGCTAGGATTGCTAGGCAGGACTTGATCAACCTAATGTTGTGATCATGTTGGTCGTCTAAGGAAAGATATTGCTTGATCGCTGACAGAGGAAATCCGCTGGATGGATCTGGAACAGGGGACACCAGGACTGTCCAAAGCTTAGCAGATGAAGTGACTGGTACAGCAATGGAGCAATGGGAAGCGCAGGGAATGGGGGGTCGGTCACAGGATGCAATTCTCATATCTTCCAGACCTTCCAAAAGTCTTTGTTCGACCAAGTAGTGATTGAAATTGTAGAGGCGAAGCACAATCCACTTCGAGCAATACGCAACGTCGTTTGTTGAGTCGATGAATGCGCAGAGCCATAGAATTGAACACTGGTGTTTCTTTCGAGACATGGCTCAAGCCATTCAACCAACATCTCACGAACCACTCGCAGAGTGGAACTTCTCTGGCAAACTGTGCCCGAAGCCGGAGAATCAGAATGGCTCAGGTCCGTGTCATCACGCGCTACCAGCAGAATCCCTTTGACTTGCGACCACCCAAGGTGGGATCACGACAACTCACGGACTCACACCTGGGACCTGGGACCTCCTGGGACCTCCTGGGACCCCCTGGGACTGGGACGGAATCCCCCTGGCCTCAGACCTTCCACCCGAACGCCACCTTCGTGTTGTACTTCTGGATGCATCCACCCAATACCTTTCGGCCATCAGAGGCGCGGAAATCCACACCCGTCTAAGGTTGGCCTGACAGGTAGATCACATGACTCACGTTGCAAAGTCTTGCGATGTCTCCTGCAGTAAACATGGTAAATCCAAAACAGTATAGAAGAGCATGATAGATCCACCTCTGTTAATAGCAACGAAGAATTGACCCAGATCTTTCGATGGCGTGTGGAACACAATGATGGATTTCGTAACTAGAAGCTTGCAACTGCAATATCTGCAATATCTGCAATATCTGCAATCATCCTCAAGACTCAAGACCCATCAACATCCATCAACCCATCAACATCCATTTCAGTTAAATCTGGAGACCCTGGTCAGGTGTTCCCAACAATTTCCGAACATTTCTGTGTAGGCGTGGCACCTGGAATCCTTCAGTCCCGGTGGGGAAGAGTTGGACATTGGAACCGCCATGGGATGGGAGGCGCGTCTGCTGAGAATTAGGATCTTGGCCCAGCCCAGATGCACTTCTAGGAATTCAGTTATATTCAGTTCAAAGTTAGAGACTCAAACAAATTCAATCGGGCTTCCATGTCCTAGGTTTCGATTGAAATCAGATTTTGTTCTTCTACCTAGTTTCTGCTCGTAACTGCAATTAACTCCTCCCTCGTGTTTTTTTTGGCTTTGCCTCTTTTGGCGACTTGTACCAGGTGATTCGCGTGATGAATCTCTTTGCGCATAGCAATACAGGAGGGGTGAACCAATATACACAGACCATCTCTCCAGCAGCTTCTTGGCGTCACCATGTCGTGGTGAGTCGTGGTGATGTGGTGATGTGCTGGGAATTTCTGTAAAAAATGTAGAAATGGAGGACACCAACTGACACCAACATCGTTCAAGTAAAACGCGGACTCTTTGTGGGAAAACCAATGGTTTTGGGGCCCCCACTTCAGCAGATCACCATTTCCATGTTGCAAGTCCAGGAGAAACGGGGTATCAGACCACATCACCAGGTCATGGTCATCAAGCCCACCCGTGCAATTGTCACAGTCATAGAAGCTCATACAATCCAAGCCAGCCATGAACCAAACCATAAAGATGGAGAAGACAACTAACAACACTGTGAAGCTGTAGCTTAACCTATGTTGATGTTGATGGCTCTTAGCAACAACAGCCAACAGCTGGAAGCTCATCTGAGGTGACACAAGGACTTGCCATCATCCCAAACTTTGCCTGTCCCTTGGGGATTAACTGTTCTGCGGATTGCTCAATCCATGAGTTTCAACTGGGAATGGACACCATTCTTCTGAGGTCATCGATTTTGTGCTGCCTGCCAACGGTTGGTTGGCAGACAAGTTGGTCGGGATCTTACGGGATCTTCGATGATCATCTGTTTGTTCCGAGTTCAATGTATGTGACAGCTGACAGCTCCCCACGGACTTTGAGGGGAGGTTGTTTCCAAGATTTTTCCAACTTACCCAAATCACAAAACAGTCCTAGAATTCATCATTCATTGTTGGTATGCGTAGCTGGACATTTGGTTGAGTTGAGGTTCAGTTTTACTATCGTTGAACAAAGAAGTTTGTGTGAACATATTATATGTGGATGATCTAACATGATCTAACATACTTTAGTCTACCAGAATCTGACAGAGTCTAACACACACACACACATCTATTCTCAATTTCTACACAGCACACATCAAAAGAACGCTGTCTGCGTTGGCCATGCCTTGGCCGATGGCCTGAGTGGTCTCTGAGGTCCTGACAGCACCGAAGAACTTTGAGATGCAGCTGCCTTTCATGGATGCCAATGCGTCGGTGAAGCTCAGCACATCTCAGCTGTCCGGAGTCGATTTCTGTGATAATTTTTGATCCACGGAATCCATGGTCATCCATGGTCCATGCTGTGAAGCTGGCGAGCGATGACATCTGAAAGCCACAACGTTGTGTGAACTGGCTGTGTTCGCATGGGAGTAACCAAGAAACATGTTCGAAACAAGTCAGCGTCCCTGCTCTCCTGCGCAAACCGCTGCGAACTTATGGATCACTCCAAGGGTCTCCGCAGAAGGAGTTGATGAATCGTCTCTTAAGAATGTGGAATCTTTCAGACGCAGGTCAGTTGTTAGTGTCTTAGATGCTATCAGTTAAAAGTCAACATGTTACAGCCAATTAAACACACTATGTAAGATATGCCTATATATATATATATATGTTTATGTATATATATATATATATGTTTATGTATATATATATATATTATATTATATTATATTATATTATATTACATTATATTATATTATATTATATTATTATATTATATTATATTATATTATATATACATACATTGCAATTATATGATACATGATATATGCACTGCATATGACATAAACTGTTAAACATTAAACACATATATGTGCAACATTCCTCGACGTATTGAATTTCATTTTGCCTCTGCATGCCTCAAAGAAATCGACTAGGAACCCTTCTGAAGCAACCAACATAACTGGGGCCCTGGAATTTCAGTGAAGTAACCTTTGATCTGAATGGAATCAAAACATTCAAAACTAAGCGTCCCAAGAGCAGGTTTTTACTAGCCTTGCTTTGACATGAAGGGAAGACGGAGCAACTTTGTCGCACGAAATGCACCATAGGAATCACCAATTGACAGTTCCACTAGTCTCCATCCCTAGCCGCTAGCCCCATCTAGCCCCATCTAGCCCCATCCCCTGTGAGTTGACAACTGTGGTTGTTCATGCGTACTGTCACCTGCCATGGCGGCAAAGAAAGAGGAGGAGGTTTCTGCATGGAGCCTATTGTCACTGTTTCCCTTCTGTTGCCTGGCATCAAGTTGAACCGCAGCTGTTCAGCTGTCTGTTCAGCTGATCATGTGGATCACTTCCAACCCTGACCCTCCTCATCCACTGGGTCTTTTGGTCAGAAATGTGCAGATTTATTGCTGCTTACCTACCAGTTTCAACCCAAGGCTATGTGGACAATGCGGCTTCCACAAGCAGTGAGACGAGCTTCGGGCGTTGATTGAGCATGGATTGCTAGGTGCAGTTAGTATCAGTTAGTTTACTAACTTCAGATGGGAGCAAGTTGGTTTGAGAGTTCAAAGCAAGCCTATTTGGATCTATTTGGCATTGCTTGTTCAAGCCCCAGCTGCAAGATGTCCGAGCAAAACTACGTATTTGATCGTATTTGCATATAGCAAAAAAACACCATTCTGCCATGAAAGATGTGTTTGATTCTTAGAGACTTCAGACTATGCTTCGCAGTATGCCGCACAGATTCCAAGGTTAGTATGGCTACTTCCTGTTTCACGAACCCCAACAAACATGTTGTGCCACCAAATTCTCCAGGGGATCCAGGGGGATCTGATGCGGGATCAGCGCCCTTACCAGGAAGGTGGTCTCGCTCCGCGCAGACCTTCCAGAGGGTCGGCCAAAGCTTGCTCATGACCTCTCTGAGCATGATGCCATTGATACAACCATGGGTCCAAATCGCCACTCGGTGGTGAAACCGGATGGAGATGGGACATGATGGGACCAGGAAAATTGGTGACCAAAATAGATGAACAGGGGGAGTATTGCGGCGGCAGTGAAGACACATTGACATATATACATTGACATGGTTTCCGAAGAAATACTCATGGAGGCTTCTGGCTTTCCCTGCCCACTCATTATTCACCTTCACTTGCTGAAGGTTGATTGCATGTGCTGTACCTACGCTTTCAGTGAGTGCAGTTTCAAAGCTACAGAATCGCAAGAGTTGAATTTCAATGCATTCCAAGGTTCCCAACTGTTTGGATTCCAAGTCATAGTTGTGCTTTCTCTTCCGAGTTGGTTTCTCCGCAGTGTTTCACACGAATCAGTGTTCCATTGCTTTTTCTTTTTGCCATTGTCCTGCATGATCTTCCAACACCCGAGGAAACAGACGGCTAGTGGAAAATGTAATGACTCCACGGCAGCATACCTTCAAGGAAGCCGTGCAACTCCCCAAGTTGCTTCGATACCCATCACTCCCCAAGGACACCGCTTTCTGGTTGGCAGATGTATGTCAGATGTCATTCGATGTCATTCGATGTGGCCGTGAGTTGAGTTACCCGTTGAGATCGGTTTTTCGTTTTTCTTCAGGACTTCACCCTGGAGGAAGGCTATGAGGAATACCAAGAGCGAGACGTTCTCCTGGGACTCTTCAGGGAATTTGCGCTGGATCTGAACAGAGGTAGGTACTTGACCCAGCCGGGCTCCAACCAAGACTACTCTGTGATCCATTGCCAAGTTATGGATGACCTGCAGACCTTGAAGGTGGACCAAGGCAACGGCTGCTTGATTTTAACAACCAGTTGGGTGGAGAGTTGGTGGTTTTGAAAGCAGGTGAATGTGTGCATTGCTTAGACTAATGTTAGAGTAAAATTACTAGTAGATTGGTTTCCTGAACAGGGAACATCCAATTCTCGGAATTCTGACCCTCCTTACCCAGGCTGCATCATCGAATTTCCCCTGACGGGTGTTTCCAAAGTCTACCGCATCGTCAAAACAGACGAGCGCTTGATGAACATGCAGACCACAACAGCGCCAAATGTCGCACCTAAGTGGCACGCTGAGATAGTCGAGATAGTTTAACAACCAAGTAGTGGGCAAAAAAAAAGTCATGAGTTTGTTGTTTCTTGGTTCCAACATCTCCAGTGCCATTTGAAGATCAATCTTTTTTTGAAGAAAGATCTGGACAGCTACAGTTTATCCCGTGCAGAAATTCAATCTTCCTCGGTTGCGGAGACAAACGATGGCCGCTGAGGAGCATATCGTGGTCGTGGAGTTCATGCGCCGAAAACTGGCCTTTGCAGCTTGGGAGCAATTTTAGGACGACTGAAAGGTGCTTTTTTCGATACCTGGCGATTTTTCAGCACATTATCGGCAACTGATGGAAATGCTGCTGAAGATTCATTCTCAACAACTCTCTAATTACTGCCTTTCATGGAATCGCCCAATCGATGACATTTTCCCAGTGCCCAGTGAATTTTCCCAGGTCTTCACGGAGGTGAAGGAAGCACAGAAATTTCTCCTCTGTATGGAGCTCATGATCCGCCGTGCACAGGAGGACCGGACGTCTATGGCATGGCAGGGCATGGGGCAGAAGCTGGACATTTTTGATGGAAAATCCTTGATTTTTTTAAGATGGAAAGTGGAAAAGAAATGAACACCTAGGATATCCTAGGATACTTATGGATATCTAGGGTCCCACAGATATCAGATTGTCGCGACCTGGCAATTTTGGGCTTCGATGTTAAAGCTCATTGACAGTGCCAGCATTTCCCGGAAAGTGCCCAATGATTTCCATCCACGGAGGACATGAAAGATGGGCTCGACCAAAGCTGTCCCAGAGCACCTCAGGTGAGCATGTAAAAACGAGCTTTCCATGCACCAGGGCATTGCATCATTGGGGTCATTAAATGTCATTAAGATTCATATTAAGTAAGTATATACTATTATAAATGGGCTAACGCCCTGGTGCCGCCGACCCCCATTTTGAGGGCCATGGTTATGTGATGTTATCCGATGTGGCACTTGAAAATGGAGGATTTACCCTCAACTTGTGGCAATTCTTCCATGGGGGCAATGATGATAAACCATGGGATTTGAGGTGGTTTTTTTCCATGATTTTCACCAGGATTTTGGGTGATTTGAAGGTTGAAACTGAGGATTGTTCACCTGGGGGTCTTGAGACCTGCCGCGACCGTCGGACTGTTGATATGCGTCCTTTGGCTGCTGACTAGCTTAGAGCCTGTAAGAGGAGCTTGCAGCAGGGAAACAGCTCACCCATGGCAAAGCAGCGAAAGGCCATCGAAAGCTGCTGCGAGGGTTTTGAAGGTTTTGAGGGTTTTGAGGGTTTTAAGGGGTGCTGAAAACGTGCCAGATAGAAGTTTTGAAGCCCAATAGAAACAGCTTGTGGCGTTTCGGAAGTGCCAGCTAGCAATTTCGAAGCCCAACAGAGGCAGCGAAAGGCCGTCGAAAGCTGCGTCAAGGGTTTTGAGGCCTTTGAGGGTTTTAAGGGGCATGCTGAAAACGTGCCAGATAGCAGTTTCGAAGCCCAATAGAAACAGCTTGTGGCGCTTCGGAAGTGCCAGATAGCAGTTTCGAAGCCCAACAGAGGCAGCGAAAGGCCGTCGAAAGCTGCTGGGAGGGTTTTGAAGGTGTTGAGGGTTTTAAGGGGTGCTGAAAACGTGCCAGATAGCAATTTCGAAGCCCAATAGAAACAGCTTGTGGCGCCTCGGAAGTGCCAGATAGCAGTTTCGAAGCCCAACAGAAACAGCTTGTGGGGCCTCGGGAGGATCCATGGCAAAGCAGCGAAAGGCCGTCGAAAGCTGCTGCGAGGGTTTTGACGGTTTTGAGGCCTTTGAGGGTTTTAAGGGGTGCTGAAAACGTGCCAGATAGCAGTTTCGAAGCCCAATGATAGCAGTTTCGAAGCCCAACAGAAACAGCTCGTGGGGCCTCGGGAGGTCCCACGGCAAAGCAGCGAAAGGCCGTCGAAAGCTGCTGGGAGGGTTTTGAAGGTTTTAAGGGGTGCTGAAAGTGTGCCAGATAGCAGTTTCGAAGCCCAATAGAAACAGCTTGTGGCGCTTCGGAAGTGCCAGATAGCAGTTTCGAAGCCCAACAGAAACAGCTTGTGGGGCTTCGGGAGGGCCCATGGCAAAGCAGCGAAAGGCCGTCGAAAGCTGCTGCGAGGGTTGTGAGGGTTTTGAGGCTTTTAAGGGGTGCTGAAAACGTGCCAGATAGCAGTTTCGAAGCCCAATAGAAACAGCTTGTGCCAGCCAGATAGCAGTTTCGAAGCCCAATAGAAACAGCTTGTGGCGCTTCGGAAGTGCCAGATAGCTGTTTCGAAGCCCAACAGAAACAGCTCGTGGGGCCTCGGGAGGTCCCATGGCAAAGCAGCGAAAGGCCGTCGAAAGCTGCTGTGCTGCGGGGGTTTTGAGGGTTTTAAGGCCTTTGAAGGTTTTAAGGGGTGCTGAAAACGTGCCAGATAGCAGTTTCGAAGCCCAATAGAAACAGCTTGTGGCGCTTCGGAAGTGCCAGATAGCAGTTTCGAAGCCCAACAGAAACAGCCCGTGGGGCCTCGGGAGGTCCCATGGCGAAAGGCCGTCGAAAGCTGCTGCGAGGGTTTTGAAGGTTTTGAGGGTTTTGAGGCTTTTAAGGGGTGCTGAAAACGTGCCAGATAGCAGTTTCGAAGCCCAATAGAAACAGCTTGTGGCGCTTCGGAAGTGTTAGATAGCAGTTTCGAAGCCCAACAGAAACAGCTCGTGGGGCCTCGGGAGGTCCCATGGCAAAGCAGCGAAAGGCCGTCGAAAGCTGCATGCTGGGAGGGTTTTGAGGCCTTTGAGGGTTTTAAGGGGTGCTGAAAACGTGCCAGATAGCATATGGCAAAGCAGCGAAAGGCCGTCGAAAGCTGCTTCGAGGGTTTTGAGGGTTTTGAGGGTTTTGAGGCTTTTAAGGGGCATGCTGAAAACGTGCCAGATAGCAGTTTCGAAGCCCAATAGAAACAGCTTGTGGCGCTTCGGAAGTGCCAGATAGCAGTTTCGAAGCCCAACAGAAACAGCTTGTAGGGCCTCAGGAGGACCCATGGCAAAGCAGCGAAAGGCCGTCGAAAGCTGCTGCGAGGGTTTTGAGGCCTTTGAGGGTTTTAAGGGGTGCTGAAAACGTGCTTGATAGCAGTTTCGAAGCCCAATAGAAACAGCTTGTGGCGCTTCGGAAGTGCCAGATAGCAGTTTCGAAGCCCAACAGAAACAGCTCGTGGGGCCTCGGGAGGTCCCATGGCAAAGCGGCGAAAGGCCGTCGAAAGCTGCTGCAAGGGATTTGAGGGTTTTGAGGGTTTTGAGGCTTTTAAGGGGTGCTGAAAACGTGCCAGATAGCAGTTTCGAAGCCCAATAGAAACAGCTTGTGGCGCTTCGGAAGTCGCCAGATAGCAGTTTCGAAGCCCAACAGTAACAGCTTGTGGGGCCTCGGGAGGACCATTGGCAAAGCAGCGAAAGGCCGTCGAAAGCTGCTGCGAGGGTTTTGAGGGTTTTGAGGCTTTTAAGGGGTGCTGAAAACGTGCCAGATAGCAGTTTCGAAGCCCAATAGAAACAGCTTGTGGCGCTTCGGAAGTGCCAGATAGCAGTTTCGAAGCCCAACAGAAACAGCTCGTGGGGCCTCGGGAGGTCCCATGGCAAAGCAGCGAAAGGCCATCGAAAGCTGCTGCGAGGGTTTTGAGGGTTTTGAGGCTTTTAAGGGGTGCTGAAAACGTGCCAGATAGCAGTTTCGAAGCCCAATAGAAACAGCTTGTGGCGCCTCGGAAGTGCCAGATAGCAGTTTCGAAGCCCAACAGAAACAGCTCGTGGGGCCTCGGGAGGTCCCATGGCAAAGCAGCGAATCTGCTGGGAGGCCTTTGAGGGTTTTAAGGGGTGCTGAAAACGTGCCAGATATAGCAGCTTCTGAAGCTTTTGAAGCTTTCAAGGGGCCATGGAAAAGCACAAAGCAGGCACCGGGCCATGCAGCACACCTACGGTGATTCCGGGCGCCGCCCCGCCTAGGCCAAAGCTAGGCAGGGGTCGGCGGATATACTGAAGTTCAAATAGGTCGTTGACCACAGGATGCGTATTGCATATTTTCCACATATTTTCCACTTGCATAAGATGGTTTAATGATTCAACAATACTTAAACAGATAAAAATTGCTCATATTAATTATCTCGTATCATGAATGATCTATCCATCGGTGAAGACTTCGCTTGGAGGCCCAGCGACCCAGCAACCTCGGTGCATACCGAGAGCGGCGACACGTTCGCCCGTTGCTGGGAGAGCCCAAAAGCACTGGAGGTGCGCCACCCGGGGTGACCGGTAGGGCCGGTAGGGGTGCTGGAAGTGGGTGACGGGCCAAGGGACTGGGTCGATGAGAATTGATTCAAAGAAGCGAATCTTAGCTCAGGAATCTTGAGGTGGCACATGGTGGCACTTTGTTGTGATATGGACATTCTGGCAGGAGTACTGGGGATGAATATGGGGATGGGTCAGGATGGGTCAATATGGGACCGATGTGGGGATGAACATCACAGCTCTAAGCTCAAGCTGCAGGTGCTGAGTGTGTTTGCACACAGGAATGAGCCGCCGGGAAATTCCACTCCATCTGAAGATGGTTGGGACATCTGGGGGATGGTGAATCTCACTGCCCATTGTACTCAGAGGGGTCAGCCCTTTCAAGAACTTGAAATGATTCATGAATCATGAACTGCACCGCACTTTAGCCACTTGCATTCAGTCCATGACAAGAGTGCTGACTGTGCCAACATGCTGTTTGCAAGTTGAATCTTCGGACCAGATTTCGTGCTCAATTTACAGATCAAAACTGAAAGCTCAATTACTGATCCGGGTATGTAGTTGTATGTATTGAAATTATTCAGAGGTGGGACTCAGATTGAAAAGAGCCTCGCGAAGTCTGCTTTGAGGAAGTGCCATGGAAATTCATGGCTGCTTCCAGCAACGATTCATGATGCGGAGGTGGACCCATCAGCATGCAAAAAGACTTACTTCATCAGTGCATATTCTCATAACTGGTTTGCTACATTTGCAAGGAGACATTTATGGACAATCTATTAGATATTTTAAGATATTTTAATATCTTAATATCATATCATCAATATTGTCCATGATATTATAAGAATTAAGTGCAGTTTGCAGATTGCAATTACACACAGGCATATTTGATTGCCACGAAATGGGTCGCCCGCATCGCCTGTTTGGCCAAGCCAAGGGGTTTCCATGGCAGGCCGGCAAGCTTTATGTTGGCGCGCGATAGCTTTCAAAAGACTCACGTCTTAGCCTGTAGGATTTTCGAGACTGATCTTGATTTCGTCAAAACTTGGCCGAGTCACTGAATGCCAAGACTTGAGTCAGAATCAGTAGATAGATAGAAGTATGATATACTGTAAATTGATATAAGGTATAAATAAAATTAAGTAAATTATCACCAATGTATTGCACTTTTTATGGGAGAACACATTATAAACTATTGGGCTTCGGGGCGCGCCAGTTTTGGACAAGGCCAATTCTTGATAGCTGGAATTTGCAACCTACACGTCTCAGGTCGCCTATACTGATACTTTCATTCAGCAGGCAGTTGCCATTATGCATGATTGCATGCACACATAAACCATGATTTTTGCAGAATTCCCATTTCCTTCTAATTTTTCTTGATTGTATCTCCGTTTTGTTTGGGTACTGGCAGGTCTCCATTCAACCCCCTTACGCATACGATAGTATATGTGGGTGTTCAATGTTCATCTAAAGGTCCTTGTCGAGAGTTATGATTGTGAAGACCGTTCATTTCACCATGTTTCGAAACCTCGCAAAAAAATCCGGCATGATTTGAGAGTACCATTTTACTTCGGGAAGAAGGGCCATTTCCGGATCAAAGAATTTAGATCAACCGCCGTTTCTGTATATATATATATTTATATCTCTATATATATATACATACATATGATTCTATATGCATATACATACGTACATTTAAGTTAAGTTACATTGCATTACATTACACACATGGACTAGTAAATCAATAAATCAAATGAACAAATGCATCAGACGCAGCACGACGCAGCGACCGCTGAGGCCTGGCTCGTGCATCGATCGGACGCTGCTTCTGCCGCTGGGGGTCGCCGTCTTGGAGCCTGAAGCGACCCGTTCAGCCATCTGCATGGCCGAGGAGGGGCAGTTTGGTTCACTGGTGCTGGTTTGGAATCACTGGGTATTCTTAGGCCAAAAAACAATTCAACCATGTCTTTATCTTTGTTGAGTATGACTCAGTATGACCGTGCTGTGATGTGTAGTGTAAGAACCCTTCAATGAGGCCATTCTACAGCTCGAAATGATTAGCATTCAATATCTGAAGGCTCATGTCCAGTGTAGAGAAAAAGGGCTCGTTGTGCAGGTGATGACACTTCCGGCTAAAAACTTTGGAAGGGCCTTGCAGCCTGAATCTTGGGTGTTCTTCAAGTCGAATGGATCTGCTGCTGCTGTCGTGGTCGTGGTTGTCCTCATCATCGTCATCATCATCATCGTCGTCGTCATCGTCGTCTTCGTCGTCGTCTTCGTCGTCACGTCGCCGCTTTCTTCTGGTTTGTTTTGCTTTTCTTCTCCTCCTTCGCCTTCGCCTTCATATTTTGCTGAATTTTAGATTCTTGCCGTTCTGTAGTGAAATTGAGAAAACGCCTGGAACTTGGGACGTTCTTGGAAGCCACGCACCGAGGTCAGGGGATTTGTGCCGACTGCTGTGGGTGGCCTCAATGATGGGCGCTACCATGGGTGAAACAAGTTCCCTGCTGTCTTCTGATTCTTTTGAGGCTGAGGTTGTTTGAAAACCGCAGCAATCACTGCTGAGGTTGGAGTTTTTGTTCAGTTTTGGAGTCGTCTCTTTTCCCAGCTTACTTGGTTGCCGAAGCCATTTTATTTCGCCATGTCATGAAGCACAAGTGGCAAAGAAACAAGGACTGGGGCGGGCTTCCTGCCAATGCCCGGCAATGGTATAAGTTGTCCAAAATGTCTATTTGACTCTGACTGAAAGAAACCATAGAAGACTCAGTACAGTGCCGAACAAAGCACGGCAAATCACGAAGATACAAGCAGACCCACCTGCAAGTGAGATCATCTAGATTCTTGAATTCCCCAAGAAGTTAGCAGTTTCCTGCAAAGTGATCCCCAAAGGATAGAATTGGGAATTTCAGTGCAATTTCTTTTTGCTGGTGCCCTTTTAACATCCTTTAACCAGTTTGAACCATGGATCCACCAAGAAACAATCAGGAACAGCAGCAAAAGGCATCAACAGCACTGTTGCTGTTTCCCCACAGCCCAAAATGGTGGGCCGCCGGGGCCCGGGTGGGCCAGCTGAGTGGCGTGTGGGAAAGCTGCGACATGCGGCGTTGCGCGGTGCCCAGGAGGTGTTGGAGGCGCTATCAATTTGTCCCCGAAAGCTCCAAGGTTTTTTTCCAAAGAACTGCCGAATTCAACTCTTCATCTGCATAACATATCCTACTTTTTGTACATCACCTACATCAACTTCATAGTACATCACACACATCACATACATCATCTACTTCAACTTCATCTCCTACATCCTTTTACATCATCTGCATCATATACATCAACTTAATCTACATCGTTTACATCATCTGCATCATTTAGCACGGCAGATGTTACACAGGACTTGTTACACAGGAGTTGTTACACAGAAGTTGTTACGCAGGAGTTCTTAGACAGGAGTTGCTACACAGGAGTTGTTATACAGGAGTTGTTATACAGGAGTTAAGTTGTAGGTCATCTGCTTGTATCTGAGCTCCTACAAAACTCTTACACCCTCTACGGAGATCCTGCATGTCGGACGCACAAATGTGCTCTGTTCTTCGACCAGCTAGATCCAAGCACTCATGGACAGATTCAATTATTAAGACTGGTCTCACGGGACATGATGGCGTGTAGAAGTAAACTGTTTGAAACTGTTTGTATCTGTGAAAGCACGCAGATAAAATACAGCATCATACAGCTGCGGATCTCTTCTAGTGGGATTTCCAAGAGTTTGCCAGAATCAATCACCGAGTTTTCAATTCTTTCCTAAAAATTCATCTTAAATCTCTCCAATCTGCAGATTCTGCAGGATGAGTTGGCTGTGGGATTGCAACCCATCAGCCACCACTGTGCCTTACTGCTGGGTCATGGTGCACGTCCCTGGGGCCCCGACAGTGGAGACTGGGAGACCAAGTGGTCGGAATGGTGGTCGGCTGAAATCCAGGATGCGGCACCTGAGATGAATGGCTGGTTTCTTGTGGGGGACCCAACAAATAATCCAAACTTGGTCATGTTTCAAATGGGGAAACAGTTGTCTTGAGCGGTGATTTACAGTTTGAAGATATTTCAAGAAACCGACAGGTTTCTGACAGCTGATCTTTCGTGGAGGTTTTAAACTTGTTTGCGTCACAACACTTCGGTAATGTTTCACCTTTGGTAACTTTCTCTACAGTGACTCTCCAGCCTTGACATCCATGGTGAGGTGGGTGGGCAGATCCGTACTCTGCCTCTGGTGATGTGTCAAGAACCGGTCCCAGTTCCCAATGCCGTTGAGACCGCCAGCGGCTTCAAAGTGGTCCCCGCACCAGAGGAACTGGTTCGCCTGGAGGGCCACCATTGGGCTACACATTGGGCCAAAGGACAGGGGGCAATTTAGACTGGCAATCTAACAATTTCCCTCATTTGTACGATTTATAGATGTTTTCCATGTTTTTTTTGGTGTATAATCATATAGTATATCCGTATATATATATATAATATATATAATATATCATATATATATATATATCATATGTTGTAATACTATATAAATTATATCATTACAATGTGGAAGATGGGCATTTCCCCAATGTCAGATCAGACTCCCAGGACCTTTCCTCAAACGTTGTTTTCGTGGCAGGACGTGGCAGCGTTTACCGCCTGGATCGCTTTGGCCGGCGCGGTGAAGGGGTTCTCGTCCCTGAGTTCTGTCGCCTGGAGGAGCCAAAGTCGAGGCTCCGCATCCAGGTTGGCACAGCCGCTCGGCAGCGAGGTGTGGCGCATGGGGATGTTCCCCCCGTTGAGTAGGTATGATTCACAGATTCTGCGGCTACCATAAGCTACCTGATCCCTATAGTTTCTTGGGATTATTACTATATTAGCACACATTGATGGGAATCTTGGAATCCCTATCAATGAAGCACTACTTGGGGGAATGACATTGCGGGCCTTGAACGCTGCTCAACTGCAGTTGCGGTGAAGATTGCAAGTATATCGATCCCTAAGGCCTTTTAATACCTAGTCATTTCCCACTTGTTTGGAACATGCGCACTTTCTTTTCACTTTTTGTTGTTTCATATTTCCTGGATCGCGCGGTAAAGATTTGCTTGGAGCGGTCCTTCAGATGTGTAAGCACTTTAACATTTCATCGCCACCCCCACGGCTTCAAATGTCTGAAGTGAGAATCGCCACTTCCCCTACATAGACCCAGGCAATCAGCTGTTGTTTCCTCCTCCTTTCGCAAAATTCCTGAGGAGACAACGGAAGTCTCTTGGCTTGCTGAAGGCCTACATAAGTTGGCGGCATCAGTGAATCGGTGTAGAAAGATCCCGGTGACAGAGCTGCTTCTCGTCGGAAAACGAAGAACTGACATTTTGTGACTCATCACTCATGACCGAGTCATTACCTATCATTCTTTCCAGTTTTTGGATGCCCAAAAAACATTCGAGATCAGCTCATAATTAGCTCTTTATCCGTCTCCTTTCATCTGAAGTGTCAGGATTCAACATATCCAGAGTTGCCAGAGCCTGACCCTGATGGTCCCCGTGACCTGCTTGGCTTTCAAGACTCCGGCCTCGATCAAAGAATTCAGCCGCCGCGCAGCTCGACGCTTTCCCTTCTACATCGACTCGATTGAAATGGGCGCTAGGTCGGGGTAGATCATGGTTCATGGCAATAGCGGGCCCTGCGTTTGCTCCAGTTGTGGGGGGGGGAAGTCAGTGGTAACAATAGCATATATATAATACAATATCATCAAAGGAAGTTTCATGGAGGAAACTCCGAGTTACAGATGGTTTTATTCTCACTAGCCTAGAGATCATTGTGTCCAGTTGGCACCTGCGTTAAGAGATCATGAAGTCACATTCTCACTAGCCCAAAGATCATTGTGTCCAGTGGGCACCTGGGTTAAGAGATCATGAAGTCACATTCTCACTAGCCCGAAGATCATTGTATCCAGTGGGCACTTGCCTTAAGATATCATGAAGTGATATTCTCACTAGCCCAGAGATCATTGTGTCCAGTTGGCACCTGCGTTAAGAGATCATGAAGTCGCATTCTCACTAGCCCAGAGATCATTATGTCCGGTTGGCATTTGCCTTAAGATATCATGAAGTCACATTCTCACTAGCCCCGAGATCATTGTCTCCAGCTGGCATGCGCCGTAGAGGTAGTAGAGGTAGACTAGAGGTAGACCAGAGGTAGACTAGAGGTAGAGTAGAGGCAGAGTAGAGAAGACTAGGGAAGAGAAGCTTAGAGGCAGAAGTAGAGCAGAGTAGAGGTGTTGTGTCTTGCGATTGTATTGTGTTTTGCAAGTCGTTCTTGGCAGATCGAATGTTAGGATTTGCACGAAACATTGTCTTTTTTCGGGTAAACGGCGGTTCCGTTGCGGAGAAAAGTTGGCTCGCGTGCGCGACGGTTTCGGGCGTCGTCGCTTTGCCGCCGAATCCGGCTTGATTTGCGCGCGCAATGTAACTGAGGGTTCCAGGAGACTTTTTCTCTTTTTTGTTGATGCTGTGCTATTGTGTCTTGCATGTGTTGAGATACTTTGTGCATTGGGACCGGTGCATCAAAGCGATGTGTTCTACAGTAACAGTAGTGTGTTGCAATTCTAATTATTGTGTTCCGCAATTCAATCTGTGCAGATCGCAGTGGCATGGCTGCGCCAAGGCTTCTCGAAGGGTACTTGTTCTCCAGTACTGTCTTGCGATTCTGATTGTCTTGTGCAAGTCACTGTTAGTGGATGGCATTGGAACTGCTACATCATGGATGCGATTTGAATGTTATATGTACGAAACAGTGTGTTTTTTTCGGGTAAACGGAGGTTCCGTTGGCTCGTGTGCGCGACGGTTTCAGGCGTCGTCGCTTTGCCGCCGAATCCGGCTCGACTTACGCGCGCAATGTAACTGAGGGTTCCAGGTGACTTTTTCTCTTTTTTGTTTTGCATGTGTTGAGATACTTTGTGCATTGGAGCTGGTGCATCAAAGCGATGTGATCTACAGTAGCGTGTTGCAATTCTAATTGTTGTGTTCTGCACTTCAGTCTGTGCAGCGCAGTGGCATGGCTGCGCCAAGGCTTCTCGAAGGGTACTTGTTCTCCAGTACTGTCTTGCGATTCTGATTTTCTTGTGCAAGTCCCTGTCGTAAGTTGTATTGTAGTGGTTGCGTTAAATGAAAGTTGCGACTGGTGCTTTGGCAGCGAGTTTTTCTCCATTTTGGCGCTGATGATTTTCCTTATTTTAAAGTTTCGTGTAAAAAGTGCTTCAAAATCGTCGTTTTTCTACGTGGGCGTCGAAACCGGCCGGTTTCGGAGCTGCAATTTGTGTAGCCGTTATGCGTAATTCTATTGCGTTTTGCAGTGTTTGCAGATCGCAGTGGAGTGGCTGCGTCAAGGTTCCTCGCTGCGGCTGCGTGCGTAATACTATTGCGCTTTGCAGCTGAGAGTCGTAAATCTTATTGTAATGGCCGCGTGAAAGTTGCGAATGTGGCGACAGGCGTGAAAGTTGGTGAGGATGATTTTTCCTTTTAATTTTGTTTTTTTTAAATGCTTCGACATCGTGTTTTTTCCGTTTGGGTGTCGAGATCCGGTTTTGGAGCCTGCTCTGTGTAATAGCTTCTCTGTGTAAGAGCTGCTTTGCGTAAAAGCTTCTGTGTGTCAAACATTGCTTGGTGTAAAGTGGAAAGCTTTCTTTGTCTAAAGGTTCCTTTGTATGACAGCTTTGCTGCTTGCGTGCTCTTGTGCGGCTGAGCTGCTCACGCGCGCTCTTGACAGATGGCTGCTCCTGATGTCACAGCTCTTCGCGCGCGTGGAAGAAATGCTGCGGCTAACTGTCAACAGTCCAGTAGGATTGAATGATAGTACATGACGCGAGAATTATAACACAATCGAATGTTGAAACCATGATCGGATGGAAAGGCAATTCAGCTGGCCAGAACAAGAAAGTTTGCAACTGTGTCAGTTTAACTGGGGTGAGAAAAATTGACAGGTGGAACTGAGGTGAGGTGAGTCAACACGAGTTGAACGGAGTTGAGAGGAGAAGAGAGAGATGAAAAGAGAGTTGAGGAGAGTCAAGAAGATGTGCACAGAAATGAAGGTCGTTGAAAAGAGTTGACGAGAGGTGAGAAGTCTTTGGAAGAGTTGAGAAATGGTTTCCCCATTTGCGACAAGAGGTCAGAAGTCCGCCACTCCTACAGGCAAACCTTTCTTTTGGATCCTACGGCGTTGCACTTCTTAAACCTGGAAACTTCCGCCACCCGCCTTGCGCGGGTTCTACTTGTATATTTATATTGGTCTGTCTGTGGTACTTGCACAATAGGATTCATGACTTCTACTTATATAATGTATATATACATATATTATATACATATCGTAATGCATACATCATATATGTACGTAATTATGTATGTATATATGTATATACATGTATGTATATATGTATGTATGTATGTATGTATGTATGTATGTATGTATGTGTGTGTATGTATGTATGTATGTGTGTGTGTGTGTGTATGTATGTATGTATGTATGTATGTATGCATGCATGCATGCATGCATGCATGCATGTATGTATGTATGTATGTATGTATATTTATATATTTACACATACATGCATACATACATAAAGGGGGCCACCCATCCAACTGCATCCCTGGAGGTTGCAGATCTCTGTAGTTCCACCGCTCAACACCCGCTCTGGGGAACCTGACTGCCTGGATGTGGAGGAGTTGGAGTGTCTCAGCTGCAGCTCGCAACCCTCCGTACCACCAGTGTTTGAGATGTGGTGTGAAGCTGGTTCTTTAGTTTCAACCAACCAATTTAAGTAAAAACTGATGAATGACACCACCGGAGCTTGATGATTGACTTTAGTATGAGTTGCCTGCTGAGGACATCACATATCTCATGGATTTGGGGGGCTGTCGCTGAGGCGGACGGTTGGTGCACAGTTTTTTCCGCTGAATGACCTGAAGGGCCTGCTGTGCATTCGGCGCTTCGGAGGACCTCCTCTGCAGATCGCTTCGCTCGGAAATCAGCTGAAGGACATACGGGCAGAGCTGGGCGTAAAACATGGCTACAAGAACAGCTGTGAGAAACGTTCGTAAAAGAGGCTAAGATCTGCATAGGTATGCTAAAATCTCATATGTGACTGCAGTCTTACATCTACAGTGTAGATCAGGAAATACCTTTGTGATGGTTCACTGCCAGTTTTCTGCTCACTTAGAGGCCAAACTCAGTGTACCAAGTGGTTTCATCATGTTTCGGTCAGCTCATGGTTTATCACAATTCTCACCATTGAGATGCCTGTAGTTATCATAGTTTTCCCAATTGACATCGCGACGATGCCGTATGAGCAACAGCTTTTGTTTGCGCACACATACAGTAGTATCCGGGTCGAAATACTCTCTTGACTCTTTACCCCAAAATTTGGTGCAAAATGAGGTGGGTCCGCCTGAAAAAACCGAGGTAGATATTGAAGACGTAGGAAGTAAAACCTAAGTGCTGCGTTGGAAAACGAGGTCAGTGATCAACTTGACGTCAAAGGAAAACGAGGTAGGGTCTGGCTTTTAGGCAGCATTAAGTGACATTAACATCAGTACTTAAAAACGTTCAAGTTGGAGTCCCTGACCTTGAGATACGGCCACAGGACATTTGTGAGTACTTGGCCGTGAGCTGGGTAGATTCCCTCTTTGCCGCCCCAACGACCTGGGCGCGTCTCTTCGTCCGCGTAGAGCCTTGCGGCGCTTTGGAGGTGGGTCTTTTGCCACGAATCAACACAGGATGGCCACGGGACACTGAGAGGTTGGATCATATATCTATATTAGATATTTATATATTTATATGTTTATATATTTAAATATATATATATATGATATTTGATATATGACATATGATGTAAAATATATAATAATATAAAATATATGGTATTTGATATTTGATATGAAAATATGATATTTGATTTGTGGTATAAAATATATGGGATTTGATTTTTTTTTTATATAAAATAGAAAATATAAAATGTATAATTCAAAATAATATATATATATATAAAATATAATATAATGATGTATAATATCTAATAAATATAATATTTAAGATTTAATATATAATATTTAATAAAGTATCATTTAATATCATTTTTTTAAAAGTAGAATGCAGTGTATATCATACCTGATATTTTTTGTTTAAAATATATAATTTATAATATTTAATATCTAATAAAGTAATATATACTATCTAATAAAGTAATATAGAATATACAATATATAAGGTATAATAGATAATAATTAATACATAATATATTTTTTGAGATATTATATATAATATATAGTATACAACATATAAGATATTATTTATAATAGAACATATAATGAGAATCGCTTTTAATAGTAAGAGTGATAAATAGTATAATTTGAATAGTAGTATCAAGTAGCAATTAATAATCAATAATAGTTTTAATGGTAGCAATAATGGTAATCCTAATAGCAATAACAATAATAAGAGAAACTATATATATACATATACATAGATGTACATGTACATACATATTCATACTTACTAATAGTTCGATCTTCAAACTTGCTGGTTCTAGTTGGATGGCAGGCAAGTTTGGGCCATCTCCCTGGCCGTGGACATTTCACTAAAGAAATCTATGCTCAGCACTGCGGTTGTGGTGAAGCAGCCGTCGGCTCCGAAGTCTTAGAGGCTCTGAGTTTCTGTGATTTCCGGGTTGATGATGATGATGATGGGTGATAGATGTTGATGTTGATGATGACGGTGATGATGGTTGATAGATGTTGATGGATGTTGAGGATACCCAGGATGTGCTTGGAGAGGTAACCAGGTTGGATGGAGAACCGAATTCTGTGGCATTCTGTGGCGAATCGTGCAAACTAATCTGTCCAAACTTAAGTATCCTAACTATCCAACTGAATCCAACTGAATCCACGTTGGAATTTCAGGAGACCATGGAAACTATTCCAGTCTGCCGAGACTGCGGGGCCTTCGTTCCTGGCTCAGAAACCTGGCAGAGAGTCGGATGACGATGTCACATCGACATGGCGATGTAAATAAACACAGAATATGGCTATGTGACACTGACATGTGGATCTACAATATGTATCTACAATATGTATATAAAATTAATCTATCAGATATAATCTTAGTATTGCAGACTCAGATATGCACCTGGCACTGGCCTTCATCCCAGGAGGGTTTCTTCTCCAAGAAGGGCCTTGCGCAGCACATGTCACGACCACCGGAGGATTACTCAATCTCTGGGCGCAGTTTGAACATTGCAGAGTGGGGCATTGAAATTGGATTAGGCATGGTGGTTTAATGTGGTTTATAAGCACCTAACTTGGGTTTCGGTCGATTAGGTATGGTGGTTTATAAGTACAGCACCTAACTTGGGTTTAGACATGTTTAGACTTTTAGTGTCTACACTTAAGTCTGATTTTAAATCACCAACTTGTCACTCGGGAAGCCCACCATGTGTTGGATGGGAAGAGCGGAATAGAATCTGCTTGGGAGACAAAAGAGCATCTCTTGGATTCAGAACAAGCCACTGGCAGACTGGGTGCACCATGGCCATTTTGAGGCTTTTCCCATGTTTTCCCCAAGATTTTGAGTTTCAGACACCGCCAACCACGCCACCAACTTACCCAACTCCGCATCCTGCAGGAACTGATTGGATCCTTCGACAGTCAGTTGGATGACACCTTGCAAGGTGCAGATGGCAATGACATGATCAGCTGGGCGGACGCCACGGTGCCAGAGGACTCGATTTGGAGATCCAGATGGTTTCCCAATGGCTCCAAACATGGGATATACCGCATTAGAACATGGCCATTTTGAATCTTGGGGTCCCCAATTTTCAGGTTTGAAGTGTTATTTGAAGAGGTCCGGAAAAATACCCCAAAGGTTTCCCCGATTCTACCATTCTTCTTGGTGATGTGGCAGGATTGCGCCGTATTGGCCGCAGGGGGCATGCTTTCTTTGAAGCCACCCAAGCGTGGTTGGCCGGAAGAAGTGAGAGCCGAGCTCCATAGACAGCTTCAGATGATCATTGGCTGCCCAGGAGATTCCTTACACATCACCATGACCTCCACTGAGGCGGATACTCCCAATTTGATGGTGACATTTGTGATGATCCACCCAGCAGTTCTTCAAGCAGGTCGAGCGAGGATGGAGTTGGGCAATGCGGATCCCAAGGTCCCATTGCTGTGGTACCAGAATCTGGCAAAACAGCTGAAACGGCTGGCAGAGAATCAAGCCGTGAGGAGTCAATGGACCAAAACCGTGGAGGATCGAGCCGTTCCATTGCTGTTTATCAGTGATACCCAGCGGGTGGTCTTGCCCTGCAGCCTCTTCTTGCTGAAGAATGAAAAGCTTTGGCCGAAACTTGAAGCTGAAAGGGAGGGCTCAAGGAGGGCATCGTCCATTCCAGGCCAGGGTCCTTGGGATGAAATCTAGGAGCTCCCAGCCATAACTTCCCGCCATAACTCCATTGCGGCTCTTTTCATCTTTGGACCATTGGATTATATTGGATTCTTTGGATTCATTGAATTTATATGAATTTATGATAATTTATATAAATAGATTGATCAAGCATCCATTGGATCCATAACTCATTGGATTCATTGCATCCATTGGATCCATTGAGCCTGGTTGAGTCCAGAGCCTCTTCCCCATCATCCAGGTGAGGTGGGTCTGTGCATTGACCTCATCCGCGAACGCATGGCGCCCAAAGATGGTATTGAAAGGGGAAGAAGACAAAGCCTGGACGTACCCTGGCAGCATCTGGCACCAAAGGGGTTATTTTCGAACGGATCGTGTGATTGACGCTGTCATGTTTTTTGGTTAAAGATGTTGGCAGACCTCCATTCTTTGGGCTTATCAAGGCTTGTCGACATGTAGTGTATACATACATACATCCATACATACATGCATACATACATACATACATACAGACATACAGACAGACATACATACATACATACATACATCCATACATACATGCATACATGCATACATACATACATACATACATACATGCATGCATGCATGCATACATACACACACAGACAGACAGACAGACAGACAGACAGACAGACAGACAGACAGACAGACAGACAGACATCCATCGATACATACATGCATACATACATACATACATACATACAGACATACATACAGACATACATACAGACATACAGACATACAGACATACAGACATACAGACATACAGACATACAGGCAGGCATACAGACATACAGACATACAGACATACAGACAGACAGACAGACAGACAGACATACATGCATGCACAGTGTATAATATTCACTTTAGACCGCTTTACTCGAACCTAGAGTTTCCTCATATTTGCATCAATAAGGTGCATTGAATCGGTGGTGTGCAAGCTTGCTTTGTAGTTTCATTCATTCGTTGACTATGTTTCTATTTTCCATCTGTAAGAAATGAGATGACTGGACTGTATTCCGAGTATTGGATGAAGGATGAAGGGAAACTTCGCAGGATACTCCGAATTTTGACGCATTTTGACGTCCAAATTTTGTATGGCCACGAAAAGCGCGGGTTTCGATTTGGTGTTTTCATAGTTTCCTTATAGATCACCTATCGAAAAAAAAGGTGTATTTTTGTGTTGTGTGATTTGTGTGGATAGTTAAACCATGGAAACATGCCTATTTTGTGTGGTATTTCTATGGTAATCCACCACTCCATGGCTGACTCCGGTTTCAGACGTCCCTAGGTGCAACGTCGAAAGTCGGTGCAACAGCGCCGTGCCACAGTGGCCGAGCTCTGTGGAACGGAGGGAATGAAAATCCAAGAGGTGGCGGGAAAACCATGGGAAAAACCATGGGAAAATGGTGATTGGAAAAAATGGGGGCAAATCTGTTTTAACCGCTTAAATTGCCATTTTTGAGAAGAACATCATGAGCAACGATGGTTTTTTTGGAGGGGAATGTCTCAGTTTTCAGATGAACCCATGTGGAAGATGGCGATGGATCTAAAAATCCATGGTGACTGAAATGGATTCAACATGATTTAGTGAGATTTATATAAGATCAAACACGTGGGTTTTATACCAAGAGCCATAAAGTGGCTAATTTGTCGTAGTTTAATAAGCCAAAATAGGGATAACCGCATCTCTGATAGAATGATGGGAGGATATTTGAGACCAAATTGTTTGACCAAACCAACATGGAGGTTTGACCAAACACATATCATATAGGCGAATGGGTCAGCCGCCAGATCAAAATGGCTGTGTACCAGCATTGGTGCATGGGTTGATTTTGTTCCCATTTGGGCAATAGCATTCAGTAATTCTATGGACAAACATCTCCCGTTTGCCAGCGTTCCGGCCTTGTGCCGACCAGAGTCAAAGTTGCAGCGCGCAGCAACTCAGAATCCTGAAGCCCAAATCACTGTGTATAACCAGTGTTTTGCAACTCCTTTGCAACGGTAAAACACGAAATACCTGGACCCTGAACCTTGGAACTCTGGTTGATTGGTCTGATGGGAAAGTGTTTGCCCGTAGTTATACCATTTATGTTAATAATTCTTGATATCACCAATGTTGCAGCCACTATTGACGCCACCCATTTGGTCAATTGATTAGCTTGAGTTGGCATGACCCATTTGGCCTTAAATCTTAAACATGCCCTTATTTAATAACTCCAGAAAGATCACATTAATCGGTATTATTAATTATATAACCCTTACTAATACCATTCATCCCATTAGTCCCATTAATTCCATTGACTGCATTCATCCCATTGATCCCATCCCATAGAGCCATAGAGCATTTTCGCGCAGGTGGACCTGTCGCTCCTGCGAAAACTCTCGGCAACTTGTCGCTGTCAGGGTTGAGACGGAAAGAACCTGATCAAGATGGAGGGTTCAGCCAAGCAATACACGGGGATGAGATCTCCAATCAAGCGTTCAAATATATGTTAACTCCCAACAAGTGGTAGACGATGATCCAGATGGACTTTCATGTTTTGAGGGGTGGGCGGCTCCAATCACTCACGTTGTCTCGAAGTCTGCGGAGACTTTGCAAAAGCCAGTTGGACTTAGATGTCACTTAGATAGACTTACTACATTTGGCAATCTGGGCCACAGATGGCCACAGTACATTGCATGAGTTGGTGCACTCTAAGGAAGATGCCAACCGACGGCACTCACTTGCGCAGGCTGGATCGGACAAATGTGAAAATGTGTTGCCTGAAACGAAACCAATGGGACATTCCAACTTGTGATAAATTTCCAAATAAAACCATTCCATTATCGAAGGAAGTTTAGAAGTCAAACTTCCGACAATATGGACAGATGAAAAGCAGAGATGGGAAGAGTCAGAGGGAAGAGAAGAGTAGAAGAGAGAAGATCAGAGAAGAGAAAGAGTCAGAAGAAAGAAGATGCAGATGAGCGAAAAGGTAGGAAAGTCGTGAAACACTGTGTTTTTCCAATGATTTGTGGCTCCGGAGGGTCGAAAAGTAGGCTCGCTAAAGCGGCAGGTGCGGAGCCATCTGGCCAGATGAGAGATGAACAATTGCACGCCGTTGTGGCGCGAAGCACATTTCCAAGTCAAAATGTACAAAGCACACCAGGTTCGGACCACTTTTGGAAGCTGAGATGTCGAAAAAGTGCACGCCGTTGTGGCGCGAAGCACATTTCCAAGTCAAAATGTACAAAGCACACCAGGTTCGGACCACTTTTGGAGGTTCAGATGTCGTTTGTGCACCTTGTCAAAAGTGAGCAAAACGTGAAGGTTTTGTAGCATTTTCAATTACAACCACCACTACACCACACTACATTCCAACTACAACTACACCTTCACTACATTCCACTACACTACACTACACTCCACCACACTCCACTCCACTCCACTCCACTCCACTCCACTCCACTCCACTCCACTCCACTCCACTCCACTCCACTCCACTCCACTCCACTCCACTCCACTACACTACACTACACTACACTACACTACACTCAATTACAATCAGTTACACTACACTACACTACACTACAAATCACTACACTACACTACACTACACTACACCACACCACACCACACCACACTACACTACACTACACTACACTCAATTATACACTACATTACAAATCACTACACTACACTGCACTACACTACACTACATTCCACTGCACTACAATACACTACACCCCACTACACTAAACTACACTACATTACACTACACTACACTACATTCAACTACGCGACACTACATTACACTACACTACATTACACTACACTACACTACATTCAACTACACGACACTACATTGCACTACACTACACTCCACTACACTCACTACACTACAACTACACTACACTACATTCCACTACACTACACTACAATACACTACACTACACTACGCTACACTGCACTAACTACAACTACAAGTACTACAACTACAACTACACTACACTAATTGCATTGCGTTACACTACACTATACTCCAGTACGCTAGACTACATTACACTAACTACAACTACAACTACAACTACAACTATACTACATTTACACTACGCTACACTACACTACACCAATTACACTACCCTACACTACATTCACACTACACTGAATGACACTGCGCTACACCCACAGCTATAACTACAACTGCAATTGCACCTGCCACTACACTACATTACATTACACGACACTAATGACATTACACTACATCACACTAACTACAGGTACAACTACATAAGACTACACTACACTACACTAATTACATTACACTGCGCTACAGTGCGCTACACTACACTACACTACACTGCACTGCACTACAGTACACTACAGTACACTACAGTACACTACAGTACACTACAGTACACTACACTGCACTCCACTACACTGCACTGCACTACACTACACTACACGACACGACACGACACGACACGACACGACACTACACTACACTACACTACACTACACTACACTACACACTACACCCCGTTCACTACACTACACTCTACCACACTCCACTCCACTCCACTCCACTCCACTCCACTCCACTCCACTACACTACACTACACTACACTACACTACACTACACTCAATTACAATCAGTTGCACTACACTACACTACACTACACTACAAATCACTACACCACACCACATTACACTACGCTCAATTACACTACACTACACTACCCTACCCCACATTGCATTACATTACATTGCACTGCACTCATTGCGCCCTCACAAATGCAACTGCAACTACACTACACCAATTACACTACACCACTACTACAACTCCACTACACTACAACTACAACTACAGCTGCACTACACCACACTACGTCCAGCAGTTGTGGGTGATGTGACCGGCCAGGTGACCACTGCAACCATTGCAGCCACTCCAAAAACACAGCTCCAACCACCTTTCGGTTCATCCGTGGATTCGCTCTGCCATCCGTGATTCACAACGACCAATCTCTCCTATAGGTTTCCTATTTTTGAAACTTCCGCCACCGCCTTGTGCGGTACTACTGGTAAATCTATTGTCAACACCAAAAAAAGGATGCAGACAAGTACTTCGTCACGTTGGATCTCACCAAAGTTTTTTTTGTTGATATTCCGATGGAATTCACCTGCGGCTTTATGAAGTCTTGGCAGTCTTGGGTCTAACATGGTTTAACTCGGTTTAACGCAGCCCAGGATGCTGCGGACAAGGCCCAGCGTGCCGCAGCCTTCGAGGCCCACGCCGATGCTGCCGACGCGGCCGACGCGGCCAGTTCCAGCGCGGCGTCCTCCGCGTCGTCGGCCTCCGAGGCCTCCGAGGTGGCACTGGGGATCGAGAATGGGTGGAGAGATGTGGAGAGTTAAACGATGCAACGATGTTAATGAATGTATAATGAATGTATAATGAATGTGTGATTGTAATGATTTGGTTCACCATTCTCTGGTTCTGGTTTGAAAAATGAGATGTTGCTGAAACATTTTCACGTTGCGTTCAACGTTATACCTCTCGTACATAACCTGCATGCTGAGAAAGGAGGCGGAACCGGGTCAATGAATTCAATAACATTGTACTTCCAATGGTTCTTTGGGTTAATGACGATGGGTATCAACTTATCAGATTTACCCCACTTACACAATTTTACAAGTGACCCAACAACCACTTAGCAACTGGGATGCGCATGACCCGTTGCATCCGTGTTCTACGCTGAGGTAAAAGACAGCCAAGGATTGAGTGCAGAGCCGGCCACCGATCCAGAAACAGCAGCGATTTCCGAGCTGGAGCCAATTGCTGGTCCTGCCCCAGAGGAGGGGACCAACTAGATCTGGTGGTTTTGGAGAAATATCTACCTGTGAGATCCTGTGAGAGGGGTCGAAATTGGGTACTTGTACCACCAAATTTGGATGGCTATAAATTTAACCAAAACCTGTGGTCCCTTTGGCCTTAAATTTTGAGTCATAGTCATAGCTTTTTAATTATCATATGGATTAACCGGATTTCATTCTCTTTCGATATTTTGTGACCTCTTTGACAACTAGTACGATAGGCCGGCAGCACTTTAGAGCACTGAAATCTTGAGGCCGAGCCTGAGCCTTCACCAGCGATCATCACAGCAGATCCAGATCCCGCGCCACAAGCGCCAAAAGCTGTACAAATTCTTCAGGATCCAGTGGTTTCGGCAGTCTTGAGGTTTAAACCTTCTCTGGAACAATTAGCTCTCAGACTGCGCGATTTGGTGTCTCAGGCTGCGTGTGAAGGGCAAGCCCAGCGGGTGGAGAACCTGCTGACCCGATGGGGTGGGCCAGATCAAGCATTTGCCATCGCGGGTCGGAGCTCGGATTTTGGCGGACAAAGCTCTTTGGACCTCTCCGTGAAGGCTTGCAACTACCACGTGACGCATGTCCTCTTGAAGCACTTGCCAACCGCATCCACTGATGAACTGGTAAGCATCTTGAATGGGCACAACCCGGTCACTGGCCACAGCCTTCTTTATGCAGCTGTGCGCTACTCCAATAGGCACACAGCTTTCGTAGTGCAAGAATTGATTCGGAGAAGAGCAGACGTCAATGGACCTGGAAGTACTCCATCCACAACCAGCGAACGGGCGCTCGTGCATTGCGTCCGGCGGGCAGACATAGCTTTGATTCAAACGCTACTTGACCATAGTGCTTTTGTCAACGTTGTGGCTGACGACGGCAAGACGTTGCTACAGACTGCCGTTGGCCGCGGTGACGCATCAATCTTAGGCTGTCTGCTTAGCAACCGCTGCAACGTGAACATGTTGGATCGGTTTCAGCGATCGGCGCTGGTCAGTGCCTTGCGGCAGGATAGACATCCTTTTGTTTTAGTTCAGATGCTGCTGGATGCCTCCTGCAGTGCCTGCTCTGTGGATGTGGATGGTATGCAGCCATTAGCCCATGCTGTTGGCCTGCAGGATCCCCATATTTATCGATCGCTTTTGCTTGGACGAGCAGATCCCAATGCTGTTGCAGTACCTGTAACTGACAAGCAGACGTACATGTTGCATTTCGCCGCCAAAGCGCGGGATGAGGTCATGGTTGCATGCCTACTGGAAGCTGAAGCAGATCCAAATCTAAAGGCGAAAAATGACCGAACAGTCCTTCATTTGGCTGTTGGTCTTCAGCTATCAGAAGAGTTGCTGGTCGGCAGTGCCTTTTTTCCTCCTCCAACTATTTTCTGGTTTTATTGCTGATGTCAGGAACGCTGGTTGCAGGAAACATATATCTGACCTTGTGTTCTTGTCTGTGTGGTAACACCATGTAACACCATTACTTGATGATCTTTAAATGTGGTAGACCTCAGCAAAACTGAGCAATGCTGTCAAAGCGATCTGAGCCAAGGATTGTGAGCTTGATCTTGGAAAAACGAGCCGATCCCAATGCCAGTGCTGGCCTGCGTGCTGGAGGTGAGACCCCTCTGCGCATGGCCGTTCTGGCTGACAACCCATCTGTAAAGCTCTTGCTGTGTGCCAGAGCTGATCCGAACATCTGCAACCAGGCAGGATGTTCAGCTTTGTTCGCTGCCAGCCTTCCAGGAATGGGTTCTGCAGCACAGACCTTGCTGTTTGGTGACACCAGGGTCCCCTCGACGACCCCCGCACCCTGGCGCTCGCAGCGTGGCAGCCGCCAGTCTGGTGGGATGGACGTGACCCATCCCATGCACATGGCGTCGACGTGGAGTAAGGCGCGATGGAGACCCAGAGTGGGGCGACCTACCTTGATCCAAACCCAGGACTGAAAGTATGGAACAGCTATGGCTATAATATAGATTGTGAGCAGTTTTCTTATGTGTTCTCTTGGGTTGTATTATTTTGGACCAGGTTGTTTCATTGTTGATGGGATAGAGGGATCATCTGGATGTACTGCCCAGAAAGTGCTTGCCCGACATGTTCCGGTCATGTATTTTCAGGAAGTGACTGACTTTGACCCTCTGTTTCCTTTCAACCTGCCGCCGATTAGCAAGAAGTTTCGTGAGACGAGGTAGGGCAAGATTTCATAAGATTTCAGTGGGAAGATTTGCCCGGTTTTGTGGATCTTCTCATAGAGATAATGCACATGGTGACATAGCCAGACTCCGATCCTTATCCTTTGATCCTTCGATCCTGATGATGGTGTGATAAGAAGAAAGCGAGTGAATTTGGTTCTGGAGTTTGGATGCTAATGGAAGTCCTTCTGAATGCAGCTGACGGACAAACTTGTCCCTTCACAAACGTGAAGCAGCAAGCCATTCTCGGCCTGAAGCAGGGCTTATGGAAGGGAAAACGTGGAGGGATTTGCGTTGCTTTTTTGCATGCAGAAGGTATTAGGGACATGACGAGCGGGAGAATTTCAAATGTGCCACTGTCAAATTCAACAGCAAAACAACTGCAAGTCTATGCTTCATTACCCTCTGTTAATTTGGCATAGCTATTGAACATGGCACATAGGAGTAGTTGATTTACCAATTGAAGATGCTGATTTTCCAGTTCGCAGATTGTAAACGTTTACCACAGGTATATGCCTCAGATCCGCCCATTGAGGATTCATCTTCGGAATCCCGAGTCTCCTCCACCGCCGGAGTACAACTACTGGAAGTGGGGAAACTTCAGATGGCCTGAGATATTGGAAATGGGCTTCTGACATATATTATTACATATTATTGCTGGGAAACCTCATCCTCCAGTTGGAAATAATTTGTTGTTCCTATCTGATCTTTTTTTTGGCATGTTTTTGGGAAAGGGATAGCAATGAACTGCACTCGATAGCAATTTTGGAGGTGTTTGAGCAGATTTGTGCAGGAGAGTGTCCTTACCTATGTTGCAACCCCAGCCTTTTGGACACCGCTTCGGACATGGCAGCCACTTCATTCAAGCATTGCATTTGGATCATTTGGGCTCGTCATCCCGCTGGGCAAACGACATGCCAACAGCACCACAACACCGCACAGTAAGTCGATTTTTTCCACCTTTTTCCCCAAGCAAGCCACACGAATCCCATGACATATGCAGACAGAGTAACTCTCTCCGTGCCCAAAGATGCCGAAAAAGGACGACTCCCAGGCCAGGACATGTCTGCGCTCCAAGTGACCGGAAGGTGACCGGTGTCCACAACACCAACCATCAACAGTAAATCACAGCGAAGAAAGGTCTCCTCAGCTCAGCTCGAGTTTTGACATCTTTTCTCACGTACCACTGGTTTCATCTCAGTCATATCGCTTTAGTGAGCTGAAGCACTGGCAGGCGAAAGGGTCGAAGCGGAAGCGCGAGGCATTGGGAAAATCTGGGTTTAAGCAGCGATGATGGGATTTCATTGAGCATCCATGGATCAAATGGAGTGTTTTAACGGAAGTCACCGATCGAAACAGGGTCTGAGTCAGATGTTTAAACACCGGGTCAAGTGAGATGAGCTGGTCATTTGATGTCATTTGTCAGTAGTAAACCACCACATTCTGAGGTACCAACTTGGACCCATAAGAATTGTCGCCTGCTGAAGACAAACGTCGCCACCGCACAGAGGATACTGATTCTGTGGCAGGAGCCAGAAGAGGAGACCGCCGCAAGCTCAAAAAAGGCTCAAGGGTTTTGGCAGTGTCACAGTGTCACACCATAACTTTCTTGCATGTCGAATATGTATGAATAGGTATGAATAGCTTGCAAACAGGTTGTGGAATTCAGGTCTTGAGATGTCTCGAATGCACTCCATGTTTCCATTTCGTGACTGTAGAACTACATCTGGAAAACCAGTTATATAATAATTAATAATGTGTGCCGTGCTTCCATTTCGCCAGGCATGTAAAGTGTATCTGCAAGGCAGGGTATGTTGTCACTTGTCGGCTCAGCCTGTTTTCATCCTGTTTGGCTGTCGCTCACTACAGGTAGGTGCAAATAGTTTTTTTTCCCGCGCTGGAGAAGCAATCTTGGTTGATGTAGCTACATGTGGACATGTGGTGTAATCTGTATACTGTAGATGAGATTATTACAGGAGACGCATCAGATGATATGTTACTGTCAGTTTGTTGGACATTTCTCATTTCATATTAACTGCACAGGCATAGGATTTACATCACATTAGATATCACGTCTTGCAGTGACCTGGATCCTATCGCAGGTGTGCCGCGGCTCTGTCAGGCGGCCACCATCAAAGAGCGCTTTGCCAAATATGGCAGCGTTCTGGACGGGGGCGATCCTCGAAAGTTCCTCATTTTTTCTCAATGCGCCGGTGATGATCAGTCATGATGATGATGGTGGTGATGATGGTGGTGGTGGTGCTGGTGATGATGATGGTGATGATGATCATCTGGCATCTTTCCCTGGAAGGCCCTGTCATTGTAATCTCCAGACTTCTCAGACCTACGCCGTTGATCGCAGGATGTTGAAATTCCAGCCATCCGGCGCAACAAGACGAAGCGCATCGCTTTCGTAACCTTCGCCAAAAAGTCTGAAGCCAAGGCATCCTATGAAATGGGAGAGTAGTTCTCAACTCTTGTGAATCAGAAAGGTCACAGCTACTGTATGCATCACCCTTATATCACCTCATCTGTATACACCTTATATCACCTTAATTAATACACCTTAATACCTTATTTATATCTTTCAATCCCGAAAATTTTGGGTAACTCTGACCACGGAGAGCAAAAGAATTCCTGGAGATCTGCGGATGGCCAGGCAGCCTTAGAAGAGGATGAAGCAGAGTTTGAAGGCTCCACTTTGAAGGCCACTTCCAGTGGAGGAGAGACTGATGAACGACATTGGTTTTCTTAGCCCACACAGCCTGAGAACAAAGGAAAACTGTGGAAAAGTGCAAGAAAGATCAAGGACATGAATATCATGAATAGAAACTCGAAACTCCGTAAAATGCAAGAATATGTAACAAAAATTCCAAATATATTTCCATATTTTCCCGTATATATTTCCATATAAATCTATTCTATGACAATCTTCTTGCAAGAATCTTGTCCATTGCTGGCCTCGCAGGTGCAGCTCAGTGGAGTGCCAAAAAGTTCCGTCGGCTCGCTTCCGTCGGCTGAAGAGGTGGGGCTCCCAGCAACTTCTGCAGCTTGGATGGCCACGATCGTCCCCAAAGCTTGTAGTTTTGGGATGATAACTACCCTTTTGGTAAACTAACATAGCTGACATAGCTATTGAAAATGGGCATAGAAATAGTTAATTTACCCATTAAACATTGTGATGTTCCATAGTTATGTTAGTTTGCCAGAGGGTACAGTTGAATTGTCCCTTGGGTAGGGGTTGAACTCGAAGGTGGTTGCTGTAACATGTTTTACCATGGTCGCTCCGTTGAGCCGATTTATTCTTCATAGAGTCCACACATAATAGACTGTCATGAAGTCACAAAAGCCCATTGCACTCCTGTCAATTCACGTTCATTGATGTTCATTGGAATACCCAGATGCCATAGATTTGTTAAGATACAACTTGATCATGTCTTTGAGTGGATTGGACTATCATTCCACGAGCTTCGGATGTTTTCCGCAGAGGCCGCAGCGACCTCAACGAAGGTCTTTGTTGCAGGCTGACAGACACCGGCTGAGATCGTTGGAGATCCGAATCATTTCAGGAAACAGTTCTTGCGGAGTTGAACATCACCTTTGGACGGTGGAAAAGCTATCTCCAATAGTTGGGCGTTGTTTGAATGGCTTTGTTTGAACATAAAATACCCCCATATTCCATGGGTTCAGAATCATGTTCCCTATGAATTTGCATTTTTGGTTACCATTGAGGGACATCCAAATTGGTCATTTCTATATACATATAATTCGTATTATTATCATCATTATCATCACTATCATCATTATCATTATTATCATCATTTATCATTATCATTATCGTAAATATCATTATCATTAGCACTATCATTATCACTATCACTACATATCACTATCAGTATCATTTTTCATTTTCATTACCAGTATTATTCTGATGATTTCTGATGACTATGAGTATCATTATGATTATCATAGTTATAGCTCTCATCTACCCATGTTGGTTTCAGGCTGACGTTTGTTGGTATCCAGGCTTTGGCAGCCGCAGCGCCGACGAAGTCTCGGCATATTTCAGCAAGAAGTGCCTGGACCACAATGGATCTGCCCTGTGGCAAGCAAAGCCTGTTGATAAGTTCTGAAATGGGAAAATTATGATCTATCTGGGATACCAGGGGAATTTATGGGATTACAATAGGAATATAATGGGACACATATAATTTCACATAATATATACACCCAATCGGATATATTATATACATAATGAATTATACATAATGTATAGTATAAATAAATATGTAACCAACACAAGTTATGAATTTACCTTCTTGACAACGGGGAGCATGATCTGAGTGATCACCATTTTATGGTAATCCAAGTGATCGGCCAATCTCGCTCTCGAGCAAAGCTCGGGGAGCCCCAGCCCCAGCATAGGATTCCTACAGTTTTTTTTTGTGGTTGAAACCCACATCTTCAGAACGGATATTGATAGATATTCTATGACATTATGACAGATATGGCTGAAACTCGACGGCCCAAAGAATTGGAGGGTTAAAGCTCGGGTAATCAAACCTGGCAATTGGAATTTCCCTATAAATGGAGGGTTTAAGGGGAACATCATCTATAATCATCTACACATATCTATAGATAGAGAGTAGTCTATTGCCATGGATGACCGGAGGGTACTGTACTTCTGACGGACTCAATGGTGGTTGGGGTTGGGGTTGGTTGGGTCACTGTGAAACTCTGGAGGTGCGGCAGCGTGCAGTCACTGACTATGCCAGAGTCCGCGAAAACCAAAGGTTCCTCGGAGGCAAGACATGGCAAGACTGAAGAACTGACCCACGAATGGGATGGGTCAAAACCAATAAAATAGGACTTGACGAATGACTTTACCAACTAACATCGAGATTTAAGTTAAATGGACATTTACGAGATTTGGGGATAGGCAAGAACCTACGATACCGTGGGTTCTATTTTGGGGTGAAGAAGTCTTTTCACATACGAGAACATACCTGGATGCCATTCAATTCATCTGAAAAAATTGGACGCCAAGGTCGTTCTCGCGGTTTTGTCATTTTGGAGTCCTTTGGCAGCAGAAGAGCTTCACAGTTTTAATAGACACTGCTTGCTTTGAGTGTCTGTTTCTTCCAACATCAGACTGGTGACAAGTATGATGCAGTCTGACTGGTGCAAACCAGCTTCTTTTTTTTCTTCACTTTAGCCCGGCTGATCAAGGACCATTCTGGATTGCTTTCATTTACTTTCATTTGCAACCATCCGCAGGTTTTCCAAAAAAGCTCATGCAGCTGCAGCTGTCGAGCTGAACGAAACAAAGTGGAAAGGTCAGACACTTGCAGATGCTCGGCAGGATGTTCGAGGTATCACTTTAAGCAGCCCACTCACTTCTACAGCCATAGTCATAGTCATGATTTGGCCGAATCCTAAAGGAATCACATGTTGTCTTCCCGAGGTAAAGTCGTACACCTCAAGTGCCACAGATGAAAAGGTAAAGAAAAAGGCCGCAGCAAAGAAAAGCGCACGTGAGAAAAGGGAACAAGCTAAGCATGAGTTCCTTGTCCGGTGTGGCATGGGTGTCACATAGCAGTAGCAGATTGCAACATGTCAATTCTCTGCCAGTGGCGTCTCGGCCGCGCTTCAGGTTCCGGGTCTTCATCCAAGGCTTCCCAAAAGGAGTCTCTGAGAAGAGCCTGAAGGAACACTTCGAACCATGTGGCGAGATTCGACAAGTCACGATGCCCAAGAAGAAGGACACGCTTGCTGCTCTTGCAAAGAATTCAAGATGTGAGCAGTGACTTCTTGTTCTTGTTGAATCATCATTCTAGGGCTGTATACTACCTGATTTTTTTTGTGACTATTTTGATAGGATTCACTATCAAGTGACCAGCATAAACGGATGATGGATCAGCAGAGAGTAGCTGCGACCCGCAGCTCTGCACGTTTTCACATCAGGATGGAGCGCTGCGGGGTGTGGCCTTTGTTAGCTTTGCTTCAAAGGACCAGCGGCATGGACCTTCCATGATTGGTTGAATGTGTTGAAATATCTTGGAACAAAGTGCACAATATACTTCTGGCTTTCATAATGTTTGGGGTGTACATTGAATCTACAGATATCTGATCACAGCCACCAGAAGTCTCGTATTCTTTGCAGCTGGACATCGTGGCTCCCCCATAAAGGCCATTGGGTGGGTTGAAATCACCAGCTATAGATTTATCATGATTTATCATGATTTATCCAAACAGTAGGTTTCTCCAAGAATGAGGGATACTGGGATACTCCAACTTACATCCATTTGGGGGAAATGATGATCAACCAAGCAAATTGGGTTTTCAGTCACCCATGTGTTCAGACTCCAAGTCCATCACGAGGAGGCTATGAAAGAAGCCTTGAGGCTAGATGGCCAGGACTCCGGGTGGCCCTTCAAATTTTGGATCCCAAATCAGCAGAAAGCCAGAAAGCGCCTCACAGGCCTTTGTTGGGCCGACACCGACACAGGAGTTCCGCGATAAGCCGCTGAAAGTGGTCAAAAGCAACAAGAGTGCGGCAGCAAGATGGACAAATATCTTCCGGGATGGTTTGGGTCACAAGCTTCTTAAGTACATTCTGAATATTCTGATACTATAGTAGTAGTATATGAATATTGAGCCAGAACCATGCAGACCGTGACATCACTCTTGATAGACACTGACAATAGCTGCCCAGGTTTCACTCAATGGTGCACCAAGGTCAACAAGATGCCGAATGAGACCAGCAAAAAAAAGACAAAAAGGAGCTTGCAAGTTGTGTGGTCTTGGCGGTAAAACCTACGTTCTGGAGGCCTTCTAAGTATGAGTGCAGCAGCATGCCTTATGAAGAGTCCAAGAATCTGAGTTACAGTATAAAACACATCAAACAGGAACTATGATAGATTGCTAGCACATCTTGGAACGGCATTGAGTTTGTATTCCTTTTGCATAAACGACTCTACAGCATTTCGGTTTGGACCGTGGCGATTGCCAAGGGACATCCAAAAAATCCTTTGTGTCATTGCTCCTGCCGACATGGTTTATGTTTTCCCTGCTTTTTGTACATCGTGACGCTGAGGTTGGAACATGTCGCTGGCAGTGGATCGAAAGAATTGCAAAGCTCCGCGATCGCTGAATCCTGGGTGGTCCGATCCCCAGCGCTCCAGGACACAAGTGCAGCATGATGCAGCATGCTTCTTGGCTCAAGTCTAGCGTTCTGGGAAGATATATACGTATATATACATATAGAAATATGTATGTATGTATGTATATATATGATATAGAGTGTATATATCTATATACTATATATACTATATATATATATATAAAAGGAGTTTCAACATAGAAGAAGTAGCTTTCGTATGCTTGTGGCACCCGTTGGCTTGGGTCTCGGATCACTGCCATGACGGCCCGGCAGCTTTCAGATCCACACACGGAGTACTCCATATTTTAATAGGTTTTCAACTGGTTTTCAAATGTGGGGCTTGGAATTCGCAAGTTGTGTGAAGCATCTTTGTTGCCTCTCCGCTATCCCTGAACTTTGATGCGCGTCATTCTCCACCCTTGCTCTGTCAGAAGTGTAAAGCACAGTTTGCAAACCCTGTTGTTGGATAAAGAATTCCTGAGTCAAACAACAGACATGCATGGAACCAGGCCAATCGTGAGACCTTAGAGCACTCGAAACCTACCACAACAGGAAGTTAGTTCATGACAATGTGATTTCATAGTGTTTCTTTTCACGATATTGCCTTATTCTATGAAGAGTTCCAAAGAAAACACACAATCATAGAGAGCCCACTGCCCATTGTGCTTTTGATCCTTTCCCCAACTTTGCTCCCGTGCCATGGTCCAAAGTGATGCTGGCGGGTGCTACAATTGCAGTCAATGCTGCTGTGACAACCAGAAAAGCAGTGAGTTTTCTTAAAGAGGTTGCCAACATCGAGGACTCTGCAGGCGTTAAATGGCGGAGCATTTTCACGTGCTGACATGTGGTGACCGTAGATGGGAAGAACAGACACAAGGTGTCAAGAACTGGGCCCGACCTTTTTGAAGCTACTAGCTATTGCTCCACTGGGGAGAAATGTGTAATTTTCCCATATTTTACAAATCTATATGATATCATATGATATCTACAATATATTTACCTTAAATTTACCAAAATTGAGTTCTCTCGTACCTAAGCTACTACCCTGCGAGCATCCTGCAAAATATCCTGGGGGTGTTGCAACTGTTGCAACTGTTGCAACGTATTTCGTATTTCTGCAGGATGAAGGATACTTTCTGTGGAAGTTGGTGGACTCCGTCTCGGGGCCGTTGGAGGTGGCGGTGCAATTGGCCACACGCTACGAGGCCTGTGAACTCCTGGAGCCCTCCATTGCGTTGACGCGCTTCACGGTGCGGCAAGTGGAGCTGGTCCTGGAAAGGGATGACGATGAGTATCTTGGAAGATCTCGGAAGATCTCGGAAGATCTCGGAAGGTCTTGGAATATCTTGGAATATCTTGATACTTTAAGGCTGTAAAAGATCTTTACTTTTACACGATTTTACCAGGTCCATGATGGTCATGGATGTGGAGATGTGTGACGGTGGCAAAGATGAGGTACAACATGGTACAACTTTATGAACAGGACGATCTGCAAAGGAGATCAGCGGAATTCAGTCATGACAACATCATACAACATCCACGACAAATTGTAGCACAATCGAAGCTGGATCTGTTAATTTGAATCCCAACATTCCCAACAACCATATTACTGTATTATCTATTATTATCTCATCTAACAGTCTTGCTGAAAGACGCATGTTGTGTTCATCTTTCAAGATGTCTTTCTCATACTGAACATACCGTGATCGAAAAGCACCGTTTTGAAGTGTATAGATGATCGCTGATCAATCCTAGTCAGGTTTTTTTACTCCAATGTGTACTTGGACATTCAGCTCTCTTGCCTTACAGACAGCAGGGACATCACCATGGACATCACAATGAACATGTCTTTTTCATCAGAATCCTATGAAGGCAGCAGTCCCACCCCCAAAGCTTGCATGGAAGCTGCAAATTAGACTGGACATGGCATGGAAATCTTGGGGTTTCCTATTCAAATTGCAAGGTGTACCCTTGCATAATGACATTTCGCAATGGGAAATTGAACAAAATGAAGGTTTGGGTTTCAATATGTTTGAATGGGAACATCATCCCAGATACAGTATCAGTATGTATCAGTGAGTATAAAATCATAGAACATCCCATTATTATTGGAACATATTCCGATGGGATGTTCTTAATAGAAACTATAGAAGGTTTGATCACGGCTGAGGCAAGGGAGACCAGACGACAAAGCCGGCTGGACAGCCTGGTTTTTGAGCAGCTTGGCTTCATCCACGACTCGTTCTCGACCGACGTGAAAAGCCATGATTTCTTGTTACCCCGATTTAGATCCATAGTTGAGGGATAATGATAAATAATATAATATGATTAAATACATTTATCAGGATTTTTGATCTTAGGTACCAAGGTCTTGGCAGTATTGGCATCCCATTTGGTCAGGTCGGCGCCATCGTTTCTCACCGAGGCAAAACAGATGGTCTAACCCGCAAGCAACGCATCTTGGATCTTCAGCCCAAGCTGTCCATTGCTCTACAGGCCCTTCACACTGGATTGACCACCATCAACCATCGAGCTCCGGGCTTGAAATCGATCTCTCCTCAGTTGAGCAGTGTTCAAAACCCTGGTTGGTTGATGATTATAGGGGATTATACTACCCAATATATTGGGCTTATAATGCCATTGGAGATTTGGGTTTTGGATTTTAGGACATCCAGATTTTGACACTAGTGTCGCCCGCAAATCTTCATGCCAAGGAACTCACCCTTTGTGTATTTGGAGGCCGCGGCTGATGATGCCTACAGGTTGCTCCAAGAGTTTGAGTTTGGGCGCTTGGATGGTCGCATCATTGCTGCTGGAAGACTTCACTTTACAGCTGAGATGTGGCAGGACCTGGGATCCCTGGGATCCCTGAATTATCCTGGGGTAGATGGGGTGGAGTATGGTGGAGTATGGTGGAGTATGGTGGAGTAAGCGGCTCCGATCTGGAATGGATTGGCACATCACACAATTCTTCGCCCCGTAGGAATTGGGGCCGTGTGAGGTTCATCTTGAACTTCGCGATGGTTTGGTCCTTGCGTTGCGACCACTGGTGCCATCCGATGCTTGGCATACTTGGACGAACGTCCCAAGGCCTGACAGGCCAGGTAGGTTTTGGATTTGAGCTGCCAAGGAGTGGGATCCCATCACGTTGCCGATCTTGCGGGGAGATTTCCAACTTCAACGGACAGTGAAGGGAAAGATCCCTGGCATGGAGTGCCCACCCCGAGATGCCAACGTTCTGAGCTATTTAGTTTCAGTTGCTTGACTGCGAACAGAGAACAAGTTGATTTTTGTTCTGAGGTGGTACAATCCAAGTTCTAGCTTTGAATATTGTTTCATCCTTCACAAGTGCACTTGCGAAATGTAGTGGCGGAATAATTTATCCCCGGTGTTTTTGGCCAATATCTTGGCATGACCGATTCTGTTCAGGCAAACACCCTAAAGAAGTATCTGCTGGAGTTTGAATCAGTTGGACGACTGGCAGCAGAAACCTTTGAAGCTTTGCTGGTTATGGCGGAGATTAGCAATGGTGGCGAGTCTCTCCTGGCGCAGTGTGTGGATTTGGAGAACTTCCGGCAATACCTCTCTCGAGCTGGATTGGAATATTTGTCTTCGTGATGGTTTGATGATATGGGTTTATTGGAACATGGGGTATCCCCTAATTCCCAAATTTGATGGTTTAAATCATTTTACCCATTGAACTGCCATTTGTAGTATAGCCATGTATAGCCCATTCTCAAACACACCCATATTTCATCCAGCTGGTGACTGATGGTAGTTGTCAGCTGCATGTACAGCAGGACCAACTTGTTGCAGCCAAAAGATCCTGTTGGGTGTGCGACACGAAAGGTTGACTGATCTATTGAGAAGTATGTTGATTTGATGATCCCGTGAAGCTATAGTGATATGCAGCCTATGCAGCCTATGCAGCTCAATTTTCCAGTTGGATTGCTGCCCTAGCAATGACCCTTCATGTCTTCTGCAGCAATGTAGCGATTCACCAGTGAGATGGTGTCATGGGAACCTGATTTCGGCAGCCTGGAAAAGGTCTCAACATGAAAGCTTCCAGCACTCTGCTTTTTAGGTGGCTGTATGTTAATGTTGCAAAAAATGTCTTGTTGATTGGGGTCCCTTTGCACTTTGTGTGAGCTTCTATTTAATTCTAAGTATTGGACATGTATATTTATGATATATCTATATGTTCTTCTTGTTTGAGTTGCAACATGTTGCAACAACTAATCTGAAGCAACAGAAGTGAATGGCGGCGCTGTGAACGACATCACTCCGTGACCCGGTCTGTTGCCTTCAGCCCAGGTCGTCCCTGTAATCTCCAACATCTCGTCTGGCATCACAGGCACCGCGACTATGCAGTCCCGGTAGACCACAAACACAGTATATATATATATATATATATTTAAAGTTAGATCTATATTCTATATCTACATATATATATATAACTATATAATTATTATGTCTGTACATAAACACTCCTGTAACCAAGTCATCAGAACATCATGGTCCCATCAGAAATCATCCTCTAGCTGGTACTGAATTCTAGCCCCGGGCAGAGATTGAACAGGTGTCCTTCGAGGTGCTGGCTCGCGGACAACCATTTATTTCAGCTGGCAGCTCAAGAGATTTGAGGTTTCCAGGTAAACCATGGGTAAACCATGGGTAAACCATGGGTAAACCATGGGTAAACCATGGGTAAACCATGGGTAAACCATGGGTAAACCATGGGTAAACCATGGGTAAATCAGGGTCTCGTGGCGTTTCATGACTGACATTTCTTGGGCCTCGTGATCCTCGTTGGCCTAGACTTCACCGTGGTGCAAAGCGCTTCGGAGTTGCAGATCGATGCGCTGGAGACCGTTGGGACTGGGACTGGTCAAGGTAATGCCGTAATCCTCGGAGTCGGAGAGTCCTAAACCATCCTAAACCCATAGGAAGAAACCACACCCAGAGACCCATGATTTGGGATCCCTATACCAATCTCAGTCCACATGGTCACACCCAAATCTTGAAGTGCGAGTAGCTGGACTTTGGTGTCAGCAATGTGTTGGAAGATTTTGAAAAACACACTCTGTTTATCTTCCAAAGCTGATCGCGTAAAAATATCAAAACGATCGGCTTCACAGTTGTGGACATGCCAGGAGCCAATAGGTTTTGAGTTCCAAGACTCCTATGCTTACGCAAACATCAGCCAGAGAGCGAACAGCAGCATGCGAAGAAGCGTGCCACAGGCCAGCGATTCCAACGAGAAGACAACGGGATGAAATGACAACTCCTAAAGATTTTTATAAGGTATTATATATTACTGTACCACATGAATTTTGAGAAAACCTAAGGTATCGCAGAAAGCAGTGAGCTTCTCTGGTTTCATTTTCTCTTCCTGAAGGTTGGCTGGTTGGCTACAGCACATTGTTGGACATGTCACACATACCTCCAGCTACTTACCTTCACGGCAGGCATCAAGGCAGGTGCCTAAAATGGGTCATTTTACAGCCAAAATGGGATGAATATCCTCTAAAGGTTTCCGTTATCCATTGGAATATCAATGAAAACCAGATTTAAAATCTTGGTATCCCTATCCCAATCATCCAGCTATTGGGGACCCATGACTTAGGACACCCCCATATCATTCCATATCTACCAGCTATATCCAGCTGCCATAAAACCGCCCAGATCCTGCTGGCCACGTGGGATGCCTTTCGACTGGTGATCCTGGCGGATGGTCGGAAGCCTCAGCCGAAAACATCACATATGTAACAGATTAAGATCTATACAAAACTATACAACCTTAACACAATGTGCATTGATATGATATGATATGATATTGATACAATCTTAGCTTCGGATTTATAAGGTGGGCGCACCCCCCCGCAATAATGTAACGCTTACCCGCATTTTTTTTCATAAATATACGTAAACATACACACACAGACACATACATACATATACATAGACAATCATAGATATACATACATACACACACATACACATACATATACATGCATATATATACACATACATTACACACATACATAAATATACATACATATACAGTACACACAAAAACATATACTGTACACAACCATATATATATACACATATACATACACATAATATATATATATATATATACATATGTATATATACAAATACATTTTTATATATACATTACATTACATTACATTACATTGCATTGTATTGCATTGCATTACATTACATTACATTACTACACATATACACACATATACACACATATACATATACATGATACTGTTGCTGTTGACAGCCACGGCAAGAAAGGAGAAAGGGATGAACCCCTAGAGGGGTCGATGTAATTCGCCCATGTGGGCGGCTGCAAGAAATTTTGACCCAGACCGGCTGCTGCCTTGCTTCTGGCTGCTGATCCTGGACTCCAAACCTCTGTGTTTTGGGGGTCTGAAAATGGTCTGAAACCCATTGGACGCCCAATTTGCGCCTTCAACTGTGACCAGGAAGGAAGGAAGGGAGGGGGAGAGGGGGAGCCAATCATAGGAAATTGTCCCACAAGTATTTCCGTTTACGAAGTTTTTAGTCGGACATTTTCTTGTAAATGGAGGTTTTACTCGCTGAATGCATGTGATAAGCTTTGCTAGTTGCGCGCCCCAAGCGGCAAACGCCTGTCTTCATTTGTTGTTAAGCAAGGTGTGCAGGATAGCTTAGGGTCTGGCTGTTTGGTTTGCGAAGAGTTGCTTTCTTTCAGTCGACAGAGCGCGGGCGTTATGGCAATACAGAATATATGGATCATCATAGATCATTATCTGCACCTCCTGTACATACATTTGTCCACAAGATGCATGTAAGTAATATGTAGTATACAGTATGTAATTATATATAGTTTTCTTTGGCCCATTATTATGTTATTGGTACGGTACCCATTGTGCTATTTAACACATATCCCTGTTTTAGTGCTACAGTGCATGCCAATAGTTCCAAGCAATTAGAGCCACGCTGTGTTTGTTTGAGAGTGCTTCTTTCTTTGCATGTATTCTGCTGACTTTTAATGACTTTTCGGAGTACACCCAATTGGCATGATATCTGTGAAGCCTTTGCAACTCTCCACACTTTTTAAATTTTTGGCACAGGGGAGTTACCTCTCACACCTTTTCATGCTGTAGACAAGGAATGGCTGACTCAAAGAGCACCTGCCATGATAACTGGACGACCCTGGAACTTCAACGTCCGAACCCCTCCATGATACCATGCTGCCACTCGGAAAACTCTTGGCCCAGCCTTCGACAACATCCACCTCACCATTACGGATGTGAAAATTTCGGAGGCAGTGGATAAGGGGTGGCTGTTTTGCTGAACTGCATTGTCTGTTTTCACAGGGGTGGAAACGTTCTAAGCCCAATGAAATTTACAACCCTGGGAAATATGGGATGGGTCGAACCTGCCAAGAGCGAATGACACAGGTGCCTGGAGCCTCCAGATGGCGATTGTCCACTTGGGAGCTACCAGAAGATGACAAGTGGCTCGGTTGCGCCACCAACGGCAGAAGCGGTGGCGCTGTCCCTGATGCTGCTTCACTGGGTGGACTTATCAATTGCCGTGGTGCGATACATGAGATAATTACATGAAATTCCGTTGGATGAGTCCCACAATGTCCCACATGTTTGCGATTCCCCATGGCTGAGACGGTGACGTTTGATGACGTCTGCTCGTCTGAGGGAAGGCACGCCCTACATCAGAGATGAAGCTTACGTGCAGGCCCGCACAGCCTTGGAGTGGCAGTTCTGGGTGTCTAATGTGTCTCCACCTTCCATTTGGGGGCATGGTGGACTCCTAAAAGCATCCTAAAGGAAATTGTATTTAAATCTGAAGGATGGTCACAATGGCAAAGAAAACCACTGAAGTTGGTAAAAGAGACACCCGCAAACTTGGTGCAGGGCTTTCTGGTCCCGGGCCAACTTCAGGCGTGGCAGAGGGTTTCACCATGGCAGATGGTGCTTGGGATGACGATAAGCAGCCATTGACATTTGAAGATGCTCAACTTGCTCAACTTTCACTTTAAATTATCATCCCATGTGCTTGTGTTTTTTTGTGCCTTCCGCAATTTTTGGCCCCATTGAACAAACAGTATTGAAACACCCAGTGCCACTCTTCATCATTCAATGTTTGCCGGAAGATGCCGGAAGCTATCCTGTTGAAATTGTGTTGCTGGAACTAGTTATTTGTTGGAAATTGGCAGGATCGTAACATTTCTTGGTCAAAACTGCCAAAAAATCCCTTAAGCCAATTCATTGAAATTCATTGACAATGGTACGGTGCAATTCAGGATGCGCTGGTCCGCTGCCACCAGGTCTTCAATGCCTTTGGACAAACTGGACGAGAAAATGCGGCCATCTTGGGGCGAGAATCGGAGCCTGGGATGCAGCAAGTCGTTTCTCTTTGAGGGGGAACCATGGGGAAACCAATTGCTGAGGTGCCCCCCAGTTCCAACAACCATGCTTGGGAGTCCCCTTGAGCCTCAGGATTTGTTCTTTGACATGACCTCCTCTGCACCGATACCAGCTGGAAGTGACCTGTTGGTAGCAGCAGGAGGTGCGATTTGCACAGCCTGTGATTCATCCTGTGCACTGTTAGATCTGTTACTTACGGATGGCACAGGGGCCGGACCTGCTGGATTCAAGCTGCCCTGACCTTACCTTGATAATCCTTGATAGGCGGCTGGCTTGTCCTTTGGTGCAGTCTTGTTGAAATCAAAAGGATGAAACATGGGTTTGAGAATTTTGGATATTTTGGTCCTGGTTCAAAATGGATCAACCTGCTGAAAGGAAGGACTTGCGCCTTTGGAATTCCCTGAGGATCCATAGGCCATAGGCTTCTGAGTGTTTAGCAAGTGGTAGGTGCAGCAGGGTGCAGCTCCCTGCATCAGAACCAACTTTCGGGCCAAAGGTTCAGTGAAACGGCAGAGCTCTGGACTTTAAACTCGGTCACTGGAGTCCTGACCTTGGAGCCATTTTGATGTTCACCAGGGTAGGGTTTGACAGCCACACTAATATGAGTCATAGATGTCAGGTGAACATCATTTTGCATCAGCGTCCAGTTGAGGCTGCCGAAACAAAGCTTGGCGAGTGGTACTGCACTGGAATGCCCGGTGCTTAGTTTGAGGCTGTTGACGGTCAGCTAAATATGCTAAACACTACGAATGGCCAAAATGAGAAGTCGAACATAGTTGAACGTTACCGTGTCTATGGCACGGTGCAACTGCAACTGAACACAGGGAACCCTGAGCTATGGTAGGGGATGCATTTTTGGAGTAGCTTGATGCTAGGCAGACAAACTGACAACACCCACGAGCATTTCCAGAATGCAGTTCTACTTGGCGCAATCAAGGGAAACACAGGAAACAAAATACGAAACCCTTGGAATGAGACAGGAGCACGCTGAGACAGGAGCACGCTGACCTTGTGCCAAGGCGGAATCTTTTTGACCCGGAGAACGAAACAGCGATGAACCTCACGAAGGTCTGCATGCACAGTTTGCTCCCGGGACACTTTCTATATGGGCATGGATCAACAGCTATTATACCAGGTACCATTTCTACTTGAAACATACATATTTGTACTATTTTTTTTTGGTGGATGAAGATGCATTTACCAGCTATTTTGATGTTCACCAGGGTAGCTCGGTCTTGAGCCATAACCATTGGACGATCTCTCAGGAGATGTATTTGCCACATCCTTCTGCCTGTGAATGGGACGAAACGCGCCGGGAGATGCTCAACAGCTTTGACTATAGCCGAGATGCCAAGAGCTCCTGATGGATTTGACAACTGGAAATCAAGGGGATGAAGACTGATGTATTGACTGTATTGATGAAAATTGTCTTGTCCCCTAATATGAAATACGCCCCAAAATGAATAGGACCCTTTTTTTTCCTTCACCGGGGGTTTCTCGGAGGTACGGAACATAGGGCAAAGGGACTACAAGGACCCACATTAAAACCTGTGCAACAAAAAATCCGCCCCCCTAACATTATAAAAAGCTTGTTCTATACACTGTAGTGACTGTAGTGCCACTATTTCAATACACTAGAATCATTACTCACAGGACGAGGGGTTTCCCGGTTCGGCCGCCTTGGGCGAAGCCCCTTCGGGCCCAGAATCCCAATGACTGGCAGAGCCATTCCGGGACCCTCAGTCCTGGCTGTAATATTACTATGTCAGATATTTTATACTAGTCAACAAGAATTCCAGCCCCAGTATTTCATGACTCATCAACAATATTTCAACAAAATAAATAAATAAATAATAATAATAATAATTACATACAATTACTAACATCAATGGATTGGTTTCAGGGAAAATCTAACCGGAAACCACAGGTATTTTCCCATTCAATATGGAGTTTTCCTGTAAATTTTCCCTGAAACCAATCACTACAACAACTATATACCAATTACATCCAATTAATGTGGGTGAAACAATGACCACCCATTCGGGAATGGTTTGTGCCACCTATAAAAATGGTGATGACTGAGGGATTGTCTGAGGTGACCCTACTGCGGAGCGCATCGCCCAAGTGCCACTCGGCCAGGGAATGGAAGTGTGAAAATTCATCAGGCTATCATTGGAGTATCATGGAGGTATACTGAGTGGCAAAGATCCCGATGATTTTCCAATGAAATTCCAATGAACTCAAGCTTTGAACACCCAATTTAAGTTTGAGAGATATCAAGAGATTCTCCCGAAATTCTCCAGAATGGTGCTTATCAAACTAGCAGTATGACTTAAAAAAACGCGAACGGCATCACTCTCAGCACCAAGGGTCGTCTTGAAGATCACCACGGGTGCACCTGTGCACAGCCCGTTGAGGCTGAAGTTTAAGGCGCAGCACTTGGGTATTGATCGTGAATCTCAAAATCATGACAGGAGATGATCAACACCCATGATATTTAAGAAACATTGGCGTTGAACATCCATGACTACCAATTGCAGACACTTACATATTACAGTTACTGCAACTGATTACTGATTGGGATGCAAGGTTTTGATCCATATGAGTCAAGGAGGGCTCCACGAGGGTTCCACTGTTCATGGAACGGCCTTTCAACATGGATGAAAATTATGACGGTTTGTGTTGGTTGAAGAGTTCAATATCAGAGTCATCAGAGAGGCAGAGAGACATGAGGGAATATCAGTAATATCCCCATGATATTCCCATTCTATCCCTACCTATAGATACCTATAGATCATTTTCCCAGCACATACCCATATATCATATATTCTTGAGTTGTCCAGATCTTCCAACTCCAGCTGTGGACTTGTCAGGTACAAACTCCGACAGACCGGACCACATTCTTGCAAGAGCGAACGGGATCCCAGATGCTGCCTCTGAAACTATAAAAGAGAATCAAATCATAGGAAATCCCTTGCGGCTGCCACGTCGCCCGAACATGCTCTGCGCAGTGCTTCATCTTTCGTTGCCTAGGCAGTAGGATAGAATGGAAGATTCAAGGTTGACTTCCAATCTTGCCTGACATCACCATGTTACATGCACTGTTGTGAACGTCCAACACTGAAAGCTTCTTCGACATTTTACATGACCTTAGCCTTCCCACAGGGATACAGTATGAGACAGGTTGGCACATCGACATTGAGCTCGTCAACCACACCAACGGAATGATCAATTTGGTTACCACCAACGATGGAGTGTGAGCCTCAATGGACGTCATGAGGATGACCATGAGCAATGAGATGGTGATGGCAGACATGGCATATTCAAGACACTTCAAGACACCCACCAAAAATCTTCTCAATGAACTTCATGAACCATCGACCTATTCCTCTCTCCCTTCCTACACGTACCTGGTGACCAGCGTAGCTTTCGCCATTCTGATCACCCTGCTGAATGATGCTTTCTTGGTGAATCCTCGTCAAAACCTGAGAAAAAAGGGTCATCTCAGCTTCGAGTTCCAAGCCACTTTAGCATCAGCTTGGCTAATGTCAATATTGATTCTCTATGATTCTCTGACCTATCCCCAGTTTTCCCCAGTTTTTCTTGGCGGGGAGAACTCGCCGCTTTGATGCTCCAAATTTGTCGGGTATAACCCCCGACAATTGTCAGCAAGCTCTAGTACGTTCTTATCATCCAATTTTTGTGGGCTATACCAGTTATACCATCATCCCAGAATTGGTTTAAGTGAAAAAGACATAGGACCCCCTGTGTATTTGAGAAAAAACATGGTTTCCTGAGTTCCTGCATTTTTGTCTGTAAACCAATCCAATGCCCCTCTGCTTTACGACTTCGAAAGGCAATGATTTTGCATGTATCATCCCCAATCAAGATGCGAATGCTCCCCTTTTTTGATTGTTAAATCATGTTAAATCTGTAAATTCATGTAAATCCTACATCCCAATTGTTTGGATTTTGATGGTTAACTCCCCATTTTGATGCTTTCAACGGGGAGAAGTCCCAATCCTCGTTCCAGGACCCTGTGCCGCTGTCAGTGGTCACCCAACTGCCCACAGAGCCACCTCCTGAGCCCTCGCATGTGGCACCCTTGACGCGGGTCGAGGTGCATGGGCAGATCCAACAGCTGGAAATCCTACAGCATTCTCTTGCTTTCCCAATTAAGCATTGGCAACATTGGCATTCATTCTTTGGGTTCCATGAGTTCCATGTTGGACTTTGGTCATGTTTGGTCCGCTTGGCTTTGTCCTCTGGTTTTAGAGTCCAAAACTTACCGTTGGAATGGAGAAAACGATGATCGTATCCGGTTTTTGGAGGTCCTTTGGTGGTTGAACCACTGCAGTTTCAAATCCCAAAACCAGCCCTATGACACGGGGGAAATCCAAAAACCTTGGTTTTTCACACTTGTTCATCCATTTTCATCCATTTTTCATCCATTTTTCATCAATGAGCACTGGAGCCTGGCAGGTTGTCATCCAATTGGATCCTCTGGACACTGGGGCAGAAGCCTTTACCCTCACTGCACCGTTGGGACCCAGTTCTCCAGAGCGGAAGCGTGCCATGAGGAACAGATGGGAACAGGATCCGAGACATTTCCATAGTTGTGGTGGACATTTTGGGCAAGACTTCCCATCTCGGAAATTCGGCAGCCGATGAGCGTGGCTCAAGGGTAGTAACCGCTAGTAATCCTCATAGTTTCCCAGGGTCGCTCCAACGGACTTTGATGACTGGCAGTATTCATGAGTGCTCTCATTCTTAGTGCTTGAAGCTTGAAGTACTAGGTAATTACCTTGAACGAAGCCAGTGAAACTAGAATCACAATCGCATCCCCAGTTTGCTCGTATCCAGAAAGCAGTCTGACCGCTGCTTTGCAATCACTGCGAAGACAGCAGGAGCTCCAATGGATTAACGCAAGACACATATAGAAACATGATACTCATTGGGCATATATCACCCATATCTACAGTTACTTAGCATAACTTAGCTACATTTAGCTGGCCGAATTCAATTCCTCTAAGCTTTGCATATCTTGCCGCAGCACGACTGCTCCAGTTGCGTCGCCATGCCGCGTCCATTGAAGGCGAACCCTGTAACGGATGGCTTCAAGACGGCCTTGCAAGCCTTGCGTCAGCAACAGGACCGGGAATCCTTGGGACGTGGAAACTCCCCTGTTTTGTTTAAATACAACAGAAACGGCGCTAATAGTGACGGTCGAACATTTAGTGAAGTGAATAGTTTTGGGGCATACCCCGGAGTAGGATCACCCCAAGAACGAGGTAGGTCTGTAGCGTTTTCTTTTTCAGGTTAGGCTACCGGAGGGAAGTCCAGTTTGTGCACATCTCAGCCAATACGGATGTGCGATAATTCACATATCATTCACTTAAAAGCAGTCAGCGGCTTTAGATCGCTTTCTGAAGTCATGAGTTCATTCCAGTCAGCTTATACATACTTAACTTATATGTTGTGAATGGGTGGCACCAGCCCGCCGGAATATCTTGATCCAGGAGCAGTCTCTAGCAGCCATTGAAGCCTTGCTGGAAACTTGCGGCGTGGAAGCCTTCCAACCAAGTGAAAGTGCTGCGATCCAAGCGTATCCCATCAAGGACAGGACGGTGTTTGTGATGAAATGCAGACACGGCTTTGTCCGTATTGAAAGGGGTAAGTCAGTAATCAACATGGGCATTTCGTTTTGAACATGATTGCTGGTGCCCTTCGCAACGACGCGAAATATATGAAATTATATGAATATACAAATATACACGAATCACACAAACAGAACATGCTGTCCAAGTATGTCCAAGTGACATTTTGTCATTTTGTGTTTGGTCCTGCAGGGACGGGCCATACAGCTCCGATGTAAGGAGGATGAGCTCCCACCGCACAAGGAACCCGCAAAACAGGTGTCTCAGGAGAAACCTCCAACGCCATCGAAGCTTGGTACTGGATGATAGCACGACAAGGGCTGGGGCATTGAGATCCCACAGGAAACATAGGGAACCTCCCTGTCTTCATTAAGTGTTCCTATTTGGTGCAGCTGGGATCCTTGAGATCGCAAACTTACAGCTTTCGATTTGATCGCTTTGATCGTTAGAATTTTCTGAATCCTGTTGGTGAACTCGCAGCTGAGCTCGCAGCGTATCCCTACACCCTAAGAACATAATGGCAGGTTACTGAATCCTACAGTCTTGGTTTCAACAAGACGTTGTGGAAGAATGCATGTGTATTCTACTGACAATGCATGTGTATTAGGCATATAAAGGTATACTACTTTTTGTCGAAGGAAGTTTAGAAGTCAAACTTCCGACAATATGGATAGATGAAAAGCAGAGGTAGAAGGGCACCCGCATCACTTAGGGCAACACCAAACGCATCACTTCAGGCAACATCCAGAAATCACACACTGCATAAACAACTTTGGACGCTCACTTTGGGCAACACGGATTTCATCACTTTGGGCAACACGGAAAACATCGTTCTTATCATCATTACTTGACTCAGCCATTTAGGGTTTGGTTGGGGGGAGGGGTCATTCCACTTACATCATTACATATCATTACATATCATTACTTGACTCAGCCATTTAGGGTTTGCTTGGGGGGGAGGGGTCATTCTACTTACATCATTTCTTGACTCAGCCATTTAGGGTTTGGTTGCGGGGGGTGGGGAGGGATCATTCTACTTACATCATTACTTGGCTCAGCCATTTAGGGTTTGGTTGGGGGGAGGGGTCATTCTACTTAGATCTTTGCTTGACTCAGCGATTTAGGGTTTGCTTGGGGGTGGGGAGGGATCATTCTACTTAGATCATTACTTGAATCAGCCATTTAGGGTTTGCTTGGGGGGTGGGGAGGGATCATTCTACTTACATCATTACTTGATTGAGCCATTTAGGGTTTGGTTGGGGGTCTGGGAGGGATCATTCTACTTAGATCATTCTACTTACATCATTACTTGATTGAGCCATTTAGGGTTTGGTTGGGGGGGTGATTTCTTGACTCAGCCATTTAGGGTTTGGTTGCGGGGTAGGATCATTCTACTTAGATCATTACTTGACTCAGCCGGTTGGGGGGAGGGGTTGGTAGGGGTCATTCTACTTACATCATTACTTGACTCAGCCATTTAGGGTTTGGTTGGGGGGGAGGGATCATTCTACTTAGATCATTACTTGACTCAGCCATTTAGGGTTTGGTTGGGGGGAGGGATCATTCTACTTACATCATTACTTGACTCAGCCATTTAGGGTTTGGTTGGGGGGAGGGGTCATTCTACTTAGATCTTTGCTTGACTCAGCGATTTAGGGTTTTTGGGGGGAGGGATCATTCTACTTAGATCATTACTTGAATCAGCCATTTAGGGTTTGGTTGGGGGGGAGGGATCATTCTACTTACATCATTACTTGACTCAGCCATTTAGGGTTTGGTTGGGGGGGAGGGATCATTCTACTTACATCATTACTTGACTCAGCCATTTAGGGTTTGGTTGGGGGGAGGGATCATTCTACTTACATCATTACTTGACTCAGCCATTTAGGGTTTGGTTGGGGGGGAGGGATCATTCTACTTACATCATTACTTGACTCAGCCATTTAGGGTTTGGTTGGGGGGGTGGGGAGGGATCATTCTACTTACATCACTACTTGACTCAGCCATTTAGGGTTTGGTTGGGGAGTGGGGAGGGATCATTCTACTTACATCACTACTTGACTCAGCCATTTAGGGTTTGCTTCGGGAGGGAGGGGTCATTCTCAAACCCGCGTATTTCGTAACCCGTGTCTTTACTGCGGCGTTTTATAGATGCAAGTAACTGAAGGCTTTGCATGAAGGCACATTTCTATAGCACTTCGGTGGCTCCGCAGCTCTGGCTCTAAAAGCCTTGCCAGGGCATGGCCCTGAGGTAACCGGGCCTTGGTTGGCCTGTGGAGGAGGCCTTCACCCCCTGCCCTGGTCGATGCCAGGCAGGTGGGTGGGGGGCAAAGGTAGTGTTGCCTCTCCAGTGAAGGACGCCTACATCGAAGCAGAGGTCTTCACTGAGAGAGGCACAGCCCAGGGGACAATCCTGGTGAAAGTGAAGCGCATCTATGCGCCAGGTGTCCTGGGGAGGTTTTTCCTGGGCGACCTCGTGAGTGCATCCGATAGGGCCTACAGGGAATGGACTACGTCCAAGACAGGCCGGTTGACAACCGTGGATGGGTCTTATCACCTGTGTAAGGGACCCACAGACGAGTGCCCTGCCGCAGGACAACATGAGGTGACAGTACACCTGGGAAAGTGGAGAACTTGGAAAGAGGAGGACCTGATAGGTGGAGAAGCTCCTGAGGGCTACGGAAAGGAGGCCAAAGGGATGTTGAGCCAGTACTTCAAGCGAGAGGGCTTGGAGAAAACCCGAGGAGAAGGCTCTCGCCTCCCGTGGACTACCCCGGGGGAGTTAAACCTGAAAAAGGACAAAGAAAAGAAACGAGGAGACCGTGAAGAAAAGGAGAGAGACCCAAAGAAACATGAGCCGGCGGGTAGAGCCGCAAAGGTGGCAAAGGTTTCTGCGTTGGAGAAGGAGTTAAGACAACTCAAAAAGACTTTGCAAGAGGAGGAGAGTGAGCAGAAGACGCGGCCCAAGAAAAGAGCAGCCGGCACAGAGCCGAGTCAGAAGAAACCTAGAAAGAAAGCGAGGCCGGCCTTTGATAAGGGAGGCCTCAAAGGTGCAGAGGAGAATGAAATGGGAGCCGACTGGGGCTCAACAGAGGGGAACTCTCGGAGTAAAGAAGATGAATCTGAGGAGGCTGACTCTTCGTCGAGCGGTGAAGGGAGTTCCAGCGGAGATAGAAAGGCCAAAAGGGAGGCGGACAAGAAAAGAGCCAAGAAGGAGCGAAAGCAGGAGAAGCGTGACGAGGACAAGCGTGTGAAGAAGAAAAAGAAAAAGAAAAAGCAGAAGACAAAGGAAAAGAAGGGCCGCACTGAGCATGACAAGGGGCCCTTTGGAGTTGGAGAGACAAAATGCCTCCCAAGAGACGGGAGTGAAAGTGAAGTGGAAGGATCTGGCAGCTCCTCCGAGTCAAGCCAGTCTTTTCGCAAAGCCCCCTCGGGCCTGACCCTGCACCTACGGCTGCAGCGGTATGCTCAGAGGCACCCGGGCCGTCTGGCAACCCGCCTCTTAGGAGTGATGGAGCGGGCAACAAGGTTCGAGGGGGCGACTTTCTTAGCCGGGAGAAAAGCCGAAAAGGTGAGGCCCTGCGCGGTGAGCTACTTTCTGGCCATCCTCACACCAACCCTCAGAGACAAATGGAACATGAGGACTCAGCGAGAGATGAGGGTTTGGGCAGAGGTGTTGGACCAGTTAGCCGCAGGGAAGGGATCAACAGCCGCAGATATAGCGGCGCAACGACTGAAAGCACTGGAACAGTCGGTGCAGGACGGAAACAACTGGAGAAAAGCGAAGTTTCTGGAATTGGTCACCGACGAAGTGGGAATGACCGACAAGGGGGAGGAGCAAATGATGATGAAGGAGGTGGAGTTGGAAGAGAAGTTCCGCGGGAGAGCCCCAGGGAACCGCTGGGACGAGACCGGAGGAGGCCCTCGAGGGAAGGAGGGAAAAGGAATCGGCAAAAACAAAGGGAAAGACAAAGGAAAGTGGAAGACGCCCGCTCAGGAAGCAGCGGAGAAGAAAACGTCATAGAACGTCCAAGGAAGGGCAGGCCAGCCGAGCCGTCAGTCAGCCCTGAAGGAAAGATGAGGATGGAGAAGATCCCTGAGGTGGAGCCGGAGCTGGAGGAAATGGCCCCTAGCACAGAGCCCAACCCTCAGAGGCTCAAGGTCAAATGCCAGGCGGCTCTGGACGGGGGCATCAAAGTTGCACAGCTGGGCTCAATGATGCTAGACCTGGTGGAGGACCTGGCATCGCCTCTCGGAAAGTTTCGGCAAGCTTTCAAGGAAGACGCTGTGGCCCAAGGCAGGCCCGCTGCCTGCGATCTGTTGCCTATCTCAGTGGAGGCGATAGCAGGGCGCCGGGATTGGAATGACGCCACCCGAGACTGGCTGTGCTTTATTTGTCTGATTCTCAACTACCAATTCTGCTCAGGTTTCGCCAGCAGCAAGTATATGAGACACTCAAAGGAGTTGAGCGACAGGCAGGTGCGGATCCTTGACACCCACCTGGCACCGGCCGTAGAGCGGATGATCGGTAGCAACCCGAAGGTTCCCACTAGAGAGGAAATCAAGAAAGAGTTGGACAAAAAGCACCACGACTATGATGGGGGCTCCTATGTGGTGATGGAAGAGTTGGAGGTGAGCAAGGTAGTGGAGTGTTGGCCGTCATCAGACGAGGCTGCAGTAGCCCCTCTGGAGGATTTCTTGGAGGGAGAAACAAGGGTGCAAGTGTTGGCACCAATGTCCTCCATCTTGCCGCTTGAGGAGTGGCCCAGTGAGATCCCAAAGAGCTATGTGCGTGCCACCGACAAGGTGTGGGAAGAGCTGGTAGCAGAAGGGTACAAAAGAGGGCTCTTCCAAGCCTGTCCTGCAGACGAGGTCTTACATGACCGATCAGGCAACAAAATCTTGAATGGTGCTGGAGCGGTGCCAAAGCAAAAAGGAGACAGGCTGCTGCAGAGATTCATTTCAATTTTCTGCCCGCTGAATGCGGTGAGTCGCAAGATCAGTGGGGACGAGTCCACGCTGCCGTATGTAGGCCAAGTGAATTTGCTCCAGGTCCCTGATGAGTGTGAAGTCCTCATCGACTCGGAAGACATGGCCTCGGCATTCAATTTGTTTTTGATGCCGCTGGGTTGGCGAGGCCTCTTTGTTTATGAAAAGAAGGTGCCTGCTCGAGTGCTTGGACTGGAGGGAGATGAGCCCACCTTTGTGGCACTACGAACAGTGCCTATGGGCTGGATCTCGGCTGTTGGAGTGGTTCAAGCCGCAATCAGGCACTTAGCCTTCAACATAGCTAAACTTCCGGCCTCAGCTGAGGTACAGAAGTTCAAAGAGATGCCTGAGGGAGACAAGCTACTCCTCTACTTGGACTCTGTGGACCAGCTGAGACTGGTGTCCAAAACGATGGCAAAGGTGTTGGAAGGGGAGGCGTCGGAGGAGCACAAGAGGTTTGCGAAAGCATGCCAAGCCAAAGGGCTTCCGACGAACGCCTCAAAATCCCTGGCAGGAGCGTTAGTGGGATCCCTACAAGGAGGTGAGCTCCTATCAGAAGCGGGAGTCTTCATGCCGCAAGGGGCCAAAATGAGGATGGATCTGGCAATGATTGCATACCTGCTCAGCTGTAAGGAGTGGGACCCAAATGCAGTGGCAGGGGTCGCCGGCAGGCTAGTATTTGCAGGAGCTTTCCGCCGTCCATTGTTGGCCATCATGGACGAGGTCTTCATGTTCGCCCAGAAAGGCCAGCGGGCGAAAGCGCAGCAAGGAGCCACAGAAGAGCTAGTGTGTATGATGGCCTTGCTCCCTCTGGCCTTCACCAATGTCCGGGCCAAGATCTACCCCAAAATGAGCGCAACAGACGCCTCACCCACGGGAGGAGGTTCATGCATGGCCGTGCAACTGAAAAGGCCTAGGGGAGTTCCAAGTGCACAACAACTCGCCTGTGCACGGTGCCGTACCGATGTCACTGAGCATATAGCAAATGGGCAGGACATCGAGTGCGTGTTCGGCTGCAGTGCGCGATTATGCTCGCTGGAGTGTTTCTTAGAACACAAGGATCAGTGCCACTGCTCGGCCAAGGAGGTGCCGCTTTTCAGCGAGAGATGGGCCGGAGGCAACTGTCCTCTGACGAGGGCGATCTTGCAGGAAGGACTGGATGTGACGCGGCCCTATGACATCAAGATCAGCCCATTGATGGACTTCTTTTCAGAGAGTGGAAAAATGATTTGGGAAGACCTGGACCAGACGCCGGTGGAAGCCGAGCATCACGCGCCAGACTGCAAGACCATGAGCAGAGCAAGAGGGAGGCCATTTCTGTTGGAAGGGCAATGGATCAAAGGACCTCCAGCCTTGAGGGATGAGAGGAATGTCATGGGCTTCAACAACTTGAAGGGGCATCAGGCAGTGCAAGTTCGCCAGGGAAACCGAATGGCCCTGAGGAGTGTGAAGCGGTGCAAAGAATTGCACGAAAAAGGGAAGGTGTTCACTTTGGAGCATCCCTGGAGGAGCTTCCTCTGGTACATGAAAGCTACCGTTGAGCTGGCCAGCCTGCCAGGAGTGCAAATGGCTGTGTTCTCCAATTGCTGCTTCGGCGGACAGAGGCAGAAGTGGACCGCCGTGTTGACCAACAGCCGGCACATCTTTGAAGCGCTCCACAAGCCCGATTGTGACCACGGGCTCACACAGGACTACCAGCCGTTCTATGACCAAGACGGCGTCATACAGTACCCAACCGAAATGGAAGCGGAATATCCGCAGGGAATGTGCCAGGCTTACGCTCAGAGCCTGCGTGAGGAGATGCTGGAGCGCGGAGTATGGCCCGAGGAGAAGGCCTTCCGGGTGAGGCAGTTGGGAAACGAGCTGGTCAAATACAGCCGGTTCACAGGCGAGGAGCTGAGGACCAAAGTAGCCCTCCACATCTTTGAGATGGAAGAGCAGTTGGTGACCGGCAAGGAGAACGAAGCTCGCCACTACCTCCTCCAAAATGGCCATTACCGTGGCACAGATGTGCGCTTCGCAGTGGAGCATCAAGCACAGAGGGAGTTGATCCCGTACCCAGCGTATAGGTGGCTGTGGCGGGACACTCTCAGCTACCGCTGGAAGCAAGAAGCTCATATCAATGAGCTGGAAACCCAGGCCATGATTGCCCATGTTCGGCGCCTGTTGAAAGAGGAGGATGTACAGCACGTGCGACTGCTCATTGTGATTGACTCCCAAGTGCTCTTCTATGCAATTGGCAAAGGCCGTAGCCCAGCGAAAAGGATCAACAGAT
>CAMXCT020000700.1:57500-65000 GCA_947184155.2 Cladocopium goreaui | reverse complement strand
TAGCAAAAAAATGAAATAAGTTGAAAACTCTGGCACCCCTGTCCACGCTCTAGATAGGCCGTTCCACGCCATAGATAGGTCGTTCCACGCCCTGGATAGGTCGTTCCACGGTTTGTCCACGGTCAGGTCTGAAATTGTACATAAATTGGGCATCAAAATATCTTGTCATTCTAGATTGCTTCTCTTCAAGAATGTGTGAAAATAGCGAATAACATGATATGTTTCTTGGCTGTGCACATCTTGAACCCCTGCTACAGCACGCATCCCTCAATAGGTCCCATGATTCTCGTTTAGGTCTTTTCTCCAAGGACCTTTTCAAAATAGGTCTTCGACGCGCAGGGATGTTATATATGATGCATGTTCTCACTCCTTCGCACAGCAATTCCAGTGACATGTTGAAAACACATGCGACCCGACGCAACTGAAGTATTGCGCAAGCCATGAAACATGTCGCAAGAGGACCATTGCGCATGCCACAAAAGTAAGTCTTCTTATAAAGAGACCACGCAAAAAGTATTTCACCATTATAGAGCGTCTGTCACATGAAACAACATTCCACACACTAGCCGTCAAGTGTCAAGTACCATGCCTGCTACACGAAATGATGTTTCACGACTTGCAAAGCGTCCATCAGTATGGTAATACTGCTTAAACTTCCCCAGAATCACGTCGCGGACGGCCTTGAAGGTTTGTGAGTGGCTGTGAACGGTTGACGGTTACGGACAGTTGCGGACAGTCACGAACATAAAAGCAGTGTCTAGAGAACAAGGGTCCCCCAGACCCCCCAAGAGATAAACAAGAGCCCTTCGCATCAGTGAGCATCGATCATGATGCATCGCCTTGGCGATGACTGTATCATACTGTATCAATCATCACCAAGGTGTTGTGATCTTCTTGAATTCAATTTGCATTGGCATCGAGACGCAGAGATCCATCTCCGATGAGCTTCTTCCGGACTGGCCTCGGGAGGCGAAACCGTTCGCACTGCATGTGATACATTCGAACGGTGCATCTGCCCATAGATTAAAACTGGACATGGACATGAGATGACATGAGAACGTATTGCTAGTCAGATTCCGAACTTGATACCTTTTATTCCTTCAAGACTTTGTAACTATGCATCTTCTGAGTTCCAGTAGGATTGCGCAAGTCGTCGCTTTGAAATTCAATATTTGAACAGGTATGCTGTATACCGCATGCAAGGAAAAGGGCTTTTGTATGCTTTTGTGTATTGCACCTGTACAGATTACTTTGAGTGATGTCAAAGTAAATGTCTGCGTGTCAGCGTTTTTGGCAATATATAATATATATGATATTTGCCACAGTGGAGATTGCACGAACTAAGTAATTCTTGAAAGAAACACACTTTGGAGACTTTGGAGATGGAAACACACGATGGCACCAACCTACTGTAATTTTCTTTAAACACATTTTAAACACATCGTGTGTTTCTTGCAGATGCTTGCAGAATTGATCTGCCAGGCTCTGGATCTGACATTCATCAGCATCTACGTCGTGGAGATTTCCATGCGCATTTTTGCCTATGGCAAGTCCAACTTCAAAGATAGCTGGTGACATGGCCAACATTCATCAACAGTTTGCTGGTGCCTTAAGATCACAATCAACCTTATCAACCTTCGTTTTGGACTGGAAACTTCTCCTTGGTGCTGGCAGGTGCCATAGATGTCCAGAAAAAAAACTAGGAAACTTGTTATTAGACGGACGAAGAACCACGAGAGTGACACAGATATCATTGCAAATATGACACATTTTTCTGGAAATTGTATGTTGGGTTTACTGGTTTACTCATCCACATGTGTGCAAAAGATCCATTGACAATATTTGACAATAGTCGATCTGAGTTTTGGCCAGGTTTCTCTTTGACTTTGCACTGGTTGGTATGGGCCTGGCTGGGATCATTGTGGACAGTGTCTCTGAAGATGGAGGCGCGCCAAAGCCACCTGCAAACGCTGCAAATCACATATGCCTCATACAGAGTCACATCGATGTTTAACAAGAACGCCATGTGGTTGACAGGCGATACCCCTTTTGCCAAAGTGCTGGTGGTTCGCTCCCTTCGGCTTCTTCGCTTAGTGAGGGTCCCTCGCCAAAAATATGTATAGTTATGGTCACCAAACTCGGAGGGTTGAGCGGGTTGAGGGTATGTCCCCAGAGGTTGTTTCCACGAAATCATCAGATTTGGATCTTTAAGAACTGATGACTTCGAGCGATGCTCAGTGAGTCATGGTGAGACCTCGGAAGTTGTCGTGTTGTGTTGGATCTGTGTCGGTTGATCCTTAGACAAAACTGAAGCATGACAGACTGCAGCCAAGGCAATCAGGATGTTGCACATGTTCCGAACAGTTTGGCGTTTGGTCTACGGATTGCTGACTTCCGGAAACACCATGCTGTCGACTTTCTTCATCCTCCTGTTGACCTTGTACATCTTTGCATGTCTAGGCGCTGTTCATCCAACCGGTCTGGAAATGGCTAGGAAATTGGCTAGGCTAGGAAATTTGCAGCCATCATCAAGGCGTTTGCAATAATGTGGTAAACCGTGGTAAAGCCAAACAAATACCATTTGGGAAATTTTGGGAACATGATTTTTAAACCAACCATTGTAAGTCAGACTGGATGTCATGGGGGATAATAACATCCAATATTTCAACCGCAATATTTTTCAACCGCAGGTGTGGAGCTCATCACCAAAGATCCGCTTTTGCAAAGGCCGGGGAAGATGCTCCAATTTCTTTGGTTCTCTGAAAGTTGCCATAGCTTAAGGATCTTTAAGGATCTTTAAGGATCTTTAAGGATCTTTAAGGATCTTTAAGGATCTTTAAGGATCTTTAAGGCATTTAAAAGGCATTTAAGTATTGCAAACGGTTGTCTTCTTGCGGAAGCCTTGTGCTTGTTAGTGCCAAACTTTGGCTCGGTTTACATGAAACGAAGATCAACTATTGACCCCTTCAGCAGTTTGTCCTACTTCCTAGCGGCCTGGTCTTTTGAATGGGGTTGCTTCAAGATCCTGCACAGAACCTGCACATGCATAGATTGTATCTACCAGACTAGCAGATTCATGTCAGAAATTTCAGATGGCTTTGTCTGAAAATAGGCTACCCCTTGTCCCTTTAAACAAAAAGCCTCAGATAGCCAATTTGGGGATACCCCATGTCCATGTTGAACAACTGCTGGATTGCATTGGCATGGACCAGATGTGACCAGCTGGCAGGGATCCAGACACAAAGGACATCGTGGCATATCACTTTGGCAGTTTGCAGAGGACGATGGACGACAACTCGCCGCCATGGCCAACGGTGGCTGACAGTGGCTGGTGCGGTTGTTCACATCATATTGCGAAGATGAAGAGTTCACATTGCAAGAAATCTATACGTGGAATCTCCGACTCTCATGACTGACATGTGTACCTAGTGTTTACGTTTGATACTGGAAGTCTCATTGGTACCAGATGTTGCAGTGTGATTTCATGCTCAAGGTTCTCGACATGTTCTCACCAGCGGTGCAGGACTCTACTTACCTTGGTGTCCTTTGTCAGTGCAGACTCCATTGCCCAAGTGTTGCCTGGCGTGAAGCATGGTAAAGATGGTCCATGGTGCTGTATGTTGTCCAAGCACTGGAGCACTGGTTTTCAAACCGCCCTGAGGTATATGCCGATTTGCATCGTGCGGCCATTTATGGTGATCTACTTCATTATCGTCATCCTCACGGTATCAGCAGCTTGCCGTGAAGGGGATCACCGGAGATTTCTTGGTTTACGCTTTACCACTGTTACCCTTTGGTAATTTAACAGTTCGCTATTGAAAATGGCCCATTTTAGTTCGTTTATTTATCTGTTGAAGATGGTGATTTTCCAGTTCGCAGACTGTTAGTTTACCAGAGGGTACCTCCAACATTAGCCACTGAAGACTGCAGCACTGATTTGTTGTGCTTGGCACAGCCAGGTCTCCCTGATGAATCTCGTTGGAAGCTCAGGACAGCCAGTTGCACATATTCAGCGAAGGGCAATGGCAGTTCCGGAAAAAAAACACACACACAACAGAATGTACTATTACCATCATTTCAAGGCACGCGGCACGAGACACTGGTAGAAATATTGCCCTTGACAGACTGGTTGGTTACTCAAACTCCTGCCAAAAACTTCTTTCAGACTTGTGTCTTTGCTCCTGACTTTTTTCCCCTTCAACCCAAGGTCACGGCAGTTTTGGTCGAAGGTGCCTTAGCCAACGCTGCCAATGACAAGGAGCTGGGCCGACACGATATGAAGCAGAAGGCTTGTTGTGGATGGCATGTTGGACCCGCAACCTGCAGATCCCTGTTTGAAGCAGCCGGGAAACGCTGGTGGGGCCTTGTTGCGATTTGATTGTGTGACAGGTCAGAAAGTTTGCACCCAAAGTGATGCAAGTGTCTTGAATGCAAAGGAGAGATTTAATGATATTTGCCCCACCAATTATGAGGCAAGTGTAGGATTACCTGCTCATGAGGTCTTTGCAGAGATTGATGAAGACGGAAGTGGAACAATCGACCGCCACGAGCCACTCGGCTGCATCCAGCCAGGGCACCATGCCCATCAGACTTGAAAGCACCACCTGTGGTTCCGACATGTTCTAAATAGAATCAGTTGAGCGTATGTAATTAAATGGGCCATATTTGCCACAATTTGCACTGAATCCATCTATACAGTTTCTAAAGTTGTCCTTCGGTTCATGAATCTTGACCGCTTTGTGTTTATTTGTTTATTTACACTGTTACTGTCACATTTTAACATTGCTGAACAACTCCCCTATACAGCCTATCCATAAACGGAGTTACACGTGCATGAAAATTTGGTTTCGCATGGACGCACATTGTACAGCATCAGTTCCAATTAATTATATAACAAGGTTTACCTCCAGTCGTCCCAAACATGTTGCCAGTCTGTTTGTCCTTAACATGTTGCCAGTCCATTTCCCTTCAAAATTGCGACATAACACTGATGTGCTCTTACAAAACTTGACATCAGTTTGGGATGAATTGCCCTGCACCATGATATTTGCAGTCATCCTACAGAAATTGCAAAGCTGAGCGGACTTAACGGTGGACAGCCGAGAGGATGATCTGGTTCACTGGACAATTATGTAATTATGACAAGCGATGCTGTTTGAAACAAGTTGCTCTCAGTCGCGGAATGCCCAAGCGGGCCCTGAGGGTGACCAGAATAAATCTCGATGAACTGCCCATTGAGTTGAACTCTGAGCATGTGGAAAGCTTGGAGGACTTCGATTTTTTCGAATTCCTGAAGTTTTACCAGACCCGGTCGCATTTTGCTATATATATAATATTAATTGCTATATATATATAATATTAATATATTTGGATACCGAGAAAAATACACCAGTATTGATAGATGTAAAGATAAGAACCGGCAGGAAAATGGACATTTGACTAAAGGGTCACAGGCGGATGTTAACTTACATGCATGCACAAAATATCATATGAGATGGTTTACATTTTACTCGACATTTGCTGCAGCTAGTCTTTATCTCTCAGTCGTAGTTGAGCTCCAAACACAGCCCGGCATATTTTTTCGGCAAGCATTTTCAGCATTTCAATCGGATTCTGCTTGACTCTCAAAAATTGAGATCACTCTGGGTAGCTGTAGCATAAACTTTATTCACACGATGACGGTTCAATATCTATATCTTTTTGATCCTGTGCTGGCCTTGACCCCCTACGAGACTCTAGTTGAGGGCGGCACTGCTTCAGTGCCGGCATACCAGAATATGTTGGCAGGTCAGGTGTCAGCATCACATTACATTACTGTCTACAAATAATTACATAATATATATATATACATATTATTATGCCCATACGATCACATGGAATCACATGGATCATGCATATACAAACGCACATATGTATGTATCTATATGTATATATTATATATACACACAACACACAGAATTCAGAATGGCGGTCCCACTAGCCAAAACCCAAACTTCTCAGCGGTTTCTTGCCAGTTTCCAGTTTATGTCCGCAGGATCTTTTTGATATGCTGGATGTGGAGGGCAAGGTAGGGCGGTAGAGCTTGGTGGTGGGGGGGTGGTTAAGCATAAAATGATGATAGCTGGATAGAGAATGATAGAAATATAGACTAGGCATTTCAATAGATGCGGTTTGAAAATGTTTGAAAGATTCTCAAACCTTTCCACCTTAAGTTTCTTCCTCACGGAGGTCCTGGAGGATGACTTGACATCCCGCACATGTCTTAGACACTTTCCATCCTGAAGGGGGGATTCGGGGAAGATTCGGGGAAGATGATGAAAACATGTTGTTCCCTTCATTTGATGAAGCCACTAGGCAGCAAATTGATTGATTCATAGAGTGTCTATGATTGTCTTGTACTACGAGTAGGATGCTACACTGTCTCACTTTAGACCACAGGTGACAAGGTGCTCACAAGTTTCACGCGGACCAGTCATGACCAGTCGCAGTTGATTCAGTACCATTGAAACATCTCGATGTCTCTAGATCTTTTACGATGAATTTTCAGCAGGGAATTGGATTGGGACATTGGGTCAATGCCTGTGATGTCACAATAGCCTTTTCGAATTCTTTTTGATCCATTGATCAGCTATTTGCATCTATTTGCCAGCACAGGGCAGGGGTTTGATCATTTAATCCATAACCAGATCATCAAATCATGTGGCCAGTGGCAAGGGTGGCAAGCCCAAAAGCTCCATTTTTTCAGCGTCAATTTTTGGCGACCCAGGGCACCCTGACCCAAGCGGAATTTGCAGATGGTCTGCTGAATTTGCTTACGCTCCTTGGGCCAGTGGTCTACCAGTGGTGTCTACTGTGAATGTCTGTGATATCCACTTGCAACACGTTTGTGATGTCATTATGAAGCAAACCTAGAGAACATGAAAATCATGACGCGAGCTAGCTACGAACATGCGATTGTCAGGAACCCCATATTTTTTTGGACGCTGCATTCAGTTGTTACCAAGGATGGATGTGCCAGTGCACCAGATGAAGACATTCAAGATCTTGTAGCTTGGTAGTGTCAATGGGCATGATTGTGCAATGCTTGCTCCTCATTCCTGGTTGTACTAAACGATCACTTGCAGCTGCAAACAGATGGGTACCCTTTGGTGATTTGATGTGAGATCCGCTTGATATTGCATCCACTTAGTATGGAATCCGCTTTGTACGCAGCTCACTTCATATTAAGGTATAGACCCTTAGCATGAGGGGCTTGACAACGGTCAGGTGTTGGACTGTTGAAATGAGGATATATAAGTCAGGGTTTGACGACGAGCATGGGCTTGAAAGGTCGAGACGGGCTGGCTCTCAAATTGTCAAGGGGGGTTCCCTATGGTTCCCTTTTTCCAATGTGGCTTTGTTCAGAAATGGAGCATACCCCCAATACATGGCCATAAAAGATGGGAATATGATGATAAACCGCTGGATTTGGGGGCTACGTTTTGGCTGAGGCAGCTACAT
>CAMXCT020000700.1:0-52500 GCA_947184155.2 Cladocopium goreaui | reverse complement strand
GACAAATCAACGAATCAATGCCCACCTTTTTGAGGCCTGAGGCTTCGATTCCACCGGCAGAGAATGTCCTTCCTGGCATGTCTATTCGGGATGGACAAACTACGGTAGCTCGCTTGGATTTTTGTCGGTTGAAAGATGCATTGACACTCCAGAAACATCCAGAAACATCCAGAAACCATTGGTATACCATCGGGTTTAACCACTGGTTTCTCATGATTCTCATGGTTTCTCGCTTCGTTTTTTCGCAATGTTTTGGATCGTCTCCACGATTGTTCGTGGCAGGTGTGGTTTGTGGAAGCCGTCGATGGCACCAACAGCAGCGGTGGCGGTGATCGACTTGGACGTGGGACGCTGGCCGGCTTTGATATCGAGAACATGGAAGTGCAGGCTGGAGATCCATGGAGATCCCTGGAGAATCGAATGCACTGCAGCTCAGACCGGTCCAGAACATTGAGTTTTTTAAATTATATATAATATATAATAGACATATATAAACAGTCCAGTATTAAATAAACAATTATATAAACAATTGTATTCGTAATATAAACTAGTTGATATTAGGCTGGTCAAATTACACAGTTTTTCAACATGTTGGGGCAAGAGTGCGACTTTCGCAGGTCATTTATGGATCCTTGGCCTCCGTTCCTGTGGATATTGGTGTTGTCTTTACAAGCCGCGTGGACGTCCCAGCGCAGGGCAAGGCCGGGATGGCTCAACCAGAAAAGGGGGTGTAGCCCCGTGTAGCCCCAAGGGACCTGGGAAGTTGAGAGACATCAAGAGGCAATAAAGAGACTATTGGACATATTTAGACATTATTAGATTATTAGACTATATAGTTGACTATAGTGACAACAGATAGCAATGTCGAAACTGAGACTGATAGATCGCGTTGTTCTCTTGGTGCAGGTGATGATCAAGGGACCACCTGATTTGCAGCAATTTGGTTGTGAGAACAAGCGGGGCACAGCTGCGCTGGCGAGTTTTGATATGGCATCCCCTGCTAGTATCAGACGCTCACGGTGTGCATCCACTGTGCATCCCATGTCCTTTGTGGGTGGCCGCATAGGTTTCTCATTTCATAAACATTTACAGATGTTCCATCAATTTTTGGTCTTCCATCCTTTGGAGTGGCTCCCAAGGACTGCATTTGTAGGGCTGTTTCAACAGGTTTTTCAACGCAGAAATCCCTTGATGCCAGGTGAAACCTGGGTCCCTGGGAGCCATCACCAGATGTCAAACCTCTGTGAATCCACCCAGGGTCAGGCGCTGAGGCTGGCGCATATTTTTTTGGTATGAAGAAATCGGCTACAGAATCCAACCCAACAAATTGTTGGCCAACTGTTGCGGATGATTAAATCATATTTGTAGGATTTTGCAGGCAATAAACTCAATAGACTCAGCAAGATTGGTCATTTGCAGTACACCTATTAAAGTTGGTGATATCAAATTAGTGATATCAAACCATATCAAGCCACAGATGTTGTGAGGTCACACTTACCTTGAATGAGACGCTGAAAGCTGGCTTGCACCTGGTCATTGTGCCGGGTGAAACACCTCGTGCCTCGGTCCAGAAACCTCAGTGACCCATTGCCAAAAACCTTGGTGGAACGCACTGGATCCATTTCAGGTTCCTGTTTTTTGGGGGTCTGTCATTAACAGGGAGACATCCTCATCACAAAAAAAACAATGTGAGAAACACATAGAAAAACAAGAGGGGGTGCAGGTTGACATCTTCCATCATCTTCCTGATAACAGTACAATATCGATATTGGATTGCTGGACTTGGTGTCGACTGCAGATCACACCGTCTCTGAGGACAAAACCCCCAAGAGTCTCTCAACACCTTCGATGTGTTCCTCCAAATGCCAGATGACCGAAATCTGGACTGGAAAGCACTGCCACCATGAAAGAACAGTGATAGGGACCAAGAGTTTGTCCGAATTCGAAGGTACTACAGCAGGATACTGCCTCTGAATTTGTCCCTTGCCTTCCCTTTCCTGGTGAAAAGGACAATATGCATTTGTCTCTAAATTTGGTATCCCCAAATCCAGTGCTTCATGGGTTCATCACCATTTTCCCTGCTGAAATGGCCTGGTGTTAATCCCAATTTCAGACACGTACATATACTGAGAAGGAATGTGAATAACTGATGAAGAATCTTCCCCGTCAAACCAGCCATGATGGCCCGTGCAGGACGTGTCACTTAAAGTGCCTGGAGAGCCTGTCCAACAAGGCATCCGGTCCAAAAATTGCCAGCTGGATTCTGGATGCAAACATTCAAGCGAAATGAAGGGATCAACGAATAGATTTGCCAGAATTTGCGAGAATCAGTACAGAATAGTACAGAACATAGTTTCCATAGTTTCCATTGCTGCTTGTGCCTTCAGTCAATCTGTTCTAGCGACGGTTGGAGCCAAAGCCACATCAGCCACAGCCACATCTCATGGCAGGTTTGAGAGCAAGTGCCAGAACCTTGGAACGGGAAGACCTTGGCAGTGAAAGATACACATGGCCATAGATGGCTATAGATGGCTATAGATGGCTATAGATGGCTTTAGGTTGGGATGTTCGCACAGGCGCTTCACACTTCAGGAATCTTCAGGTCACATCATGTCACCGTCATGGATTGTTTTGGGATGCAACTGGGCTTAGCCTCCCGTTCAGGTTCTGTCGTTTTGGTGGACGCAGCTTCTCCAATGTGATGAGCCGAGTCTGTTGGCGAACGGTACCAGAGATTTGACTATAGCCACATATAGCCACTATAGCCATTGAAACATGCTGAGTCACTCCATTCGTAGCTTGGCCGAGTCTGTTGCACAGTGGTCACTAAGATGATACTGCCTTCTATGTCACTGTTCCCATCGAGGCGCCGCGCCGCGCCGCTAGGGACATCGACCACGTGCCATGATCATGTCATATCGCATTGAGATCCATTGGGATCTATTCGGATCCATTAGAATTATTTTAGTTGAGATGTTAAGATCCGTCAAGATGTAGATTAAAATTAGATTGTATTAAACTGCCAGCGCAAGTAATCCGTAATCCCCAATGGTTCATGAGGCTGAGTGCGTCATCATTCCGCCGTTCGCGTTCAGATCTTGGACGATGTGGACATCCCGCTCTGGGGCATCTTGATTGACTTCCCCAAGGAACCTGACTTTCAACTGGACTCAAGCGACATCCAGGTGCGGATCCCTGCGGTTTGCTGAGGTCGACTGGAGATGTGTCTACTTGTTGAAAAGCTTTGTTGTTCTTTGATGTTCTTTGTGCATGTGCATGCGACCACATCATTCCTTCTATGCATCCGAAGTTAAAGCCGAAGGGTGATGTGAATGATTTGTAAACGCTGCAACAGCTGCAGATAGTTGCGTCATTCAGCTACTCCCGCAGTTTATAGCTTCCATTTGGAGACTCCGCTGTTGAACGACGTTGATCATGACAAGTCCCGAGACAGTTCCCGCTATGGCTGCCATGGAAAAGGGTGCAGAGATGGCGGTGTGGAACTACAGCATGAAGCCTGAAGGGGTGAATGATGTGACAATCAAAATCACCAAGTGTGGAGTTTGTGCCACAGATATTCACATGATCAACAATGCCTGGGGTTTCTCTGTTTTTCCATTGATTCCAGGCCATGAAATTGTGGGCGAGGTGGTGTCCGTTGGTTCCAATGTCACTGGCTTCGAAAAGGGTGAGCTCGTGGGACTTGGATGCCTGGCTCAGTCCTGTGAGCAATGTCCCAAGTGTACCACCGAGCAACGGGACAACCTGTGCCCACAGTTGAAGTTCACCTACTTCCATACCGTCACGGATGAGACTGGCGACTTGGAGCAGGGCATAGCAGCATAGCATGAGCGGATCATGGTCGCCTCAATTTTCCATCCCACAAGATCCTCCAATCTATACAGTTACATGACAGTAGAATAACAGTACTGTACATCAAAGCCTTCATTGATGCTTCCCTTTTCTATCCTTTTCTAATCTTACATTTTGCCCCATTTTTGCCCCATTTTACCTCCCCTTTTTGCTTCAGGAGAGTTCCAACACCGTGGTGGTTTCGCCTCCTACATCCGCACCCCTGCGTCGAAGGTGCTGAAAATCCCCGCTGGGTTAGATCCAGCCGAAGCGGCCCCGTTGCTCTGTGCCGGAGTCACCACCTTCACCCCGCTCAACGAGTTCTCAGGCACCCTGCCTTAGCGGAGTCCGCTACGGAAGTCAAAACGGGACCAGATAATCCAGAGATGGATGAACACCTAGACTACCTAGACATACCTAGACCATATTCTGATTATTCTGAATCATATTCTTGATATTGGGAGGAAGCTCCATTTACCTATTTTGGTGTTCACCTGGGGTAGGGTTTTGAAAGTTTTGACCCATAACTAATATCATCACTGGGAGGAAGAACATGCGCTTACCAGCCAAGTTTTGATGTTCCAAAATTCCAAAATCATGCAACTTCTGCCCAAGCTGGTAGCTCCCAAATGGATGGTGCTAGCCATGGTGCTCAGTCTTTTAATATCTTTTAATATGCTCATTATGCTCCACAGAACTTCTTTTAGCACTGCAGCTGTTTTCCGAGAGCTGAGGCAACACCGCCAATTTGAAGGGCAAGAAGGTTGGAATCATTGGGCCCGGTGGATTGGGACATTTGGCTGTCCAATTTGCAGCGAAGATGGGAGCCGAGACAGTGGTCATCGCACGAAATGCCGCCAAGAAGGATTTCGCATTCCAACTTGGAGCCACGGGTTTTTTGGTGTCTGAGAGCAAAGAAGAGATGGAGGCAGCCGCTCGAAGCTTCGATTTTATCATCTCTTGCATTTCTGGAGGAGAATTGGATGTTCATCCTTACATCAACCTGCTGGCGCCCTATGGTACCTTGCACTTTGTAGGTATTCCAGACAAGCCTTTGACGCTGGACTTGATGTCAATGATGTTCACACGCAGATCTATTTCGGCATCACCCGTCGGTTCAACTCAACAATGCAAGGACATGCTTGCCTTTGCTGCGAAGAATGGAGTGAAACCCATCATCGAGCGCTTCCCACACTCCAAGGCGGAGGAAGCTTTGGAAAAGGTCAGAAGTGGAAAGATCCGCTTCCGGGCGGTCTTGGAAAATGATCTTCTTTAGTCGGGGAAACAGTCGGTTTCCAGCATCAGATATGATCAGGGTGATCCAGGGACTGGTACCCGGAGCCCGCAAGAAGTGCCACAAGCCGCACTATCATTTGTGGTTGTCCAAAAATGGGAGCCCATCCCCCAAATCCAGTAGTTGACCATCAGGATCATTATGTTCCAAACATTTCCAAACTATTCAAATCAATTTCAAATCTATCCTAATTATCCATAATTATCCTAATTCAAATACATTCAAATTGGGAGCCGGGCCAATCTCTCATATTTTGGACAAACCCATTTGAACATTGCCATTGCCGTAGTTACACCGTAACAATTTTTGTGACGTCCTCAGAGCTTGTTGTGGAGGCCACGGCCTAACTCACACAGCCAGGGACGAACAAAACCCACACTGCGGCAGAAAAGGTGAGATTGTCGTTCGAAGCAACTGGCCGATGGTTCGTGGGGATATTTCACCAGCAACCAATGGACTACCATTAGCATTATTCGGTTATGAGTTGCACCTGAAGTGCGACATGCATAGAATGTATTTATAATGTTTATGAGAGACATAAATATATATATATATATATATAATATATATATACGTAATTGTACGTATATATATATATATTACATCAATATATAGCTATACGACAGATGTTTGAATGATGTTTGTGTCTATGATGCTTGAGAGCATGAGCAGAAGGAATGGTAAACTCCTTTGGCTCATGTTTTGGGGCCGTCCTGAGATCACAGCCAAGTCCCCACCCGAGGATGATAAATCGGATAGTCACTCCATGGGTGTTTAAAGGTTTAAGATTTATACTAAGTTTATACGGCATTACACATCATCACACATCAGTATGCATCTCATTTTTGGACCTGGGTGGCTCAACAGATCGTCCAGAAATTCGGAGGCATCAAGATCCTTTGGTGAGAGCCTCTACCTGTCGCCCTTTCAAGCACAAGCAGGTCCGTTCGCCGATGACGAGTGCTGAACATAAGATGGGGTTGCGGTCTAGAAATGGGGGACTTCGAAACTTCATAATATGTTATATGTTAAATGTTTTTCAATGTGAATAGATGTGAATAGTTTATCATCATGTTGTCAGAGAAATTACATTTTTGGTGTATCATTTTGGATCCCCAATTGCATCATGCGAGGCGACAGCCAGCTTCTTGTTCGCTTGGACAAGACTCGGCGGTTGAGAACAGGTAGGAGATGCAGCCTGAATTGCAGACGAGTTGGTAGTAAACTATCGATTTCAGTCATAGGTAATATTACTAATTAGTTACGTTTCAATTCATGAGGTAAGGATAGGGAAGGTTCATTTGCTCTTGGCAGGCATTGAAATTGTCAGACTGGATTCCATAGTATCCAGGGAATTTGGTAGTCAGTACACCGGCTGTGAGGCCTCACTCTGATCCGCTTTCCAATTACAAGACCGTGTGAAGCTTAAACCCAGATGTGTAGGGTCATTGGATTGGTTTAAGGGAAAATCTACAGGAAACCTCCAGATTTGATGGAGAAAAAATGGGTATCCTGTAGATTTTCCCTCAAACCAATCCATTGAGTGGAGTATGTGCCTTTGCAAACATGCCAAATGAATCCAGTACTACAGCTCAGGGGAATGCAGGCATGATTCTGATATTTCCTTGAAGCAAGGTGTCGCACATTATAGATCCATATAGAAATAGATGGTGTATGGACTTCATCACCTTGCATAAGATGTGCGAGTGGTTCTGGTATGTTGTGACTTCAACGCTATTCATGTCATGACCACTGAATACTTTCATGTCAAGGACTAGCGCGACAGAAGTGAGGAGCTTGTGGTTTTTTCTTTGGTCATCATTGGGCCACGGTGAGGGAGCAGCTGCCTGTCTTCAATTTCTGGCGCATTGCATTCTGCGGCCGGGAGCCCTTGGATTGTGACCGATTCGCGCAGCGAATCGATACTGCTAGGAATGCGGTGTTGCGTCCCTGGGTTAATAACCTGATTAGGGAGTAGCATATTAATTATAGAATAATAATATAGAATAATATAGAATATTGTTATTCGGGTTGTATGATGTTCTTGAATAGAGTATTAGTTTTGTTGTAGAGATTCCTTTTGCTCGTCTTCCTGTCACTGGTCATGCTGATGGGTTTCTTGAACTCGCAACTCCACAAAGGTCGCAACTCCAGGACTGGATCAGTGGCACTGGCCACAATTATTTGTTTCGCTCCTAAAGTCGACCCTGGTTATTGGATAACTTTTGGATTCCACCTTTTTCCGCATACTTAGTTTGCTATATATGGTCATATATGGTCTATATATAATATAATATACAGACACCTTTACCATACATTTCTTTGTATCATCATTGAAAACCATCCCCTGCCCATCCCCTGCCGCGATAGTCGGCGATCGAGGCGATCAAATGGGTGAGAACGGGGAGGGCTGCACACTGGGTGAGCCACGGACCGAACGCGGCCCTGCAGTGATCTCGGTCCCACTGTCATGTTGAGAAAAACCAGTGGCTGCTAAACCCCTGTTGGTTGATGATTAGTTCGGGGACTATACTACCCAATATATTGGGGATTACAATAATCCAATATTGGAATCACTATGAACCAACCAGTATAATGAAACATGTGATTTTGGGGTTTCTGCGATTTTCGGACCCTGGAGATGAGTCATGGCATGTCATGGTATCGATGGCTACACACAGTGTGACTGGGTGTATGAACACCCATTTCAAGACATAAAATTTGACGCGAACAGAAAGGGCCAGCCAGGGCTTTGATAGCCATATTCTTAGAATTGATTTTTCTGTGATTCGAGAGTTTCTTCAGGACAGCCCATTACTTGGACGATATTTGTCCCATCAACCAAGTGGAGAGTGGCCTAGCTATGAGGTACAGGCACCAGTAGCATTGCTCACATACGGCAATATTATGTTGAATGTTGACTTTGATATTTTGTTCCATATCGTTAGGATCAATTTACTGCAAAGCACCATTCGTGGTCATAGAGAGGCACAAAGATGTGTTTGTCTCTATCATTTCATTTTTGTAGTGTTTCTGCAGCCAGACGTCAAGCCTCATTTTCTATGACATCTATGGATCATCCAACAAACATTGGAGCACTTAATCCAAAAAGACTATATATTTCTTAGTGATTCAACGAGTGACTTACTCTTAATGTTGTTTTTCATTGTTTACCCAGTTTACCCTATGTTTTTCTTGGGATCCTCCAATATATATATATTATTATTATTATTATTTTCCCACATGCTACCAGGAGTGTTCTTGGCCAGGTCTTTGCCAATGGTGGCTTTGATCCCCTGGAACCCAGCAGCCCATTGGAGGAGATCCGATGATTTTCTCCAGAAATTGGTGGAGAAAATGGGATCCATTGGAGCAGCCCAGGAAAATGATGATTAATCATGATAAACCACTGGTTAAACCACTGGTTAACCATGATTAATCATCATTTTATCATTGGTTTATCACCCCAATTATAGCCATTTTAAATTTGGAACATGGTGATCAACTGGAATTTTGGCACCCCGGGCCGACGAAGCCGTATATTTGGATAAGACGAACTCTCGGAGAGTCACCAGTGTGTGTCCTTTCTTAAAGGGGAGCCCCAAAATCAACGTCTTGGAGCATGGATCACATGGCCAAGTGCTTGCCTTGTCAGCGTAGAGATCATTTCCAGGCCGTGAAAATCACCACCGGCAGTGGTCGGCGATGCGAGGTGCAGAACGCTGGATGTGGAGGATCTAAGAAATCTTGAGGTCAAAAACTGACCTGGTCTATCCTGGTCTAATATGAATTCAACACGTGTTTTTTCCGGCAATCCGATCATGGGACGGAGTGGTCCCATAACTCACTTCCAGCTGGTGTAGAGATGTTGATCCATCTTGGGACGGTTAAAGAAACTACATGAAAACCACATCCCCCTATGAAACAGCCCCTAAATGGTCGTAACGTGCGTGTGAATCCTCCAGGAAAGAATGTTTTCTGTTTTTTTTTTCATTTTTTTTTGGGGGATGGGATCAATTTTGCTGGCTCCATTGGTACACCAATGCCGCCAAAAATCCAGGTGAGTTTTTGGCTGCTGGTGATGTGGAGTTGCTTTCAAGGCCCGGTGGGATCAGATAGGTAGAATTGAAAAAAAACATGTACAATCTTGTCTAATCTGATCTTATCCTAATACATGTAAAACATGTGTAAAACATTATTATGTATATTTAATAGAAATGTAATAAACATCCACAGGCCACCATGAATGTTTTGATTTTTGTGGGAGCACTGAAGCCAGTGCAGCAGTTGGATTTGATGTATGCGGTACTCGAAGCTGGCAAGATGCCATGAGCAGCATGATTGCGGCATATCCTAACTTGCTTGGATGCTCTGATGCTTCTTTGAAAGGACATCCACCATTGAAAAATAACTGTCCATTGAAACGGCAAGTCACAGACTGCTCCACTGGAGTATCACAGCTTGCAGGAATAATCGCAGAGCTGGGCATGTAGATTGTGTAGCAGATCGAATCTGGTGTTGCCAAACTGCGACACCTGGCACCCTTGCATTGTCAGGAAGATGTCATGGAGAGATGTGACATGATGTGACATAATTTCAGAACCGTTAATGGCAATTGACTCTGGACGTCCGTGCAAAATCTGGTGTTGTTTTACTACTTGTAACTCATAAATGTAATTCTCACCAGAGCATTTGCAAACGAATTCGTTTTGACCCTGCCATGGATCTTCAGCAGCCACCAAGGGAAACATGTTTTCGGCCCCCAACACTGTTATTTGCAGAACTGTTGTGTGAGTAGATTTGTTGCCGCAACTTCCATGGTGTGAGTCAAAATCAGTCCAATGAGCCGGTAACAGGCTAAGCCTGCAACCGAGTAGACTAGGAGCCCGATCCGCACGAATACGTTCGCATCACAACAAAAATATCCAAATGCTTTCGCGAAAACAAATACTTCCAGAGTGAAGTCTCTACTTGAGACGTAAGCAACCTATCACTGACTTTCTGCCTGGCGTATTTCACCCTGTCGATCGGCTGTTGGCACTCCATTGCTGGTGAAGTGGCATCATACCTTTCTGTAGATGCATCATTTACTTGCTGATCTTGGCCGACAAACCGCAGCTGAGTCGCATGGTGCTCAATTTCCAAGAACTCACAGCTTTAAAGAATCCAATTGACACAACTCAAGAGTTAGCAAGTGCCGAGGCAGGACTGACATTTTAAATAGAGCAAATGCAGGTCTACTCAATGTGCAATGCAAGACATAAAACAGTCATGAAGACTCCAGTGAAGCGGAACAGTTCTCAAATATGTTCCTAATTTTCCATGTAGCGTCTGATTTTCAGCCCATGTTCAGAACAGTAGACAGACTCAACATGTCTAAACATGTCTAAACTACCTCTGTTGCCAGATTGAAACATGCACGACCACATACGATGGGCGAAGACGAGCCTCGTGTCTATGGCTTGTTGCGAGCAACTGGCATTGTCTACCAATTGGAAGAGCCTGAAACCACCATTGGTCGTTCAGAGGATTGTAGTATCCCACTTGAAGGCAGAGGTGTCTCGAAGTTGCATGCGCGCCTGTGCCTTGTTTGTGATGGAAAGAGCTGATGTCGTTTGCACTCTGTTTCCGATTTGCATCCTTCGCATGACCATTGCCAAGATTTGGGAGTTTCTTAACATGGGGCATCCCCAAAACCATGAGTTTCAGTTGAGTCTCAATACTAACATGGTCAAATTTAGAAGATTTATGAAGATTTGGAGTACCATGCTTTAGCAAAACCTCTGCCAAGCAGCTCAGAAACTGACAGCATGAGGACCTTCGGCAAAGAACCCCAGCTGGTGGATCTGGGCTCCTGCAACGGCACTTTCGTGAACGGTGTGCGCCTGCGTGCGAACTCGCCCGTGACTTGGCTGGTTTTCAGAGGTTTTTTCAGCGTCTTTGCTTGAAATTTTCCACCATAGAAATGGGATGGTGATCCATCATGATTTGTTAGGCGCAGCCACCAACCAGGTGACCTTGAACCATGGTGATATGGTGAGGATCGGTTTGGTGAAGTGGACCTTCAGCTTCGAACTTCCGAGAACAGACCGGAGGACAGAGAGGACTCCCAAGAGACCAAAGGTTGCGGTGGAGGAGGATCGAAAGGAGCGAGAAAAGGGCAAGGTGAGCCATGCCCAAAGCCCTGGTTGTGGATCGGTGTAGTATATGCAGGTTTGTTAAAGTGGGAGACCCCCTTGTCACCATGGGTTTCAATACCAAAATGGTCTGATTTTGAATTTGGTGGTGCCCCCATAGGAAACCTATGGAAACCTCGATATGGGTCATCCAGTACAGGCATGGTTTAGTGGAGAGGATCATACTCCAATCTAGTCCTTCGGGTTGTACCAACCTATGGTGGGGATAGGGACAATGAACTATGGGAGACTGCATACAATTATATATGATATTATATGATAATATAATATGTGTATTGGATGTGTGTTTTTGTTAAACGATATTTATATAATATCAATAAACTATAAACCATAACAAACCAATAGCTTTGGGGACATGGATGGACTCAGGTGCGCGATGAGGCCAAAGCACCAGAAGCCTATGGTGGAGCTGGCGGACCTGGGCCTTGCTATAGTCCCTGTACGCCAGCCTATGGTGTCCCTGGTGTCCCTGGTGTCCCTGGCGCCTGTGGAGCCTGTGGCGTGAATGTCTTGCCGGTTCCTTTCCCGGTGATGCAACCCATGCCACCCATGCCACCCATGTACCCAGCCCAACCTCCACAAGCTCCCTTCCCAGAGAAGCGAGAGGTTGAAGCCAGGGAGCGGGAGGATCGACGTGACTCCGAGTGGAAGCACGAACTGCTTCAGAAGCTCTGGCAACTAGAAGCGAACATTGCTAGATTGGCAGATGCAAATCAGGAGATTTGTCAAGCTATTCGCAGATCAGAAAGTGACAAGTTGGAAGCTCCTCCAGATGTTCGTGAATCCCCTGACATCTATGAAGAAGAAATCTCCAAAGCTGTTACTGCACTGACCTCTGCGGCTGAACGACTCTCCATCAATGCAGAACTTATTTTGGACAAGGAGGATCAGGCACCATGTAGTGAACGTCATGGATAATTATTTGACATATTTCATCAGGCCATGTATAATATAGTGCAAAAATTGCAGATGGTGAAAAGAGATGAAAAGAGTACTGTACCTCTTCCATCAATCACTTTCCATCATTTTTCCATCCCAAGGGTCCGACTTGGAAGGTGGAAGACAAGCAATGGATCGGTGAAGATTTTCCTTTGGTCAGCCAGATTCCACCAGATTTTCCACCACAAGCTCCGAATCTCAGCCCGAAGTGGCTCGGAAACGAAATGGCTATCCTTTGATGTCCCTAACAGCCCCATTTGGGTGTCAATCGCCAGTGGATGGTGATCTCAGAGAATCTTTGATGATTTATCCCACTAGTCAGGATGATTCATCCCAGTTTTTTGAATATTTAGCGGGGGTGAACTGTTTGGTGTTGCTGGGAACATGCATAACAGGATTGTTTCAGATGATGAGCTCTCACCCGAAGACCTCTCACCTGAAGACTTGAATGCTTTGATCATCGAAACGCAGCGGAACTTGTCCCTCTACGCAATGGTTGTTGCTCCGTCCAGCGTTGAGGATGAGAACGCCAGTGTGTCTTCCTTGCCATCATCGGCGTCATACTACAAACACTTAATGTTCGAGACTTGACACTTATAGACTATAGACGTGGAGATGTTCTCTCCCTTGCTGGTTTTGATTCCACCAGATGGGGTTCCAAAGCCTGTTCAATGCATCTTACATTACGCATCGTCAATCACCATCAAGCACCATTAGGCACCATAAGCAATCTCATTCAACATCATTAAGCATTGTCATTCATAAACCATTGAGTGCATACTCAATTTATACAGTTCCATAATATCCATTACTCCTCTGCCACAGAGCCTTTAATGTCCACAATAGTCCCAGTCCCTTGACCTTCAGGAAGGAGCCATTGGAGAAACCTCTCCAGTGCTGACTGCGATCTTGGCCAGTCTGGAGACCTTGGAAAAACTCGGTCTAAATCATCCGGAGGTGGGTGGTCATCGACGTTGGCACGCTCTAGCACAAGAACTGGACACTTGACAACATTCGAGACACATATTTTTAATACTTTTTTGATGATTACTTCTTTGCTGTTTATTTTTATTTTTATTTTTGACAGATTGGCTATGGTATTTGTGAGCTCTGTTTTTCTTACTGGCTCATGTGACTTTAATACAGGCCGCACTTGTCCCCCCTTCGAAGGAGCGACTGCGCGAAGAGGAACACATGGAAAGCCAACGACTCGAACGCATTGAGCTGGAGGAGCGGAATTTGATCCACGACACGGAAGCGGAATTGATGCAACTGCGAGCACGAAACAATGAAAAAGGAGATGAGACATCTTCACTCTTGAACGATTTGTCTCGAATGGAAGCACAGAAAGATCGTCTTGAAGCAGAACTCTCGAAGTTGTCTCAGCAACTGAGAGACCAGAAGGCTCAGTATCAGGAGGACAAATCAAGGGCTCAGGCAGCCCTGCACTTCCATTCACAGAAGGAAGAAGTCGCTGATCAGCTCCAAGAGGAACGCAATTCAGGCAAGGTGAACTGTTGAACCTGGAGCTGGTGCTGCACGATGGGATCATGATGAATTCAGAGTTGACACAGTTGACACAGTTGACACAGTTGACACATTAGCTTTGTGTGAACATCTGGTGCCTCAAAAAATCTCAAAAAACGCAACTAATTCACCAGTTCAGCCCTGACTTAAGTGAGTATATAGCTTCCCGTTCTTTCGATCTTGGTTGAATCTCAGGATGATATTTTGTTAGCATTTGCTGTTGAACAATGCTTAATAAAGCATACTTTTGTCATGCTACATATGCTACTGGTATAATGATTCCTGGTAGACTCTCCCCTGCTACAGGTCGTGTACAGCGCATGGCAACGCTGGCTCGGGTGAAACGTGCCCTTCTGGCTCAGCTCGTAGACGCCAAAGAAAAAAACCAGGGATAGGATTGCGTGTTATTGCGTAAAGAGCTCGACTCTGCTAGAAAAACGTGTAGATATGTGGAGAGAACACCCAATGTGGGGGACGCAGGTTAACAATGGTTACGGTTAGCATCGAGTGCTTTCTGATGTTTTCTGGCTATAGAATGTCAACATGCATACCAAGTTACATACAAAGTAAGACCATCGGAAATGAACTTGGACGACTTGGCAAGTCGTCATCCATCACATATGTGACAAAGGCTGGCTTCTTGACCGTGGTTTGTATGATTTCCACAACGCCGCGTCCGGCTCGATTTCTGGGATCAGTGCGTCTCAATTGGTTCAGAACTCAGCAGCTGGTGATGTCGGGTCGTCAAAGATCACCATGATCATCTTGACAGATCCAAGATGATCCAAGATGATCCAAGATGATCCAAGATGATCCAAGATAAACGAGGTCAAGACTGGTCAAGATGGCTGTAGGATGCTGTAGGATGCTGGTGGCGAGCCTTTAACAAAGGACCCATGGATCCCACGGCTTCTGGAGTCAGGTCTGGTGCGCGAGCTGAACAACAGCTACAGCCCCGGCAGTTGGAGTCTCAGGACTTGGCTTTCTGAGCCCTTCTTGGATGAAACCCTGATGAACCCATGGGTAACCCAGGATCCAATCTGATTGTTGAAATAGGATGAAATAGGATTGAACAGGGCTTGAGACTTGGAACATCTTGGAACTCTTCAATAGTCAACTTCGAATTTTGCTCCATGTTCGAAGGCTCTGAACATGGAAGAGAACGGCTTTGCGCTGGATGCGTGCGCCATGCGACGAGCAAGAGTATATAGACGGGAATGGAATGACAGACACATGCTGCGTTTTGATGCGTTTTGAGGATGGCACCTTGTTATCCTCACGATGGGGATAGGATCTGATAGGTACTGTGTCCCAAAATGCGGTAGAGACGGACCGGTGCCCGGTGGTACTATGCCCAAGGTGCAAGCAGTCCAGTTGTGCGGGTGTACGTTTGAACATTCACAGAAGCTCTTGTATCTTTTGTCGCTTACTCACCTCCGGGATAGTTCAATTCCAAAGAGTGCCTTGTATAAAGATGATGGCATCACGATACATCATGAACATCCAGAGAAATAATAGAAATAGAATACACTATTCAAGACAAGGCAAGCTGAGGGGAGAAGGTACATGAAGGTACCCGTAGGTAGTCCATGAAATCTGCCAGGCTTCCAATGAGGCTGGAAGTTTGTTCACCGAGGCAAGATTTTGGTGCAGAGAAGTTGCTGGAAATCTCACTGCAACATGATATGCTCCAGATACGCAGAAAACATCCCGAAATCATGCGCAGTAGCATGAAAATCATGAAAGATCAGCTGCTGATAAACTTCTGACTCAGCTGAAATGCTCGCAGGTGAAGAAAAACGCGAAGTATCCTGGCCCTGACTACTACAAGAAGGAGGGAAAGCCATGACCCAAGGATCCGCAAATTGACGCAGATGCATTGCAAAGTGTCTTCCCACCGCAAGCCGATTTCATCCCATTTCCAGTGTTTCGACATGCTTTTTTTCTTTTCTTTCGTGTGTTACACCGGCAGATCCGGCAGCTTCCTAACGGTGCTGACCAAGGGTCCACGGTCAAAAGACATGAAGTCTTTTTGCACCATGTCGCCCCCAAGGGGATTTTCCAAGGCCCTTCGGCCAAAAGGCGCCATTGGGGCAGTCAGATCCTTGGATCCCACAGGATGATCCACCCTCCCAAAGAAGAAACAGCAAGAAGCAAATGTTTGCAACGTGTTTTGCTGGTCTGATATTGGAACACAAGCATACTTAGCGTGTATACAGATTATACAGTCTCAACGCACAATATACATCAATATACTATAATACTATATATATATATTATATGTACCAGTAGTACCGCACAAGGCGGTGGCGGAAGTTTCAAAACTAGGAAACCTATAGGAGAGGTTGGTTGTTGTGAATCACGGATGGCAGAGCGAAGCCACTGATGGACTGAAAGGTGCTTGAGGTCTCCTCTCTTTCTCTCTCTTTCTCTCTTTTTCTCTCTGTTTCTCCTTTTTCTCTCCGTTTCTCTATCTTTCTCTGATTATCTACCTACCTACCTACTGATCTATCTGTCTACCTATCTATCTGTCTGCCTGTCTATCTATCTATCTATCTATCTCCCTATCTATCTATCTATCTACCTATCTATCTAGCTGTCTAGTTTTCTAGCTATTTGTTTATCTATCTATCCATCTATCTACCTATCTATCAATCAATCAATCAATCAATCAAAAACTCAGCAATTTTGCGAGACTTCCTCAAATTTTGAACTTGACAACATATCTCAGCAAACCTGAAGACCTGATGCTCCAAAATGCAACCCCTCTCAGGAAATCAGCGCCCTGACCTCCGAACATCTCTCATGAACATGTCTTTTGTACGGCGCCTGCTTCGCGAAAGGCATCTTTGCAAATCCTCTTCAAATGTCCTACGCCTGCCATCGTTTTTGGAAATGCCACAAAACCCTCACGTTTTGCTCACTTTTGACAAGGTGCACAATCCCTTCTGCCTACCACGCAAAACGACATCTGAACGTCCAAAAGTGTTCCGTACCCCTCAGTTTCTTGCACTTTTGACTTCGAAATGTGCTTCGCGCCACAACGGCGTGCACTTTTTCGACATCTCAACTTCCAAAAGCGGTCCGATGCTGAGGTGTTTTGTACATTTTGACTTCGAAATGTGCTTCGCGCCACAACGGCGTGCACTTTTTCGACATCTCAACTTCCAAGTGGTCCGATGCTGAGGTGTTTCGTACATTTTGACTTCGAAATGTGCTTGGCGCCACAACGGCGTGCACTTTTTCGACATCTCAACTTCCAAAAGTGGTCCGATGCTGAGGTGTTTTGTACATTTTGACTTCGAAATGTGCTTCGCGCCACAACGGCGTGCAATTTTTCATATCTCATCTGGCCAGCTGGCTCCGCACCCGCCGCTTTAGCGAGCCTACTTTTCGACCCTCCGGAGCCTCAAATCCTTTGAAAAACACAGTGTTTCGCGACTTTCCTACCTTTTCGCGCATCTGCATCTTCTTTCTTCTGACTCTTTCTCTTCTCTGATCTTCTCTCTTCTGCTCTCCTCTTCTCTCTGCCTCTGCCCAGCTCTGCTTTTCATCTGTCCATATTGTCGGAAGTTTGACTTCTAAACTTCCTTCGACAAGTATATACAAGAATCTGTTCGAGGTTCAGTCGGATTGCTCGAGATGATCCCAATGCCAAGAAGAACTGGCCAGCGGTGGGGCAGTCGCTTAGCTTGCGAGGGGAAGAATATGATTTGCTTTTGAGTTGACAATTTCCATCAGATTTCCATGAATTTCTCTATTTGTTTTTAGGGTAAACTACTTAAAAATACCTATAGTTAAATGTTCATCTCCATCAATTTCTCTATTTGTTTTTAGGGTAAACTACTTAAAAATACCTATAGTTAAATGTTCATCTCCATCAATTTCTCTATTTGTTTTTAGGGTAAACTACTAAACAACCTATAGTTGAATTTTCATCTCCATCAATTTCTCTATTTGTTTTTATTTTCATCTCCTTTAATTTCTCCATTTGTTTTTCGGGTAAACTACTAAAAAACCTAATAGTCAAATTTCCATCACCCAATTGTGTCTACTTGTCTGATGTATCTTCTATGGTCAGCTTCAGCATGAACAGCTGATCAAACATGCTGGTCTCCACGAACGGCACATCCGCAGAAGAATCTGGCTTGGATGCTGTGCAAACATGTGCAAATTTGTGCAAGTTAAGGTGCGTCTATCATCATCTATCATCATTTTAGTGGCGTTTTCCATTATAAACCATCCAGCTACTGGGGATCCTCATTATAGGAAACCCCCATTTATAATCATCTATCATCAAGTATCCACTGGGTTCACAATATTCACCATCCTCCAAGGTACGAGACCATCACTCCTTTGTGCACTCCTCGAACTCGCGGTGGCATCATGGCCAAATGTGAGGGGCCTCAAGGTCACCAATTCTCCGCAATTCAAAGCATTGAATCTTGGCATATTCTGCGCATCACTCAAGTTGAGCTTGAGTACTTTCATCCTTGATACTGGACATGATATACTGAAATCACAGGTAAGTAGTGAAGGCATGTTGAATTCCAGTGATGCTTCATGATGTCAAAGAGATTGAACTTGGCGGAAGCTGCTTGGCCATTTCTTCATTTGTTGTTTGTTGGTTGTTGTGTTGGTGTTGGTGTTGGTGTTGGTGCTGGTGCTGGTGCTGGTGCTGGTGTTGTTGTTGTTGTTGTTGTTGTTGTTGTTGTTGTTGGTTGTTGGTTGTTGGGTTGGTTGATGGTTGTTGGTTGTTGGTTGTTGGTTGTTGGTTGTTGGTTGTTGGTTGTTGTTGGTTGGTTGTTGTTGGTTGTTGGTTGTTGGTTGTTGGTTGTTGGTTGTTGGTTGTTGTTGGTTGTTGGTTGTTGGTTGTTGGTTGTTGGTTGTTGGTTGTTGGTTGTTGTTGTTGTTGTGTTGTTGGTTGGTTGTTGTTGTTGGTTGTTGGTTGTTGGTTGTTGTTGTTGTTGTTGTTGTTGGTTGTTGGTTGTTGGTTGTTGGTTGTTGGTTGTTGGTTGTTGGTTGTTGGTTGTTGTTGTTGTTGTGGTTGTTGGTTGTTGGTGGTTGGTTGTTGGTTGTTGGTTGTTGGTTGTTGGTTGTTGGTTGTTGGTTGTTGGTTGTTGGTTGTTGTTGTTGGTTGTTGGTTGTTGGTTGTTGGTTGTTGGTTGTTTGTTGTTGGTTGTTGGTTGTTGGTTGTTGTTGTTGTTGTTGGTGGTGGTGGTGGTGGTTGTGGTTGTTTGTTGTTTGTTGTTTGTTGTTTGTTGTTTGTTGTTTGTTGTTTGTTGTTTGTTGTTGTTGTTGTTGTCGTTGTCGGTTGTCGGTTGTCGGTTGTCGGTTGTCGGTTGTCGGTTGTCGGTTGTCGGTTGTCGGTTGTCGGTTGTCGGTTGTCGGTTGTCGGTTGTCGGTTGTCGGTTGTCGGTTGTTGTTGTTGTTGTTGGTTGTTGTTGTTGTTGTTTTTGTTGTGGTTGTTGTTGTTGTTGTTGTTGCTGCTGTTGTTGTTGTTGTTGGTTGTTGTTTGTTGGTTGTTGGTTGTTGGTTGTTGGTTGTTGGTTGTTGGTTGTTGGTTGTTGTTATTGTTGTTGTTGTTGGTTGTTGTTGTTGTTTTTGTTGTTGTTGTGGTTGTTGTTGTTGTTGCTGTTGTTGTTGTTGGTGTTGTTGTTGCTGGTTGTTGTTGTTGTTGTTGGTTGTTGTTGTTGTTGGTTGTTGTTGGTTGTTGGTTGTTGGTTGTCGGTTGTTGGTTGTTTGTTGTTGGTTGTTGGTTGTTGGTTGTTGCTGCTGTTGCTGCTGCTGTTGTTGTTGTTGGTGGTTGTTGTTGTTGTTGTGGTTGTTGTTGTTGTTGCTGTTGTTGTTGTTGTCGTTGTTGTTGTTGTTGTCGGTGTTGGTGTTGGTGTTGGTGTTGTTGTTGTTGTTGCTTATTATGGTTTAAACATGTTCGCTGCAACCCTGACGTTGCGCCGCGTCTGACTTCAGGTGGATCTGAATATATATTTGATGCTATTACCCCAATGAACATATTGTTCATAGGGGGAGGCAAATTTTGATCTCAAATGAAGATAAACTTGATGTTCTACTCCAATCAACATATTGTTCATAGGGGGTGGCAAATTTTGATCCCTCATGAAGATAGGGAGTGGCGAATTTTGATCCCTCACGGAGATATAGTTAATGTTTTTACCCCAACCAACATATTGTTCAGAGGGGGTGGCAAATTTTGACCCCTCATGAAGATAAACTTGATGTTAGTACCCCAATCAACATATTGTTCAGAGGGGTGGCAAATTTTATTGTGATGATGATCATGATGTGATGATGATGATGATGATCATCATCATCATCATCATGGCGATTGAAAGTGTGGAGCAACGTCCGGGTTGGGGCGAACATGTTAAACATATTATAAAATGTTTATTTTATGTTGTTTATTATGGTTTATTTCATGTTGTTGGCCACATATTGAAACTCTAAGTTTTCCTTGCTACCCAATGGTGACATGCCATGCACCTCGGCTGCTCAGCAACTCGTGGATGCCTCATCTATGACCAAGTTGGAAAACCCAGAAACCGGGCCTGCCAAACAGACATGGCGATGGATCAAACATGAATTAGAAACATACAAAAACATGAAACGTGTAGATGTTCATGAATAAACCAATATCGCCAACATGATCTCTTAAAATGTCTGTTTGTTTCACTGTTTAGTACTGTGAAAAGTGGGAATTCGAGTCTTGTCCTTGTGTCATGCATGCTGAGGAGCACAGTTTTTAGATGGTAACGTCGATGTCCGAAGCCACGAGGCTGTTCAACAGTTGCGCCAAGTGCACAGATCGGTCGCCAAATCATTCCTAAGAGTTGAAGACCATGGCCACCCCCTTGGAGCATCAGGCGAAATTGTTGGAGTGCATTCTCCACGAGTTGCAGGTGAAAGATTTCAATTTCGGAGCAAAGGCCCGCCAGGTGACCCCACAGGAGGTGATGAAGGTGACGCCTTCGCTGGCGCCCATCGAAGTGGTCGAAGTGGCAACGGCTGGCCCGGCTGGCCACCGCAGCACTGCGCGAGACCACCTTTTGACTCCGGAGCCGGAGACGTGGTCGGAGACTCCCTCTCCCTCAGCCGCGTCAGGCACGGAGACGTGGTGGACGCAATCCACTTCGGCCAGCGTCGAAAGTTCACCCTTGTTGAAACCAAAACAGCTCTGCCTTGACGCGGAAACTTGGAGAAAAACATTGGGCAGTACTGTGATCGTTTCAGAATGTTTCAGAATCTTCACTGTGATTGTTCGGAATCGACTGTTTGCCAAAGGCCAAAAAGGGGGTCAATGAGTCTTGCAGTTTTGATGTGCGTATATGTAGTGCTCGTACCAATACAATCCAATACAATATGAACCATGTGAATCCGTATGAACAATAATAGAATATAAGTGAATATATATATATATATATATTGTATGATATTGTAATATAATATATGTTACATTTTATGACATGTTGATATGTCTAAATGGATAGGGGCAGCAATGAAATATTGTTTTTACTGGCTGAAGCTACACAGAATCTCATGTCGGAACATTCCTCAAACTCTTCAGATGCTGCAATGATTCTACCTGGTTTCTACCTATCAGACCCATGGTTCAGACGGAAAAATTGGAGAACAATGCCAAATATGCCAAGGAGCAAAACTTGAAACATCTTGAAACCAACACTTCCACACCAGCCAAGGACAAGATTCAGCTTCCGTTGGCCGAGCTTCTCCCCACCCCAAGCCTGGTGATGTGGCGGGTGATGAATCCCAACGCGAAGTTCAAGGCGACCTGTGGCGAGCGAAGCTCAAGATTGACATTGAATGCTTCATAGGCTTCATACCTAGAAAAAAACATATTTGTTGGTAATGGGATAGATATATCATGATATATCATGGTGGTTTCATGGCTTCACAATGTTTCACATATCATGATGACAATTTTTTTTATGCCCCAAACCCATGGCATCCCACAGCTACTTGGGCCAGGCGAGCTGCGGATTTCCGTTGGTGTCGCATCAACTGAGCAACCACCTCTTGGAGGATTTCCGAGTGCAGCTGGGTGGAAAAAAGAACAGACAAGGAGAAAAGGATAGTCTGTTCACATTTGTTGGCCAATATGGTAATGATTCCATGAGATCCCAGTTCAGAGTGCATTTATATACTGTACTATATGATTTCATCATGTATGTTCTTTTTGGTACAATGTTGCAGCATCTAATTCCCAGGCGAGTGATTTTGCGGTATCATTCGTTTGCTAAGGATTTTTGCAGCTGGAAACACATGGGCTTCCCAGAACAAGGGCAAAAAACAGCAGGCCTCTAGCAAGGCGCCCGCAAGGAGTGGTGCGTGGGCGCTCGCCTAATGGGATGACTTGCTCATCAAACATCAGTGTTGCAGTTCGTCCGGTGGTATACTTCAAGATACTTCAAGCATCTTCAACCATGGACAGCCCTGATAGGGCAGACCAACTTTGAAGCATTTAAGGCTTCCCATTAAAGGTTCGTTTCCTTGAAGGGACCAAAAAGAGTGAACACTTAGTGAAGTAGGAAAATGGCATGGGTTTTTTACTTATGCTTTTCGAGTTGCTGGGATTCACTCTGCTTCCAGAGCTTCCCCACGACACATGGTCACCGGAGACCCTAAGACTTAGCATTTAGCACCGCTATGCACCGCTGAAAGTGTGACAACAGTGACCCATCTGATGTGAGGCCGCCTCAAAGTTCGGGAGTTTGCAGCTGAAGTTTCTAGGTGACGAAGCAGTCACCTGGCAGGACCGGTGGACTGATTTCTGAGATGTACACAATACACATCACTGGCGTTAAGTGTAGCTCTCATTCCAATCACATTTAGAAGATTACTACAGAACACTCAAGTAGCTCTCATCAAATTCATATTAGTTAATAAATGGCTCCTGTGAAGGTTGTGAAGTAGATCTCATGTTTTCTAGTCCGGTCTGACGAATATTGTAGCAAGACTGGGCTTCTGGTGTCTTTTCCATGTGCATCATGCTGATATCATGCTGTATCCTAGTGGACCTGTTCAGCCAAGATGAAGACTTCAGACCTTGGTTTTGATTGAACAGCGGCAAACACATGCAAACACAGGGCCAACACATGCAAACATCTTTCCTGATCACTGAACAATGATTATATATATAATCATATATATATATGATTATATTATATATATGATTATATATTATATATATGATTATATATATAATATGATTATATATATATGATTATATATATGATTATATTATATATATGATTATATTATATATATGATTATATATTATATATATTATATATATGATTATATATATACATGATTATATATATATGCTTATATATTATATATATATATTTATTATGCTTATATATATATATGGCAGATGGTTGAAGAGGATTAAAATTAATCTCCAAAATTTGCCAGTTCAAAACAGTTTAGACATGTAAAACAACATAAAAAACTCTGGGTGTTGGTTAGGTGGGCGACTTACAACTCTATTTCCACTTGGGTGCCTACAAGCTGGGACCATTTCGTACCTTCCCTGAGCGTAGCGTCTCGGAACTGTGCGAACTGCCTGTGGATTGGCGACGACTGGTGGAGAAGGTGCGAACTGGGCGGTGACAGACATTTCCGAATCCAAAATCCTTTCCTGAAAAATGGGTTTTGTCCACAGCAAAAATGGGCGAAGTCCCCCAAAGACTGATGGTGGAAATGTTGAATTCTATAATAGATATAATCATGTTCATTCATTTTTGCTTATATTGAAGCTGCCAGTAGGCCAAAAATATGGACATGTGGAATCATGTGGATATGTAGACATTTTATATCCCATGTGCTCCATGTATGGAATATTTATCAACATTTACCTTCAAAATCACCCACATGTCGGTAAATATCCATCGCCGCAGTCGATCCCAGCCGGGTCCAGGCAGACATGTCGCTGACGATCGGTGTTGCTTGGCGGATGAATGCTAGGGGGATGGGCCCTAAAGAAAGTGTGACATGCCATTGAACATGATTTAATTTTGATGAAGCATTGCATGTTTAAGATTGTTTAAGTATGTTTAAGTATGTTTAACTATATTTAAGTATGTTCAAGTATGTTTAAGTATGGTTGACTATGTTTAAGTATGTGTAAGCATGTTCAACTATTTTTAAACCATGATGCCACATGTCCTGTCAAATGATGGAACATGTTTAAATGGATACCATTTCATGAATATGAATGAAGATAGTGGAAAAAATGTGTGGAGAAAAAGCAAGAAATCCATTTTGATGGGGAGCATGAATGAACATGATGGAACACGCGGTCAAGTTTTGGTGGATTTTGAGGATGCTTTCTGTTTTTGGGCCTGGAAGATGGATCTTCCTGCTGCGGCCATTTCCAACAGTGGGAAGCGTCAAGTCAGGGTTGTAAAGCAAATGTGTAACACCCGTTGGTTCATTCAAAAGGTATCAAAAGGTTTGATGCTGGCGCTTGGCAAAGTGACAAGTTTGCAAGGAGATGCTGGCAATTGCTGGCACAGTGACAATAGGTGTTCAATGGTTTCCATGTCGGGATGCATATTGATGCATATTGATGCATATTGATGCATATTGATGCATATTGATGCATATTGATGCATATTTGGGTATCCAATGATCTTCCATTCCAGAGAGATGAGATGTCGAGTCAGTAAGGGAATTATTGGATCCGGTAGTCGGAGAGATACCATGTGACCATGTTCTGAAATTCTGAACGATTTGCATCTTCTAAAAGAAACAAAACCAGCTTGATGTATCTTGATGGTAGCTTGGAACCGAAGCTTAGAAGAAGTATCAATGACATGTCGCTAAAAATGTGCCATGCCATTCTGAATCAGGTAGAAGTTGTTGCCTGATCACACCAATGTGAAGAAGTTCAAACGCACCTATCAATACATCCGGTGCATTGAGACGAACCTGCTGACGGAAGACAGTGGCCGTTCTACCAACCACTTTCAGTCTGTCAGCATGCACTTGAAGCCCATATCAAATATATAGAGTGATTGTAAAGTTCTTTTGAATTTGATAATTCGCAGCTTGCAACACAGAAGGGACGCGAATGATTCCAAATAATTATGGGGACGGCTTCCCTTCTAGTCAAGATGGGTTTGCCATTTCTGTCGATTTGGGAACGGCTACATACATATACATACTGTATCATTGTCATCAGGTGATTTCTTTTTTAATTCAACTTTTCCAGGTGTTGTTTATGTGTCAAACTTTGCTCAGAACAGCTGTTGTGCGGCGCAAGTTGTGTGCGAAACAGGGAAGGACCACTGGCACAGGTGACGTCCTTTTGCATAGCTCAAATTACAGCTGCGTGGATAGCCTGAAACTCTCTTTGCCGCCAGGGGTGAAGCGTGGAAAGTTCTTGAAACAATCTGTGTCTAGGCCAAGGAAAGTGTGAGTTTGACCTGTCTAATGTATATTTTGTATAGCCAAGTGATCACATGCCCCCGTTGACATTTGGCTTTAGGGCCCTTGAGTCATACCGCGCTGCCGTGGTAAAAGTTGGGCATTTGACGATCCCGTTTCCAATTCATATTGGTAGCGGAGCGGGTGACGACCCGCATCCGGTGGTACGTCAGTGACCCAGGGAACCCTTTGTGAATTTGAGTCTGGTAACTTTGGGAATCAACTGAACTTCGAGTGTGTCGTGGTTCGGGAATCTGTCTGACCCTGACCAGGGCAGACACTTGTTAACGTTTTTCCTTGTTCGACTCCGAACGGAGCGAGCATCATGTCGATCAATGGCCTTCGTTTCAGCCAGGAGCGCCATTCGTCGGCACCACTTGAGACAAAGAGTGGATCGTACATCTATGCAGGTGATGCGGCGAACTTTCATGATTGGCAGTTCAGGACACTCCTTCGGATTCGTCTTTATGAGCAACAACTGGAGGAGACAAGTAAGTCTGCGGATCCCGTTGGGACCACAGCAACAGAGCCTGCCGCAGAAGACGCAGATGAGTATGCTACTTTTCCAGATTTGTCGGGTGCAACTCAAGCAACCCAGCCTACATCAGCGGTCTCGACTCCGAAGTCTGGAACGAGCCGAAAATCCTCGAAGTCCGGCAAGCAGAAGACAGATGTTGATCGTGGACCATTGGTCAACAAGGTGATTGAAGGACTGAGAGGAGATGCTTTCTCAATAGCTAGGGATCTTGGACTTGAAGTATTGTCTGAACCTGGAGGGCTAGTGACACTTGTGGGTGAGATCAAATGCCATGTGTTTCCAAGAGCTCGTGAGGAAGCAAAGGAACTATTTCGTGCAGGACAGAAGCAAGGTGGTCCTTTGTCTCGCCAACCAGGCGAACCCATGCTTTCCTATGTTCAGAGGAGACGACGTTGGTGGCACATGCTATGCGAGTTGGATGACACAATGGTGTTTTCAGACAGCTTGAGGACAGAGTTGATGTTGGAGTTGAGTGGACTCAATCGACAAGAGATCCTCGTTGTGAAGGCCTGTGCAGACACTAAGGATTTTGAAGGTGTTGGCAAGGTGCTGATCGAGAACTACAGTGGCACTCACTTGCGAGAAGGGTCACGATCCTGGACAGGACGTGGTAATCCTCAACAGCATGGCAAGTCGTCAGGCAAGGGTTATGGCAAAGGCAAACCTTCTTCGAAGGGATCGTATTCCCAAGCAGCCTATGCAGCCTACCCCGATGATGGGGAGGAACATGCAGAATCTTGGGATGAAGCTGCGGATCAATCCTGGGAGGATGATTCATATGTTGGCATGCTTGGTGACATTGCAGAAGAGGAGCCAGGAAACCTAGAAGGTGACAACGAATTTGATTACTTTGACGACGTCGATGAGTACGAAGCAGTTGCATTGAACAGCTTGCTTGAAGTTGAAGGTGCAGAAGATGATCGACAAGCAGGAGACGCCATCCAGCTACAACTTGCTGCTTTCACTGCAATGGGGAAAGCAGGTGGCAAGGGCAAATCCTTTGGGAAGCCCAAAGGAAAGGGGAAAGGAAAGATCGTGAAGTCCAACCTCACGATCGATCAGAGGAGACGGAAGCTCACCGAGCTGAAGTCGAAGAGCAAATGTTTGAGATGCGGAGTCATAGGGCACTGGGCCGGTGACCCGGAATGTAAATTCCCGGGGTCGAAAGCCGGAGCCCCTGGAAAGTCAGCCCCAAAGCCCGCAGCTCACTTTGCCGACATGAGCGATTCTTCAGATGACGATGGTGTGACTTTGACGGCTTCACCTGATCGTGACAGAGATGGAGTTGCTATGATGGCAGTTCGACAAGCGAAGCCCAGCAGTCGACCTTCACGTGCAGCAGCATCCAGCAGCAACGTTGGCTTGATTTCCCGGGATCTCGATGTTACAATGAGACCCGAGGACCATGGGTGCATCTTTCCTGTTGGACAGTTCAAGGGTTTGTCTTTTTGGAATGTGTTGTTTGAACAGACAGGGTACTATCATCATGCCAAGAAACATACCCCCAAGAGTCCATACTATGTCACATGGTTGAATTGGGTTGACAAATACTTTGTGGTTGGTGCTGATGGGATTCACTTGCGCGAAGTCCCTGTTGAGCATGTCGAGCACCGAGATTTGTTGGTGGCTCGGGGAACTGGCAGAAAGAAACCCCCAAATCCTCCTTTGCCGAACAAGTGTCAGGAATGTCGTGAGTTTACAAAACAAGGTTCTACGGGGTACACCATCAGGAAGACCTGTCTTGTGTGCGGTCATTCCGAAACAACAAGGCGTGACATGGTACCGTTGATGTCCCCTGAGAATTGCCCTCATGATGACACCGATTTTAGGGGATCCAGCAAATCAACACACCGTACCTTCTGCAAGAAGTGTTGCACTTTCATTGATGAAGCTCCTATGCAGATTCGCAAGGAGCGTATTGCCATTGCCAAGAAGGTTGAAACAGCATCAGTTCGAACAGTCCCCATTGTTGAATCATTGGTTGAAGAATCGGATGGATTGAATCCAGTCCAGTTGGAAGAATTGTTGCCCCTGTTTGCCACTCTTGTTACCGAAACCTGTCAATCTGAGGTCATGACCCGTGCACGTCTACATGAACTACTCCATCAAGCCATCAATGACGTGACAGAGGAAGAGGACAGTTTTTCTCTTGTCAATGAAGATGGGCACGGCGACCCCTCGGGCAGGGAGTTAGCTGGGTACGTTGGCATTTGTTTGCATGGAAGTGACATTCAATACCCTCAAGACTTGGTTTACATGAACTATGAAACTGTTGACATTGCCAGGTCACCCCATGTCTTTGCAGTGTTGGATGAAGGTTGCAACAGCACTTGTCATAGCAAAGCCTGGGCAGTCGATGCAGAAGCACGACTGGCCCGATTGGGTTACAGTATGCCATTGAAGGATGACGGTTGTAAGAGTTTTGCTGGTCTGGGAAGTGGTAGTACCAAGACCGAAGGTGTGAGATCTATTCCTTTTTCGCTGCTGCTTCCAGACGGGAACATGCATGGGGAGTTGGATTCATATCAATTGTCAACAGGCAACAGCCCATTGCTTCTTTCATTGCATGCGCAAACCAAGTTAGGCCTAGTGAAGGACCTAGCAAAAGGGGTGATTTCCATCAAAGATCAACCATTGAATATCAAGAGATGTTCCAAATCAGGTTTACTTGTGATGAACTTGACTGAAGGATTGACCAACATCAACAACACACCGTCGGATGAACTTCCCCAAATCCCGAAGTGTCACAGAAAGTACAACATCGCATACACAGCATCCACATCGGAAGTTGCCATGGCTGATCATGATATGTGTGGTTTTCATTCGAGGGACTACGACATCTTGCAGACGAAGTTGAATGAAGAACTGCGCAGTGACAGGAAGGTGATCATCATGACTCGTGGACGTAGATTTCAACAACATGCGTGCAGAACTAGCAGGAACACTTTGAGCATCAACTGTGAGGACATTTACGATCCTGATCAGGACGTAAATCTTAGATCTCATGTGGGTTGGCATCATGGAATCCTTGAGACTATGAGCAAAGTAGACAGGTTCATCCAACATCTCAACAACATCCTCCAGTTTGTCACACAACAGGAAGACGACAGTAAGGTGCTGGTGGATTTGGAGTGCAAGTCGGGTCGCCACAGGTCAGTGGGACAGGGATTTGCTGCCTACAGGTGTCTCAAGGTCCTTGGCTATGACGTTGTTCTCATTCATGCATCATCTTGGATGTGGGGAGAGATGCGTTGTGGTGGAGTTTGTCATGGATGTAAGGACATGGCTGCGAGCTTGGGACAAATTCGACATTTGATCCCGAACATGTCAAGGTTGGCACGATCACGAGGCAGTGTGGCTTCAAGCCGTGACGTGCGCGATGCTCCAGCCGATGATGTTTCAGGTGGACATTCATCTCATCCTACATCAGATCATCCCACTGCAGGTCATCCTACAACAGATCAACTTGATGAGATTCGACGCTTGGTACAAGGACTTGCAACTGACGTTGGACATCTTCGGACAGAACAGGTTGAGATCAAAAGGATGGCCGAGACCGGAAGGAGATCAAGGAGTCCATTGCGTCGACGGAGATTGCCGATGCCACCGTCGCCACCAGCAAGGCGCAGAAGATCACCAAGTTTTCGTCGCAAGTTACCTCCTTGGAGACATGCACAAGCATCCAGGGGAAGAAGTCCATCGCCGAGGCCACTATCTGCGAGGCCAGCTCCCAGGAGCCCAGACCATCCTCCACCGCACATTTCGGACGTGCCAGGGACCGATGACGGATCCCGATCTTCAGGGGCCATGGATGGACCTCGAACTTCAACGTTGCCACAACGATCTCGAGAGCCTCCCAATGATCGCGATGAACTTGAGCGACTGATCCGAAACAATTTGGCATCAGATGGACCGTTTGACAACAAGAACGTGTCAGTGAAGACATTGGACGGCGAGCTCCTTAGCGAAGTTGTGTCTTTTTGCATCCGTGAGGGTAACAGGGATCGGCTCTTTTGGATTTGCAAAGATGGAGAAGACCCACTGGTGGACGGAGTTCGCATGAACGTCCTGATTCGAGATCATATCCGGCCAAATCGGATTGTCAAGGTCTCGAATGGCATCAAGCACTGGAAGCGATCTACATGGTGTCGACCTCGCAATGGAGGCGACTGGGAACTCATTGAAGACAACGTTGATAGCAGGGCAACAGTGCGTTTGAGCAACTCGTGGATCGATGTGATTGTGTTTCACCACCCACCTGGGGTGTTCGATGACTCCGGGAGGGGAGCATACATGAGCGTTCGTGTCAGGTTGACCCCCAACAAGAAACTTCGGGACGTAAGGGATGATTTTGAAAAGTCTTTGAATCCAAAAGTTGAGATGAAATCCTCAGAACCCAAAAGAATGTATGCAGTGAAGTCGAAGCCCCAGCCAAAGGTCTTGACGCCCAAGTTGGAACAGGATGATTCCGATTCTTATGAATATGACTATGAGTATTCTTCCACTGGTTTCATGGCCGTGCGTTTTGATTCCAACGTTGATTTGACAGTCCATCCTGATGAGAGGAGGACTATGAGCAAGAAACACAGGAAGATGGTGTTGGAAGGTATCAACAATCTCAACAACCATGATCGTGTGATGCAATCCAGTCTTGGGATGCAGCCTCAAGTTTCCAATGGTACTTCAGGGGTTGCAATCATCACGTCACATCCGACTCTTTTCCAGGATTTTTTCGAGCACACCTATGACGTTGGCATGAATGCTGCCTACTTGGACGGTGATGCTGAGCAACACGGTTGGAAAGACATGTTCGAAGGTTGCACATTGGTCATTGTTGCAATTGAATACAAGTCAGAACATTATCCACTGTGTCATGGGGATCTTGTGTTTGAGTTGGAACAGTATTGTGATGCCACAGGGTGTAGGTTTCTCATTGTTGATGTCGCACACACTGAACGATGGGAATCATTCAAAACACCACAGATTCCATACATCAATGAAGTTGGTCTTGCTTTTGTGTCAAATGATGATGAACTCATTCAAGGTTTTCAAGACTGGTCCATGTATCGACAATTGGATGACGTTTTGAATTGGGAGTTTTGTCAATGGATTCGTGATTGGTCACTTGAACGTGAATTGGAGGAGCAGATGAGCGTTGCCTTTCCAGCAGAGATCATCGAAGAGGCTCAGGAACATGGTGGGAACTGGGATGCAGTCGATGGCCCAGAAGATGTTGCATTGCAGGATCCAGTTGAGGACCTGACACATGAAGAGACCCTTTTGGATGATGTTGATATCCCTGGATTGCCAGAGGATGAAACAGAAAGGCGTAGGTCTTGGCGCAAACTTCCCCAGCGTGTCAGGATTGCTGTGCGTAGGTTGCACAGGGCTTTTGGACACGTCCCCAAGTCGGTGATGGTCAATTTGGTGCGTGCTGCAAAGGTGAGTAAGGAGTTTGTTGATGCAGTGAAGTTGCATAGATGTGAAACATGTGAGAAAACATCAGCAAAGAAACCCACTCACAAAGTCACGCTTCCAAGTGATTATGCATTCAACCATACTTTGGGGATTGATGTACTGGAGCTGACAGATGTAACTGGGCAGAAGTATCAAGTTCTCAACATGGTTTGCATTGGCACTTGTTTTCAACAGGCTGAAGTTGTGAAGGTTGGAGCAGGTCAAGCTTCTTCGCGATCCTGTTTGGACGCACTTATCAAACGTTGGTTCAGTTGGGCAGGACATCCTGTTGCTATCATGTGTGACCGTGGTTTGCACAATCGTGGTGTCTTACAACAATACATGGATGAACATAACATTCAAGTGCACCATGTGCCCCTTGAGAGCCCGGAATCATTGGGCCGAGTAGAGAGGCATGGTGGTTTGTTGAAAGCTCTTTTCAGGCGAGTGTGTACAGAAGTTGGGGCTTGTACCAAAGAACAGGTTGAGTCGTGCATCACACAAGTGCTCAGTGTGAAGAACGACTCTGCACGTGTTGGAGGCTTTTCTCCATCTCAGTGGGTGCTTGGTCGAGCTCCACGTGGTGTAGCTTCACTCATGTCTGAGGAAGACCATGCACAGCTCGGAGCCATTCAGGCCCGACATGACCCTTCATCAATTTTTGCATTACAACATTTGGCCAGGATTGAGGCACAAAAGGCTTTTGTTCACCTTGATTGTTCAAGAAGAGTTCAACGAGCGTTGACACGCAATGCCAGTGTGTTTGACCGTGAGTTCAACATTGGTGATCTCGTCACTTTCAGACGAGACAATCAACGAGGAGGAACGTCCTGGTCACCAACATGCCGTGTGATCGGACACGAGAACCAGAAGAACATATGGTTACTATGTGGTAACGTTCCAGTACTTGTAGCTTCCCACAACATACGCATTGCTTCTCCTTCTGAAGCTCTTGCTCAATCAGTGTTGAATGGTGAACCTGTGATTCCATACAAGATCATCAATGATACAGGTCAACAAGCGTTTCTTGATGCAAGACAATCAGATGAGGTTGAAGTTGTTCGTGATGGTCCAGGACAAGCAGATGATGTTGAGGTTGTCCATGAAGGCAATGTGGATTCAGCACTCCCTCCTATACCAGAAGTATCTGAAGATGAATGGGATATACGGCCCGGTTTCTTTGAAGAAGATGAGGAGGAGGAAGATACAGGTCCTATGGAAGAAGACATCTTTTCGCAAAGTAGAACTCCAGAGAGAAGAGTTGAAAGACCACGTCCAGGAGATGGAGATCATGAACGCAATGTGAGACCTCGAGTAGAGTCTCACCTACAACCTGAGTCGGAGAGAGGCTCATCACTTGTGCCATCTCGGAGAGACTCCTTTGTGCCTGATTCTACTCCAAGTGGCTCCGTTTTGGGACCACTATCCTCGCCGTCAGCATCATCTTGGCCATTACGAAGAGAACTTTTGAATGACTTACCACATCAATTGCGAACACATCTTGAAAGAGCTCGTGAGAGAGACTCAGAACGAAGTCCTGAAGAACAACAAGAAGCACGAGCATTGTTTGCATCATTTTTGTCCCAGGAAGTTGAAGTCCCTGAGGACGAAGAGCAAGGTAAGAAAGTGTTGAAATCAATCCACTATGAATCAGCGTCACCTGATGTACAGAAGAACATCATGGATGCCAGAACCAAGGAGTGGAGCAAGTTCCTTGAGTTCGCTGCTGTTGTTGAAATCTCAAAAGAAGATGCTGAGAGGTTGATTGCTGAAGGACATCAATGTATTCCTAGCAAGTGGGTTGATGTTGACAAGAATCAGTTCATGAAAGGAAGATCAGATCAAGAATATGTGCCAAAGTTCAAGAGCCGGTTGGTATCATGCGGCAATTTCGAAGTCAGTGAAGGTTTGAGATCAGACAGTCCTACAGCAGATACGGAAGCTCACAACATTCTTTGCTGTTGGGCGGCGATCCAGGGTGCACAATTGCACAGTGCGGACGTCGCATCCGCATATTTTCAAGGTCGTCCTCTCGACAGAGTTCTCATTATGAGACAACCCCGAGGAGGTCTCCCGGGAGTTGATCCATATGTGTTTTTCCTTGTGAGAGTGCCTGTGTATGGATTAACTGACAGCGGTCGAGGTTTTTGGTTGAGACTGGACGGAGACGCCCGATCCAGTGGCTTGAAAAAATCCAAGTTTTACCCAGGATTGTATTTTCTTCCAGGAACCGACAACGATTGCGTTGCACTTATGGCGACTCATGTGGATGACATCTTGTACGCATACATTCCCGAGGGGAAGTCAGTGATCGACAGCTTCTTGGAGAAGTTCAACTTGGGATCAAGTGAATCAAATTCGTTTCGCTATTGTGGCAAGCAATTTGAGCGTACTGCAGATGGAACAATCACACAAGACACTTGTGACAACACCCGTCGCATCAAGCCGATCAAGATCGCGCCAGGAAGATCAGCGTCCGAGCCGTTGGGTAAGGATGATGTGACCCGATTACGGTCTGTAACGGGATCATTGGCATGGGTGGCAAGACAGACTAGACCCGATTTGGGTTATCGTGTGAGCCGCCTACAGTCCAGTATTTCTGGAGCGACAGTTGCTATTTTGCACGACGCAAATGCCGTAGTACAGCTGGCACAACAAAGCATTGAGAACAAGCTCATTTTTCCAGGTGGACATCTAACCTGGGGAGAGGTTGGTATCATTACAGTAACAGATGCTTCATTTTCAAACGAGAAGAACTACAAATCACAACAAGGACGTTTCCATTTTCTTGGAGACATCAATGAGATCAAAGACCCCAAGACTACATCCTACAGGGTGATGCCATTGGGATTTGCATCAAATACAATTCGGCGAGTATGCCGCAGCACTCTTCAATGCGAGGCTTATTCACTGCAGGCTGGACAAGAGAGCGGTGACAAGCTACGTGGAGCATTGGCCGAACTGATGGGCCAACTTGACTCGATGAAAACATGGTTGGATGACAGCCGCAGCTGTATTCCACAACTGATGCTTTCAGACTGCAGGTCTCTAACAGACCATCTTGCGAATGAGGTACTCGGCAGGGTCGCAGACAAACGACTCGGCATTGAGTTGCGGTCGATTCATGAGTCACTTTGGCAAGACGGCCGGAGGACCTGGGATATGCATCATGGCGGAGGAGACATTGTTACCTGGATTGCTACAGGGACTATGGTCTCGGATGCTCTGACCAAGAGCATGCGCCCGGACCTCATTATCCGCGTTTTGAAGGAGTGCATTTATCGTGTACAGAAGAAGCCTTAGAGCCAACTTTTTCACTAGCATCATGTGATCCTTGAAGAACAGGTTGAGTGTGAGTTTGACCTGTCTAATGTATATTTTGTATAGCCAAGTGATCACATGCCCCCGTTGACATTTGGCTTTAGGGCCCTTGAGTCATACCGCGCTGCCGTGGTAAAAGTTGGGCATTTGACGATCCCGTTTCCAATTCATAAAAGTATTTTTCCACCAGACAAGTGTGAAAAATGAACAAAAATGGCGTGTTTCCAGACTGAAACTTTCCGGTGCTAGCCCCTGTTGACAAATGATGCACGCTTTCCTTGGCATCTGAGTTGCCACACTGGTGACTTGGGTGTGAAGGGAGGAAACATCCGCACAGCATCTGCAACTTTTGTTAGCCATGATGGCTGCACCTGAAAAGAGCAACTCGAAGTTGTGCTCACCATGTGTAGGGGGCTGTCTGGGCTCCATGTACAGTACAGAATCACTTGCCCGGCGACAAGTAAACCGGCGAGTTGATCTCTTGTGACGTTGCACCAAGCCGACCAAGCGCACAGTTCTTCAGTTGCTTTCTGAGTACAAAGATTGCAGCCATGGGAGCACAGATTGGAACTTTTTTTTTGTGTCACCTCAGGGTTCGAGATGTTCATACCGAGGCCCTCAATTAATATAATTAGCCAAAAACATCCAGAAACTGGGGTACCTTCGGCCTCCAAAGATTGGATGCCCAGGCCGTGATGGAAGGCAAATGGAAACCGGCACCTGGCAAGTCCTGGCTACCCAGTTGAGGTTTACTGTGATCAACAGTTGTGATTCAAGTGATCTGGAAAAGACGAAGATTTTGAAGGATTTCCGAAGTAAGAACAAGAACATATATCATATGGTCATCAAATAGTTGTAGAGAGTGTGATGAAAGCTACTCCCAGTTGGAGGTCGGACCTCATCATAGAAGTCGTAAATTGCGGCATGCTACGGTCCTGGTTGGCACATCTTGGCATGGCCTCCATTCCCAAGGTATGATCCTCAGAAGCCAGAGGCACATGTGGACTGCTTGGCCATTTCTCCGGATAAGGAACAGCTGGGCACCTTAGACTCTGACCGGAAAGATCCTGGAAGGAAAGTGCTGATCCAATCCTACCCATATTGATCCGGAAAATCACAATGTTTGTATGTGTATATGTATATATATATATATGTTTGTTAGGTTCATCATCACTGGGGATGTCTGTTGCCATTTTTCTGTTGCCAGGTTGGATGACGGATGGCATCTGTCGTAATTTCCCGTCTTTGGAAGGCCTGTACGATCTTGAACGGATTTGAACGGAGTCTTCAACACAGGAACTGGTTATGTTGATATCATCAAATTGTACCATAAACATTGCATTGCCATTTTGGGCTGGGCACCTCTCATCCAGGAAAGAGGTGCCATTTTTGGGCATACCTGGCATTCCCTGGACCAAGATCCATGTTCCTGAGGTCAGGGAAGAACAATAAGAAGGCTGTGAGAGGGAAATTCTGGGTGAAGATCTTTGAAGACTGTTGACATCTGTTTACCAACATATGAATGATGCAATTGATTTTCGGAAAATGGAGTTCCAAAAATTGTCGAAACTTACGAAACCCTGAACTCAACCATTTGGATCCACAGAATGCCCTTGACATTGAGGCAGTTCAGTTGGGTCCCGGCTACTACAGCCCGAACTTTGGTGTGATGGAGGCACGAGATGATTTGGCACAGATGGCAGGGCTGCACATCTCTCATCCACTTCACCTGGGCATTGGCAGTCCATGGTATTTTGTTTATTTTTTTTAGGGGGTACACTCTGGTAATCCAACATGACAATGGACAATTCACCATTCGTGGATGATTTCCCATTGCCACGTTTGATTTCGAAAGAGTTCCACGGATCTGCAGGGAAGCCTTTCATGTCACTGTTCCACGTGCCAGAAGCGACAACCCGCCTTCCAAGTTCCACGTCAGGCAACGGTTCCACGCTGCAATATGGTGGATGGGGATAAAGCATGGCATTTTGAATCCAGAACTATACAGCAATATATAGGATGAATATGGATGAATAAGGTGTGTAGGGTTTAGTAAAACGATGTAACACCCATCCGTTTTTGACACTTTTGGGGATGCCCCCCTTTCAACATTTTCAACCCCCATTTATATAAGGCGCACGTAGGAGACCTGGCAAACCTGTCGCAGGAAGCGCGAGCTGCTTTCATCTCTAAGGACAAGGAGCATCCCCCCGGTCACGATGCTACCCGAAGCCCGCCCATGACATCATGAGTTGGATAGGAGAAACAATTCTGTTCGGTTGATGGTTTCTGGTAGATTGTTGTTTGACACCTCAGATCGCAACTTGTCAAATCATTTTGTGGAGGCCAAGACATTGACACAGCCTATACAAACAAGCTCTCAACTTGAAGATGAATGTTCAAATAAGATGAGTTAAATATCGTAAAAACGTGTTTAGCATTCCCTTTCCTTCCGAGTCCAACACTCTTTGGTTTTCCAACTTCTTCTGCAATGTGAATCGCTTGGTATTCGATTTCCGTGCCCAACCATTCAAAGCCCAAGATACACTAAACATATAAGCAGACATAGCAAGGGCAGCGAGTGAATTGGTTCGGGTTCATGGTAGTTAGATCATTTTGTGACACTTGATCAAGCAAAGCACTTGAGAGGTATGACTCTATGACTATGGCTTGGCCGGATGTGTGTAAGCCACTATTTCCAGACTGATTCCAGACATTGTTCACCAGAATGATTGACGCCGAGAAGTGGCTTCAGAAGTGGTTGTCGTATGTTGCCGTCATATTTCATAATCTCTTCCATTTGTGTCTGGAAGTGAAGCTCACAACACTGCACAGGCTGTGGTTTCCAAGACTGAAAAGAACATGGGAAACTCCACCCCATTTCATCAAAGCTCCACATCAACCAACGTGCGACCTGCACAAGCCGGCAAAATGCCGTCCGCGCAGTCGGTGACGCCCTCAATACGCCAGTGGGGAAAGCTCGTGGCTCCACCAATCTGCAGATATAGTCCTTGACTATCCTTGACTATCCTTGACTAGTTGTTTTCTGGAATAGTTCTGGTTGGTCTTGTACAAGGACACATTTCTAGCATTTTCATCAAGTTCCGTCCCTCGGACATTAGAAAAGCTATGAATATTATGAATTGCGTCAGGTCCAATGGTGCGCGATGGTTGCTGTGGGCTTTTTGGCCTCAGAGGTCCAGATTGTGACCACTGGGCGCCGTGATGAATGGACATGAAGCAGCCCTGATTTGTGGACATCAAGATCTCTCCACTTTGGTTGCTCCATCTATTAGTTGATACACCCAGAATCTGCCAAAAAAATGCTTTATATTGGAACGCTTGCAGGAAAGCCTATATTTGCAGGTAAAAGCAAGAGTTTAAAACAAGTTTTAACCGTAAATGGTGAAATCCATCCATAGAAACCTACAAAAACAATCCATCCATGGCTGATTTCCCCCTTGGAATCCATTGGAATCCCATGAGCCAATCCATCAATCCAGGCTCTCCAGCGCTGGCGAAGGCAACAGAGCTTGGCCGCCGATGCCTTATGATGGCCCAAGACTTTTGCTGAAAGGTTGAATATGGTTGAATGATACTACGTATATAATCTGTGAATGTATATATATATATATATAATTATATATAACTATATAATTATATATAATTATATATAATATTATAATATTATAATATTTAATGTATATATATATGCATATAAATTATATACGACATTAATCTTTTCTCAACATTTCTGGGGTTGTGCGAACTAGTTTTGTAGGAAATTTGGATCTGGCAGGTCTTGCGCATTGCTCAAAAGGCTCTGATTCAAAACATTGATCTGCGAAAAACGGACGATTTGCTACCCCCGTAGATGAACAGATACATTGAGGCTATACCCCCTTGACTTTTGGTTGCGAGCGGCACCGAACACCGGATGGCGTAGTTGAGCTGCACATCTCAGAGCGATCCAGAGCGTCCATTTCCAGAGGCTGTCCGACGTGAGCAAATTGATTTTGAAGAGATGCTGTCACAGGAAGCGGGGCCCTCCGAAGGAGCAGAGTTGGCCCGCTTTTAGTTTCCAAGGTAATCAAGACGGAATAGACATATATATATATATATACACACCAATTCTCAGCAGTTTATCTGGTTTTCTTGGAAGTCATAGGAAGAAACGGGATGATGCTGATCCATGCTGATCCATGCTGATCCCAGATTTTAAATATATACCAGTCTTATCCAGTTCCAACGAAAACGCAGGAGCTCAGTCATCTGCTGAAGCAAAGCCCACTTCCGATGAGGCGTTGCTGACGTTTTTTTTAAAGCCTACTGTAAGTGGGTGATTATTTGAGCATGTTTGTTAAACAAATGCTGTAGATGGGCGACTTGGGGAGAACATCGCATCAATGTTTCGTATTCTCGACCGGGAGGTTGCGGAAACAGTACAAGTCCTAAGGTCCTAAAGCATGTAAGATACAACACCTGCAAGAGTGCCTTGATGTTCTGCATTTACATACCGCAGCATGCTTAGTTTTGAAAGAGCTCGGTTTTAGCAACTGCAGCCATGCAGATATTCTGACACCAGCAGGATGCTTCAAGATGCTGTTCCAATCTATGCTTTCCCGCTGCGCCAGGCCTCAAAACCAGAAGAAAAATTGTCCACCACTTGGTGACTGGAAATAACCTTCTTTTTCAAGTTACGACAGACGTGCTCATGTTGATTTAGAATATTTTCAAGCGCAGATTTGCAAAAAAAACATGTTGGCAAGGGTGGGTATCACAGTAAATGTTTTCAGTATTTGGGTGCAAAAAGACCATCTCAGTGTTGATACTGCAAACTCTTTGTGGAACCTGTTCTCCAGTAGCCACGCAAGATGAAGAGATGGGAAATTCAACACGTTTTCGTGACCACGGAAGTCCTAGGTTTGGACTACGAACTTTGTTGGAGGCTTTGCAGGCTGATTCCAGCATGGGAAAGGATGACACCAGGAGGAAGTAGGATCAAGATTCATCAAGGATGAGGGATGTTCAAGGAAGGTTCTGCTGGCTGGAAGGCCTTAAGTTTGCTGCTGTTTTCAGTTTTCTAGCTTCGATTGAGAGAGTTTGCCCTTGCTTTTCCAAACATTTGAACCAGCGGATACCTACCCGCCACAGAAAATTGGGTGTGGTTTCGCCACCAGTTTCGGAAGCCATCAGCTGTATCACATGATTCATCTGGGAGGATTCAAAATTGAGACCCTGCAACATTTTCCTGATCAAAGGACGGCCCCATGGGTCCGCCGAACCTTTTCCGCCAAAGGCGGCAAAGTAGAGGTTGATACAAACGCACCACAAAACACCATCACCCAACACCGCAACAAACAGGTTCCAGTTTGAGGTTTGCATTCACCTTTTGAGTCAAACATATTTCATCTTCCCAGGCCAGTTGTAAGACATTTTTCGCTATGGCAATGACTTTGCTAGCACTTTGCCTCTTCATTTTCAAGATGGACTCCGACCTGCTGGTAGCTCGCGATGGATGATGATGACGCTGCAGACGTGGATACAGACAGCTACGAGGTGCTCTCCACCCACCCGTTCTGTCGCGGCCTGCGGAAGGAGGTGGTCCTGGCGATATCACGGGCCTCCAAGCGATGGGTCTTCACCACACCGGGCCGGATCATTGTGCAGGAGGGGACCGTACCTGGGTGCAAAGGTTTTACAAAATGGGAGGTTTCCTTTGAAATGGGGCTACCCCATATCATCCCAAAGTGGAACATTTCAGTATTGACACAAATGGTGGAAAAAATGGTGAAGAAAAAACAAGAACTGCAAAGAGCAGAAAGACCACCAAAAAAAACCAAGCCAGTCTTCTTCGTTGAGTCGTGACAGTCGTGCCAGACCAAGTGCCAAGCTCTTTTGAGTTCTAGATCGGAGAAGGGGTTGCACATGTTTCAAGTGATAAGTGAATTGGAAAACCAACACGACCGTCATGCCCTAGGAAAAGCATGGGATCCTGTATGCTGCATAATATTATATAAATGTATATGATAATATTATATTTATGCATATTAATCGAAGGAAGTTTAGAAGTCAAACTTCCGACAATATGGACAGATGGAAAAGCAGAGGTGGGAAGAGTCAGAAAAGAGAAGAGAAGAAGCGAGAAGATCAGAGAAGAGAAAGTCTCAGAAGAAAGAAGATCCAGGTGCCCGAAAAGGTAGGAAAGTTGCGACTCACTGTGTTTTTTCCAATGATTTGTCACTCCGGAGGGTCGAAAAGTAGGCTCGCTAAAGCGGCGGGTGCGGAGCCAAGTGGCCAGATGAGAGATGAAAAATTGCACGCGGTTGTGGCGCGAAGCACATTTCCAAGTCAAAATGTACAAAGCACACCATGTTCGGACCACTTTTGGAAGTTGAGATGTCCAAAAAGTGCACGCTGTTGTGGCGTGAAGCACATTTCGAAGTCAAAAGTGTAAAAAAACTTACGGGGTCGGATCACTTTTAGAAGGTGACATGTCGAAAAAGTGCACGCCGTTGTGGCGCGAAGCACATTTCCAAGTCAAAATGCACAAAGCACGCCATTCTCGGACCACTTTTGGAAGTTGAGTTCTCGAAAAAGTGCACACCGTTGTGGCGCGAAGCACGTCGAAGTCAAAATGTACAAAACACCACATGCGCCGACCACTTTTGGAAGTTGAGATGTCGAAAAAGTGCATGCCGTTGTGGCACGAAGCACATTTCCAAGTCAAAATGTACAAAACACACCATGCTCGGACCACTTTTGGAAATTGAGATGTCGAAAAAGTGCACACCGTTGTGGCGCGAAACACATTTCGAAGTCAACATGTTAAAAACACCGGGGGTTCCAACCACTTTTGGACGTTCAGATGTCGTTTCGCGTGGCAGGCGCAAGGGATTATGGACCTTGTCAAAAGTGAGCAATACGTGAGGGTTTTGCAGCAACTACAACCACCACTACACTACACTACACTCTACTACACTACACTACAACTACAACTACACCAAGGTTACATTCCACTATCCTACACTACATTACACTACACTACACTCCACTACACTCCACTACACAACACTACACTGCATTTCACTACACTACACTACACTACATTACACTACACCCCACTACACTACAACTAGACTACACTACATTCCACTACACTACACTACATTACACTACACTACACTCCACTACACTACACTACACTCCACTACACTACACTCAGGTACACTACACTACACTACATTACACTACACGAATTACATTACACTACACTACTTTACACTAACTACAACTACAACTACAACTACAACTACAATGACAACTACAACTACAGCTACAGCTACAACTACAACTACAACTTCAAATATACTACATTACACTACACTACACTACACTACACTACACTACACTACACTGAATGACGCTAAATATGCGCCTACAACTACAACTACAACTACATTACATTACAGTACGCTAATTGCATTACACTAAACTACACAACATTACACGCTACACAACACACTACACCACACCACACCACACTACACTACACCACACCACACTAACTACAACTACAGCTACAACTACAACTACATTAATCTAATTGCACTAATCCAATTACACTACACCACAACTACAACTACAGCTGCACCATCACACTACATCCAGCAGTTGTAGGTGAGGTGACCGACCAGGTGACCACTTCAACCATTGCAACCACTCCAAAAAACACAGCTCCAACCACCTTTCGGTCCATCAGTGGATTCGTTCTGCCATCCGTGATTCACAACAACCAATCTCTCCTATAGGTTTCCTATTTTTGAAACTTCCGCCACTGCCTTGTGCGGTGCTACTGGTAGTCTGGTAGTTGTAGTTGCAGTTGTAGTTGTAGTTGTAGCTGTAGTTGTAGTTCGTGTAATGTTGTGTAGTTTAGTGTAATGCAATTAGCGTACTGTAATGTAATGTAGTTGTAGTTGTAGTTGTAGGCGCATATTTAGCGTCATTCAGTGTAGTGTAGTGTAGTGTAGTGTAGTGTAGTGTAATGTAGTATATTTGAAGTTGTAGTTGTAGTTGTAGCTGTAGCTGTAGTTGTAGTTGTCATTGTAGTTGTAGTTGTAGTTGTAGTTGTAGTTAGTGTAAAGTAGTGTAGTGTAATGTAATTCGTGTAGTGTAATGTAGTGTAGTGTAGTGTACCTGAGTGTAGTGTAGTGGAGTGTAGTGTAGTGTAGTGGAGTGTAGTGTAGTGTAATGTAGTGTAGTGTAGTGGAATGTAGTGTAGTCTAGTTGTAGTGTAGTGGGGTGTAGTGTAATGTAGTGTAGTGTAGTGTAGTGAAATGCAGTGTAGTGTTGTGTAGTGGAGTGTAGTGGAGTGTAGTGTAGTGTAATGTAGTGTAGGATAGTGGAATGTAACCTTGGTGTAGTTGTAGTTGTAGTGTAGTGTAGTAGAGTGTAGTGTAGTGTAGTGGTGGTTGTAGTTGCTGCAAAACCCTCACGTATTGCTCACTTTTGACAAGGTCCATAATCCCTTGCGCCTGCCACGCGAAACGACATCTGAACGTCCAAAAGTGGTTGGAACCCCCGGTGTTTTTAACATGTTGACTTCGAAATGTGTTTCGCGCCACAACGGTGTGCACTTTTTCGACATCTCAATTTCCAAAAGTGGTCCGAGCATGGTGTGTTTTGTACATTTTGACTTGGAAATGTGCTTCGTGCCACAACGGCGTGCACTTTTTCGACATCTCAACTTCCAAAAGTGGTCGGCGCATGTGGTGTTTTGTACATTTTGACTTCGACGTGCTTCGCGCCACAACGGTGTGCACTTTTTCGAGAACTCAACTTCCAAAAGTGGTCCGAGCATGGTGTGCTTTGTACATTTTGACTTGGAAATGTGCTTCGCGCCACAACGGCGTGCACTTTTTCGACATGTCAACTTCCAAAAGTGATCCGAACCCGTCAGTTTTTTACATTTTTGACTTCGAAATGTGCTTCACGGCACAACAGCGTGCACTTTTTGGACATCTCACTTTTGACTTGGAAATGTGCTTCCGGCCACAACCGCGTGCAATTTTTCATCTCTCATCTGGCCACTTGGCTCCGCACCCGCCGCTTTAGCGAGCCTACTTTTCGACCCTCCGGAGTGACAAATCATTGGAAAAAACAGAGTGAGTCGCAACTTTCCTACCTTTTCGGGCACCTGGATTTTCTTTCTTCTGAGACTTTCTCTTCTCTGATCTTCTCTCTTCGGCTCTTCTCTTCTCTGACTCTTCCCACCTCTGCTTTTCATCTGTCCATAATGTCGGAAGTTTGACTTCTAAACTTCCTTCGGCAACTACATACACTACACTACACTAATTACATTACACTACATCACACTCCATTACACTCCACTACATTACACTCCAGGGCACTACAGTCAATTACACTACACTACACTACACTGCACTCCACTACACTACACTCCGCTACACTACACTCAATTACACTACATTACACTGCACTACACTACTCTACACTACAACTACAACTACATCTACAACTACAACTACACTACACTCCACTACAGTACACTACACTCAATTACACTACACTGCACTTCACTACACTACACTGCGCGACACTACAGCTACAACTACAACTAGAACTACAAGTACACCTGCCACTAGACTACGCTGCACTACACTACACTACACTACACTACACTACACGAATTACACTACACTACACCACACCACACCACGCCACGCCACACCACACTACACTGCACTACACTCCACTACACTAATTAATTACACTACACAACACTACAACTACAACTACAACTACAACTACACTACACTACAGCTACAACTACAACTAGACTACTTTACACTACACTACACTAGATTACACTAGACTCCACTACCCTACATTACACTAGACTCATTACACCACCACAACTGCAACTGCAACTGCGCTACACTAATTACACTACACCACAACTACAACTCCACTACACTACAACTACAACGACAGCTGCACTACACCACACTACATCCAGCAGTTGAAGGTGAGGTGACCGACCAGGAGACCACTGTAACCACTCCAAAAAACACAGCTCCAACCACCTTTCAGTCCATCAGTGGTTTCGCTCTGCCATTCGTGATTCACAACAACCAATCTCTCCTATAAGTTTCCTATTTTTGAAACTTCCGCCACCGCCTTGTGCGGCACTACTGGTATATATATATATTATGAATCACATCTTGGTCTGCTGAGGTGAAAGCAGAACATTCGTCCTTGTGGATAGTGACTCGCGGTTCAGTGGAGGTGGCTGAAAGCGGTCAAGTACTTGGCACCTTGGAAACCTCCGGCATCTTCGGTGACTCTGTGGCTTTTGGACGTTGTGACCAACAACCCTTCTCAGTCACTCCGATGAAAAACATATTTTTGTTTTTTTGGATATATTTATTATTCTGATGATATTTTTGTATATTTTCAATTTTTTCTGTAAGTCACATATGGGCATATGGATATTATTGTGATGTCCAGCCCATTTGTAACTGCTTTGTCGCTGTAGTAATCTTGGACTGCACTTCTGTATACTTCTGTCAAGTACAAGCATCAATCAAAAGGTCCTCTTGGTAGATTGCCAGGTGAAAGTTTTGCAACTTCCGGTCATCGCATGGTGCTTGCCAGCAGCTGAATTGCAGCAAGTCTTGAGATCACATCCAGCAGCAGTTGCCATCATGGATGAATTCGTGGACCAGCAGGAGAAACGTGTGATCTGGCCTCGAGTCTCTCGACTCATCATGCTATCTCACACAGGTCCCAACTTCACCAAGCAACTGCTGAAGAAAGCGCTGGTGAAGCATTTCAGGGCCTTCAGCACCATTTGGTCACCTTACCAGACTCAGACCAGCATGCGAGTGGTCGTTTGTGGCAAGGTTCTAGTTCAGAAGAATACTCCTTCGGATTTTGAACTCAAGTCATGCCTGAGCATGACGATCAATCCGGTAAAGGAGCGGAGAAAGACCGTGCAGATCGGCGAGCCTGACAAAGTGGAGGTGGATGAACTGCCCCTTTCGCTTCAAATTGGCCGTTTGTATTTTTTTTGGCAAAGTTGTCACATGTTGACATATCATGGCATATCATATCACATGCATTGATCATACTTATTGCACGTATTGATAGGTTCGACTAGTTGGATGCTCACAATTTTCACCGCCTCTTTTCATGACTTTTTCGCAGCATGTCAGGCATCACGTTCGGCGCTTGAGTGACCCTGAAGCCGTATCTCCAACCTATCTGGCGCAAGAACATTTGCTCAGCATTAGGAGCTCCTCAACGATGGGGAAGGATTTCAGTATGGCACCTTGGCTGAGCCGCTGCAGCAAATTTTCATTTTCATGATGCAGTCATGTTTAGTCATCAAATCCTTTGCAAATATGATCATTTGTTTACCTGTGGACTTCTGCGGCCCATTTTTAAGGGGTCATATGGCCGTAATTGCGAAACGCCCAAAAACAAAGAGACAAAAACTGTCGCAACCTGACCCGAAAAAAGTGGCCAAACCCTCATATCATCAAAATCTTGATCCTTAGAGGTGCCTTTTGCCAATGTTTCTTTACGATTGCTATAACGCCCAAAGAACAAGTGGCCAAACATAGCCATAGTCAGATCATAATATGGTCAAATCATGTCAAACCTATAATTTCACCCGAAAAACGAACTTTATCAATAGACAAATCAAGGTTGTTTCAACTTCACACCCATATTTGGCAGGGTTCTGTTTGGGGGCGCTTCGACAGACAGGGTTGCGCTCCTGCGTTTCTAGCGAAGAACTCTACAAACTTGTCGGACAGCAACAACCCCGCGAAACCTCAAAGACTGCAGGGCCAAAATAATGGCCAAACCTGTACGTCCACGAAAATGTTTGTTATGCATGGTTATGCAGGATTATGCAGATGATATATTAAAAGCATTTGTAAAGAAATGCCATCTAACAATAGACATTCAATAAATCCATACGTGCATATCAATATGTTCTATGGGTATAAATACGGTATAAATGTATGCAATTATGTAAAGATATTCTCCTGGCCCTGATTTTAAAATCGGTGGAGGGGACTCATCTTGCAATTGCTTTTTGGATTCCTTTTTTTTGGTCCAACCTGTTGATTCTCACTGATTTTCAACTGCCTCTTCTTTTCCTTTCCTCTCGTCTCCTCTCCTTCCACTCCTCTGAGCCTCTCCTCCCCAAACCTCCGAGAATCACAAGAGATGGACTTGCAGCGCCTGGCATTTTGGGCAAGGCAAAGCTTTGCGCCTTACTGAATTGGGCACCGCCTCGCTTAAAACCAGTGGTTTTAAATGTTTTAAGCAAGCCAGTCAGTTGTGCTGTTTGTGAAGGTTTGGAGGGGAGAAGAGAGGATATTGTTGAAAATAGCCGGGACTCACCACACTCTAGAAGTGATAGGCTTCTGCAGGCACAGGTTTGGCGTGGCTTTGGATTACGGTTTCAGATGAAACGCGGTGGCCGAAATGCACGGTTGGGACACCTAAAAGACATCATACCCCCCACACCCCCTCCCCCTTGGGTCCAGGGGGATATGTGAGCAAGGACCTAAAAGGTTCATGCAGAAACCTTTACATGGGAGGTCATATGGTGGAAAATGTTGCCCAAACCATGGAAATCGATATGGTGAACTTCTTAAAGCGATGGCGTGATTTTCGCAACCACATCGATAACGTAGCGATAACCAAACATTTCCAAAAGGGGCCCCGGGCAGCCAGAGACCCAAGCCATCCCTGTAGTGGCGCGCTTCAACTTTCCGTCACTGTCTTGAAACATCTATATACTTGGAGTGGTCCAGCCTGGCCTTGAAACCTACCATTGTATATAACTTTGACCTATAGATCCAAAGACATGAGCAGAATCTTCAGAATCAGAAGGCGCGCAACAGTGCAAAAACCAAACTGTTTTGAGGGAAATTCCTTCGGCACTTTGAAGACAAACAGTCGACAGCAGACTGCTGACCATGAAGTGTCCCTATTGTTGATTATGTGGAGATGAGTGGAAATGGATCTCCAAATCAACAGCCATTGTTTGACATGCTCCAAAACCACGTAACCGATATAGCGAACGATCTAAATCGATGTCGATAACATTTGCTCATGGCCGCCTTTGTGACCATTAGTTTTGGTATGTTTCGGTACCCGGTCATATATAAATATAAGTAGAAGTGTATTAATATATATATATAATTATAGGAAACTCATGGCCTTCTCTGAAGACTGTGGGTCGATGGAAGAGTCTTTGATTTTGGACCATGGTCCTTTTTTAGTAGGCGTTTGGAGGCCTGATACAAACGGTTTGTCATGTTTCACCCTCAACTTCGACATCCTGCGCCATGGAAGTTTCTTTCAGGACCTGCCGGATGAAGATATCGAGAGTAGCGACAGTGAATTTGCTGCCTATGAAGAAGAAAGTGAGGAAGAAGAAGACTCTTCTGCCTTGAGCGGCAGTGACTTGAACAACAAAAACTTCGGCTGTGTGCTGGTTATGGGTCAAGGGGTTCCGGGAACCATTTGGTACCCTAAGTCATAGCTGGTTAATGGATGTGTATTTTCCCCAAACATGATAATCACGTAGGTTTTGACTGATTCCCAGATGTCTATTTTATTCTATTTCCAATGTAGAAATGATACATCCGCTTTGGCTAAGTATATAGATGTTTGTCCAGAGATTGTCTCAAGAATACCCATCAAGAAGCAACATCAACCATGAACCCCCAAAACAACAAATAGCAGTGTTCTTTTTGCCTCTGCCTCCCATTACATCCCTTGGCTGCATGTGTTCTTGTCACTTCAGTAGCGACAGACAATTGCTGTCCCAGGTCAGAGCGAAGATTCTGAGGAAGAGAAACTTTGCGCTGTGTCCAGGGAGTGTCCCCAATTTTGGGATCCATGAGAAACTAGATCAGTATAGTCATTCCCAAACAGATAGAAAAGCAAATCCGCATCAAAACAGTGAAGATTCACTTTTCTATTTTTTTGGGGCTGAATATATATATAATATATATATATACTACATATGTATACATGCATACATGCATAAATTGAAATCAAATAATGTCTATGTGTTCGGGTGAGAACTGCCAAACTTTGGGCAAGGCCAAGACTGGCGGAATGTCTTCATGGCCAACACATTTAGGCCTCGCTGTTTGGTAGCTTTGCACTCAACAGCTATTGCATGCACCAAATCTGAAGTTCAAGACCTAATCAAGCATGCAGTTTGCTGAGAGCCATTCATTTGTTTTGCCAACAGGGTTGAAGTTGGTTGGTGTTACCTAGACAGTTGCTTAATGCGAGATGCGTTGGTCAACTTTTTTTGTCCCAGAACGGGTTTAAGGGATAGGTTTCGAGACACACCCCAACTTGATAAAATCAAGATTCCAGTAGATTTTCCCCAACCCAGTGACTCTGATACAGTTGTGAAACAGACAAGACGTGACTGCACACAATGTTGCTGCAATGGGCTCAGGAATGTCTATGAGTTGCCAGAAACTCTAGCACATCTTCAACCATCGGGCCAGATACAGGCAGGACTGGAAGGTGTTTTTGAGAGCCACAAGTATGGCTACAAGTCATGTTTTTAGACATATGGGTAGCCCCAAATCATCTCGGATTTTCCATGAAACCATCCAGCTGGGTTACCCCCATGAAATCGAGATATCAGTGCCAGACAGGCCAAAGCCGGACCGCAATGCTTGGCCTTCAACGAAGCAGCGCTCATAGGTTATGACATGAACGATCAGGACACGGCCGGCCATCGCAAGGCATAAAGAGAGACAGTCATTTTAATGATGCCGCGCATCATGTCGTCAACGATGTTTTTTTTCCAAAAATCTCATATACACCAGAAATTGGATGATTATACACGTTTCAAACTGTATGTACATATGTATAATACATGTATATATATATATCCATACACACGCATTATATTACATTATATTACATTATATTACATTATACTACATTATATTACATTATATTACATTATATTACATTATATTACATTATATTACATTATATTAAATTATATTACATTAAATTATATTACGTTATATTACATTATATGACACTATATTGCATTATATTGCATTATATGACATTATATGACATTATATGACATTATATTACAATATATTACATTATATTACATTATATTACATTATATTACATTATATTACATTATATTACATTATATTACATTATATTACATTATATTACATTATAGTAAATTAAATAGTAAATAAATCTATATATAAATATATTGTTACAATCAAGAATCATCATCATAATCATCAATAGCCAGGAGCAATACCGGACCATCACGGCGCTGACGGACTGCATCGTTTGCGATATCTCACAGGAGCCACCTGGCACGGTTGCCAGAATAGAATCGTTAAATAATGATTAAATAGCTATGAGTGGCAATATGATATCATGGTTAATATTGGTTAATGCTTAGCAGACTTAGCAGTTTCATACCGCTGGCAACAAGGGAATCCATATATATATATACATAATATTTTTGCAGTCCGCAACAAACATCAGCGGCCCTTTCGTCGTCTTTCCTCCTAGTGGATGGTGAGGTCATTCCAAGAGGCCATCCAGCGAGCTCCGCGTGAAAAGAAACGCTTCAACTTGTTGGCAGCAGCACGGTGCCTCGGGAGCCATGAGAACTTTGATCGACATTCAACTTGACAACTACAAACTGTTAAAATGAAAAGAACTTGAGAACTTGGCCAGTTTTCCAATTTTTGTTGAAAGATCAACTCATTTTTGTGAAAAATGGAAGAACTCTCTGGTTGATCACTGGCGGAGTTCCCAGTTTCTCAGGTACAAGGAATGGGAAAGGTGCGGCATCCACAAGCTCACCACTGTAGAGGCTGGGACACTGACAGTGGTACCAATTGGCGTGCAAAATTCTTCATTAACAAATTTGAAACCGCTCATGTTAGAGGGTTGATCCTCTTAACCCATTCTTATCCCATTCTTATTTGGGAACTTTTTGGGTATCCCCATATTTGATTTCCAGTTGTCAGGTACTCTCCAAGTGTTCCAAAGAGTTCCTCTCGGATCTCGCACAACAAACCGTGCCGGCACTGTTCTTTCACGGCGCTGACATGATGGAAGACACCAAAGATGGCCTTGTTTTTCTGATGAGTGGCCATGCAGATCGCATTTCCAATGACCACAAGCGCTTCCTGTCAGCCTGACAGCGTTGACAAATTGAGAACATCAGGCCATGATACCTAAAAACACATCCCAATTAGTTGGGTAAATGACATTGAATGACCACATATATCATATTTCCACGCAGATCTTAAAGGACTTACCATGACTTAGCCAGTCGATTAGGATCGCCTGATCTTTGGGACGGTGGTTTGAACCAAGGCTACAAGATTCAAGCCCCCGAGATTCTGAGCAAGATCCATTGGCTGGGGGATCAGTCCATCGAGTTGGCTGCCAAAGTGAAAGCCAAGGAAGTTTGCCAAACGTTGTACTTACAACGCTCCCAGTTATTGGGCCTCTTAAGTGTCTTGGATTGTCTTGGATTGTCTTGGATTGTATGAAACATGATAAAATGATTCATGGCAAAAGAAATGGGGAGTTCACCAAGTGGGAATTTTTCAGCAAGCAAAATGGAGATTGGCCAGAATTGGGGGTGCGTCATGTCACCTTTCGATCTCTATGGTAAAGAATGGAGGGAAGAACGTCCACAAGCCCAGAAGCAACAGCTATTGGGTTTAATTCATAGCTACTGTATGTCAGTCAAGTCAATCCCCCAAAAAACAACCTGTCGGATGTTTCGCGGCGCCTTTTCGCTGGCAAACCAGCCAAAACGCTTGCTGTTGGGGCTCCACTTCCCCTGTCATCCATTCCATAGCTGTGAGGCTCTCATCCTCACCAAACTGCGGTCATTGTGGGTGAGGCCACACGTTTAAACGCTCGGAAACCGACTTCACGAGTGGCCAAGGTTGCTCGTGGCGGGGAGTTGCTTGGCAATGGGTGTTTCGTGGTTGAAACAGTTTCAAATCTGATTTCCCCACATTAATTAATCAAATTGGCGTTTTTTTGTTTACCCAGTTTTGGATCCAATCAGGTTTGATTTGCATCCTGTGCCAATCATATTTGCCCTGAAGGGAACTTAATTCCATCCTCATATGATCTCATATTCACATTTCTCGCATCTTCCGATGTACTTGTACCACATTTAATGAACTAGGAACGCCCGAGCTCCCAAAAGCGTTGTCAAGGTTTGGGGCCACGTTGGGCCGGTTGTTCATCCCAGATCCCTCTGGGTCAGTGGTCGGGTCCAAGGAATCAGCTCTTTTGGTATTGCCCTTTTTGCGAGAACTTGGGTGCCCACTTCTTGTCAGAGCTCATCAACAGCCACGTGGCATTCGTCGCATTCACGTTCGTGGGGAAAAACGTGCAGTCATAGGCGAAATTTGTCAAGGTGTAATCGTGGCGGCTGGGAAAAGTCAGGCGAAATCAATCATGCCCATACATTGCATATCCAATGCTCAAAAGACAGTGAGACTATGTAAATACTGTACAGCTCAGCAGAGAAGTCAAGTCACTCATCTGAGGTATGGAATGCTTCAAGCTGATTCCCGGGCAGCATTTGTTTCGCAACCTCCAGAGTGCTTCAGCTGATCTCATGGTCGTTCTGACCAAGGGAAAGGTCAGGACAGGCGAGAAGTCCCTGTCGGCACCTCGAATTATTTGTGGATTCGACAGATGCTCGGAATGAATAGAAACCAGATGAGGTACTTAATCGAACATCCCCTATATAAATGGAGGTTTTAAAGGGAGAATCAACCATGAATTGGGGTTTTCCAGTCACTGGA
>CAMXCT020000699.1:102167-221578 GCA_947184155.2 Cladocopium goreaui | reverse complement strand
CCTTTTTTGGAGGGAGGAAATCTTTCATGTTATTAACCCAAATGGCTGAGAGAGACAGAGTCCCAAACCTGCCATGGGCAAGCTTCATTCTTGCTCACTTTCTCCCTATTTGGAAAAGTTTCCTTATCACTCTTCAAACAGACAGAGCGACTACATCCAAAAAAGATGAACTCATCGAACAACTAGCGCCTATCTTTCATAACCCAAATATTGTACTGCCAATGAGAATCCTGACGGTCCAAGAAGTACGCAAACTAGCAGGACTTGAGAATATCTTAACGACAGAAAGACATGGGCCTTCCCTTCTCACGGATAAAGTGATTCGAGACTTTTGTGGGAATAGTTTTCATCCATCTCTCATCAGTGCGGCCCTCGGGTTGAAGGAAACAATGATGATCAATTACAACAGTGGGTTGAAGGAAACAATGATGCGCAGCCGTGCCGTAAAGACCTACCGAGTATCCAAGAAGTTTATTCAAAAAAACCAAGACCTGCTGAAGCTGGTATTGGAACAAGCAGCCGCTCGAGGAGTTCAACTCAGAGCTGACAAAGTGGATTTTGAAGCGAAATGGCGGCACTACTCTCTTAATGATAGTGTCGAATCAGCTCGCCCCCCAGTAGTGCACCAGCCGACGGTCTTTGCGTTTCTACAAGGATCCAAACCTCCAAAGTGCCACGGAACCCACAGTGAAAACGACCCCCCATTTGGTGATAAAGAGTTGAGCAACATCATGACCCAAACTAGGATTGATTGGGTGCGAGAGTCGTCAAGCACATATGAGAATGTTCCCCTATCAGCATACATGATGAATTTGGCTGTTAAAAATGGTATTGGATTTCATTCGGAAGCTCAAGAGATTAAAGCTAAGCATATTGGACTGTTGAAAGAATATACTGATGCTGAACAACTTACTGCTATCAAACAACTTTTTGTTGTTTTCCAGATTGCAACGCTTAGTGTAAAGCACCAATTTCCCTACGGTTTTATCATTTGGGCACCGAAAACTATGCAACCTCCCCTTATCCATGTTGGGGTGCAGCGACCTTGCCTGTTATTCCTGTTGCTTTCTCATGAGCCTGATCAACCGTTTCGCTTTGGAACGGTCGCCTTTGACTATCGTCAAAGTAAAGATCTTCTTATCCATGCCAACATGCCAAAGATATTTGCTGATGTGGTGCAAGTTTCCTATCATACATTTGCGACTTACCCGATACTTGCTCGAATTGATGATGGACAACACTATATACATCTGAGTGAATTTGCGGCTTTGCAGTGCCCTTTCTGTGCTCTGTGTTACTTGCACACGCTCGGTGCCCCGCAGTGCTTTATGCACAATGCCTCGCCCGCTAGCACTGTCATTCATTTACTTGGTGGCCTCGATGGCACAGGCGGCTCAAGTATCATAGGTGTATTAGCACGAGATGGTAGTGGTACCATCCCACAATGGATCGCCATACATGTGGTTGACAATCACCAAGTTCGAGCTATTGCAGACTCTGAGTCCTTTGTTGCGTACAAAGTTGCCACCTCTGTCGTATGGTCACCAATGTGGTATACGCAGTCATCGTCCATGCGACGAATGCCCAGGCAACTTGGAACTCGACTCATACAATCCCATACACTGGACCCATCAGGAGAATATCTTATCTCTGCAAGTACGGAGGAGTGGAGCAGGCTGCTTTTCGCACTTGGAGAAGCCCCAACGGAGGGAGCAAAGTGAACTCTTTCACTCGAAATAATGATGATTCTGCGGAACCTGCCTGCTCCACTGCTCCGTACTATGCTCAAGATGCTTACGCGATGTGTCAAAACGACTTACCTATACGAAACAGGGACTCAATGCCCGCCATATCTATCAAAGATACGTGACCTATCAATATTGCCCAATATACTCCATGTCCGAACACCATGGTGGAAGCTAACCCTGCAACATGTTGCCGCACTTTTCCATCAGGGTGTTGATGATTTTTATCAGCAACTTATGTGTGACTCACGAACATTACCTTCTCTTGCAGTAGAAGAAATAGGAAGAGGCATTCTCGAATACCGAAAAGCTATCAGACAAGATCTTCCATTTAGGCTTAAACGATTACATGTGTGGAATGTATCAGGGTGGACACTTGCAACTAGAACAGGGGATGCCAAAATGCGACTCATTAAGCGACTGCTACGCACAGGCCCGGTTCTACTACAAGAAACCAGATGGCACGTTGAAACCCATCAGGTCTTGCACCATAATATACCAGGTATTCAAGTTGCACACACCCAAGGATTGTTAACAGAAAGAGGTGGAGTGTCGGGTGGTTCGGCAGCCCTAATTCCACCTGGGTGGAAACTTGACCGAACAGAAGTTGTCATACCAGGTCGCATTGTCCTTGCGGTAATCCAAGACAGATATTCTACCATCGGACTCTTGTCAGTGTATCTACATCCACAAACCAAGGTCGTTGAGCTGAAAGAATTAATCGCCTGGGTCAAGACCAGCAGAGTAGACTTTCCCCTCTATATGGGGGGAGACTTTAACCAGGTGGATGCAAGTTGTCCGGACCTTTGGAATGAATTATTAGTCCACGCGCAAGTTCTCGACACGCATCCACAACTTCACACCTTTGAAAGCCCTACTGGAAGTTCAGCACTTGATAGAGTACTATGTCCCACTGATTATATAGCTGCGGCCCAAATAGATGTGATGGTAGCAGCCAATAGGCGACATCACCTAAGTCTAAGTGGGCATTACCAACTCACCGCGACCTTTGTAGTTCGACCAAGAGTCAAAAGTGACATGAAAGACCCAATCCATCAAACCATCCCAACTAACGTGTTTTGCCCTGGAAAGAACGAGGCTAACCCCTATATGGTTCCCAACGATCTACAAGAGCTGATAAGAAGGATTCAAAGACTACCCCAAACAGATGAAGTTGAGTTTGTGTCCACCCTGTGGTCTTGGTGGCGACAACAACCTATTCCATCTGATCATCCTCGCATTCCCGAGCATGAACTTCTGCGGAAATTCCTTAAAATTCGAGCTGAAGTGTTACACGTACCTGCAAAACAATTCCATGCACTTCAGACTGCCACTTACCATATCTTTTCTTCTAACGTGGTTAGTGAGCTATATCCAGGAAAAATAACTATTCGAAGTGATCTGTTGAAACAGATTTTTGATTTTCTAGATCAGATCACGATGACTCGGCAATATCCCGCTCTTGAGCAGGTGAATCAACAAGCCAGAGGTATCGGCAATAACATTACGTTTTGGAATCGGTTACGATCTATTTGCCCCAAGGGCGTCATCTATAATGGGCCGATCCTCAATCAGCAGGGAGAACAGTGCACCACTTCCCAGATGCTGGACGAAGCCATGCTGGACACGGGGAACTTTTGGTTTGTTAAGCCTCAAGACTCTCTTCAAGAATGGGAACCCATTTTACGGGAATACCAAACTGCCTCGCCGTGGCCAAATATTGAACTCCCCCAGAAACAGGACTTTCTCCATACACTCCTGGGCACTAAAGATTCAGCCCCTGGCCCGGATGAAATCCCCTACTCTGCATGGAGGCTCTCCCCTGAAGACAGCTACCCAGTCTTAGATCAGCTAATGATGAAAATGCTAGCAGGCCTGCGAGCTGCACCTGTACAGGTAGGGGTTTGGATACCCAAGGCAAAAGTAGGTCCGACTGCGGACTACTTCAGACCATTAGGAATGCCCAATACGTGTGATAGGCTTGTCGATGGCACCATTGCTGCTGTAGTCATGAAAGCAACTTGTGCATATATGCATCCTTCGCAAGTAGTCATGAATTGCTTTAAAGAACCGCAGCACGCAGTCCATGCCATACAAGCCTTACTGGACAGTAATACTCCCATGGCTGCGCTACTAGTTGATCTATCAAAGGCCTTTGAGCGGGTTAATCCCTATTGGATCTTACATATCCTGCGAATGCGCAACGCCCCGACATGGGTATGTAATTATGCCAAATACATCTTATTTGGACGGCTCATCCGCCATAAAGTTCAAGGCAGACTTCTGCCGCCTAGGGCTGTGCATGTGGGAGAGACATGGGAAGGTCTTTCTCAGTATTCCTGTTCTGTTTGGCAATGGACCCGATATATCACTATATGAATCGTATCCCCCGGTCATTAGCGTTCAGGGATACATTGACGACAACACGATTGCAGGACCAGGACATGACATTACCTGGGTAAGTAGAGTCCACAAGTGCTATCAATGTTGCTGGTCGGCAGGTTTTCAAATTGACCAGCATACTTGTTGGCAAGCTATTAGCTCTGACTGTCCCCCCTTTTCAGTCCAATCCCTGCCTGGGCGGATCGAAAGTGAAGTTATCCTCAGGCAGAAGACATACCCAACCGCACGAGCAGCGATCTTATCGGCTATCCTTTCACAAAAGACACTCATAATTGCACGAGCCGACAAGTGTATTGGGTTGACCCCTCGAGAAGCTTGCCGGATCCTCAACGGAACTGACTACACACCCATATGCTCGTTGCTGGCATTGGAGTGTAACTGTAGGTGCAAAACAGCTTTAGTAATCAACAGTCCGCTTCCAAGCTGGGTGCTCCGTCAGTTAGATCAGTCAGGCTTCGGAGCACACTGCATCCAAGGTGTTGCGACTTCACTCGGGCTATTACTGCTGGGGCGTGCCCAATTGTCTGATCGTGACTTATGGACAGTAACTACACATCCTACTACCCTGAAACAAATCAATCCTAAAGCTGCCGAAAAGTTTATACATCGGCTTAGGCTGTTTAGGCAGCCAATCCTCTCGGTTGTCTCTAAGAGTATTGCCTTCAATACGTTTGCACAGAGTGTTGTACTATATACTACATCCTATTTTGGTGCTGCCACGGAAGATCTTCAAATGCTACGGGCAGCAGCAACGGAACTCCTACTAGGACGTAGCTGGATTAGACAAGACCTCCTTGCCTTCGTATTTCGATTGTGTAAAATTGCACCACTACTTGACCCTGGTGTAAGTATCCTTGTTTCCACATTAGGGCTATTTTTGCGAAAAGGAGGAAAGGTTCATGAACTTTATGTTGAGAGTCCACCGGCAGTGAACAGACAAACACACGAAGTTAGAATACTATGGCAAGGGTGGGCACGTGTCGTTGGGGAAGATGTCCTAACAAGAGCTGTGTCAGGAAGTGGTACAATTAAACAACGAATAAATGCAGTCAAAAAATGTGTGCTTCATCACATGATGCAACTTGCGTCTCACTATGTTCGGAACAAAGTGCTAACAGCAGGATGGACAGGAGGAGTCAGCTGGGCATGGCTCAGTCATGCGTGCGAGGTCAACAAGCGATGGATTCCTAGTATTACTAGGTTCACCTTGCTACGCTGGGCAGTCAATGAGGATGATGATGAGTGGTTGGCACGCCGTGGCCAAAGCCGGCAAAAAAGATGTGCGCTCTGCGCAAATTTTGGCCGTGCATACCCACTCGGCGGCTATCAAACCGCAATTTGTGAAACCTGTATAGTAACCAAACAGTTAACGGCCTTTACGACAGACTCCCTTGTCAGACTGCTTGAGGCAGCACACAGAGAACTCCCTATGCAAGAAGCATTACCAGTAAGTGAAGACTGGGAAAAATGCGTCGCATGTACAAAGGGAGACAATACTGTAGGGCATTGGGTTCGGTGGTGCATAGTACCTATCAGTGCACTACGAAGCCTAACAGGTGATGATTCAATACTGTCGCTGGCCGAAGGGTCAAGGAAGAGCGTTAAGCACTTGGCAATAGCCTCACGAGTAGTACATCAATTCAGGTTGCTACGACGGGAAGCTGGTGCAATGAGACATCAAATCTCTGCTCCCCTTATCCCCATGAATACCTGGATCCATAACCTCGTGCAAAGAGTACAAACAGAGCTACCCCTGGACCTTCGTATGCAGCATGTAAGGACACAATTGGTTTCCGCCCACTGTTCTGTTGATGACTCGCTACTCTGGTGCTGTGACAAACCCCCACTCCACATCTCGTGCGCCCTTGCACCAGCTCGGGTATGCATTACGCGTGAAGCAGTGAAAGCCAATCAACCGGTTGCGGTCGTCCCCTTAGGCTCTGAACCTCTACAATTAATTCAGAAAACTATCCAGTTTGGAACAGGAATTTCCCCCAATGTCTCGCTCTCCACTTTCCAGTGTGAGTGTGGTGACTATCATTGCCGTATTACGGCATTGCAGCCTATAGGCACCGATGAAGTGCTCAGCAGCTATCTTGAGTCTGACAAAACAACACTACTAGTACAATTTGACGGGTCCTGTCATGCTGATAGGGGAACAGGTGGAGCGGGCGCTGCTCTCTTAGAACTCCAACGAGAAGGATTAACGCTGCTCAAATGGAGGGCTGTTGCACTGCCTAGCTGCCCAGACAATATCTTTGCTGAGGCGGTGTCAGCAAATCTCGCAACAGACCTTTTGTGTGAGGAAATGGCACACAGAAGCTACGCAGTCGACCAGGCCTATCTACAAGGTGACATCCTCCCCATCGTTAAGCACTTAGCCTTTGCAGGACGTTTTCGTAGGATAGACCTACAGCCTATTATACAGCAAATTCGCCGGAAACAATCGAGGTTTTTTGACTATGGAAAATGGGTATACCGTCCAAGAGAGGCCAATATACTCGCAGACTATCTTGCTGGAGTGGCTAGCAGAGCGGCCCAGGCCTTCCCAGCTCATGTAAGCGAGCCTACAGAAATCGTTGTTGAAGCACCCTATCAATTGGCTATGCAATCTGGAGCCGTTGTACTGGAAGAGAGGCCTCTAGGTGGTACGATCCTACTACTTACCGAGGTCCCGAATATAAGTATAGAATTGGTAAATAGATTTATGGTGCAAGCTGCAAACCAGCAATATCTCAAAGAGGTGGAGGCCTATCTAGCGGGCACTGCCAATCTCACGAAACCCCGAGTAGTAGAGTATACGGCGTCTGCAACAGACTGTCTGGGCCGACTGTACGGTAGAGGTCCCTGTGCTCAAAGACTACCACGAAAGGTGAGATTACTCCTATTTGGAAATACGCACCAGGAAGTTGACATGATCGGCGCATTCTATGAAATCATGAGACGACTCCTTCGCAGCAGCCACCTCCCACATATAGTAGATCTTAGAGTCTTAGAGCAATACTTACTGATCTGCTAGGGTTGGTATCGCTGAATCAGCGGTCTGCTGTCGTTAAGCGACATCCGCTAATTGTAATGAATGCAGGGGCAAGAGAAGCGTGTGCCAAAATAGAAAGGGAACACCATATTACATGTCCTCCAGCTTTATATCATCTCAGCTTTCAAATTGAAGCAGCAACACAAGCGCTTGTTAATGACCACCTGCCCTTGAGGAGGCCACAATATGTTGCTCATATCAGAGGTGCTGCTTTTCGAACTCTTGAATGGTATGAAGAACACATTATGATCTCTTACTACAAGGAGCTAACGAGAAGGTGTCACGTAACATCAGCAATTCGGCTCCATGACGGACTCTGGCTCCCGAAAGAAATCTCTCCACATTTAATTTATGAAGCAGAACGGGCAATGCTCCATCAATTACAGCTTGATTCATGCGATCCCCCTCTCTTCAGTTTACGTGAACTCGCCGCAGATGCTCAGGCTCTTATACAGACTCTCGATGATGTTAACGTGGCCAGAAATCCCTCCCCCCTCCCACGTACCGAAAGGAAAAGAAACATCGAAAGTGAACTTTTCGGGACGCGACCCATTCGGTGGAACACACAAGCACCAACATCAGGCTTTGATACCTTTACAGAACGCATGGCCAAACGGCGTAGAGCAACCTAAATACCTATCCTCGGTACTGTAGCCTAATGGCATTTACGCTTGGATGATCTTTTATTCTTAGTCAAGCGTATGGTGATTCCATCCCTTCCTAGAGAGACGCCTCCATTGACTACGCTAGTCAAAGTATCACCTTACAGCTAGTAGCCATGACGATTGACCCGTAGCACCTATCTGTCTCTACCCACTCTAAGCCACAGAAACTTTTCATCCAAATAAGTATGACAAGCGCTGTAGAATCCGAGCCTATTCTGTACTTCCTTCTCTTGGAACACCTTTCTCTGTGTTACTGCTATGAGGGAAGGCGTAATATTGTGACTCATGAGCCGTTTTACTGCTCACAGGTAGTCAATCCTATACTCCCTATCTCTGCCAATGTGCACGGAGACGGAGAGACCTAGACAGAAACCATTGCCATGCTCAGCGAACCCGTTATCCCATCAAGTCGCTCAGCTGCGAAATGGCCTGGTTAAGGCAACTGCCAATGCGAGCCTAGTCGGCCCGGGAACGGAGGATGCTGTCACTCAATTGAGAGTGGCCTTAGGGGCGCTAGAGGAAGCTCTAGTACTCCTGGCAAACCATGAAAGGAATCACGGAGTCCCAAAACGAGAATCGAGTGAAGAACAGACTGACCCGAAAACTTTAACTGCCATAGATCGAGCAAGAATCTTTCAGAGATGGGAGGCAAGTCGTAGGCAAGAGAAGCACGGCAGGCAACAGAGTCAGAGATCTGTGAAGCGAAAATTCGAGGAATGAGCGGACCTATTTATGCACATTGTATTTGTGCCACAAGACAGTCATCAGCGCAGAGGGCAAAATGACTTATCAACTGATTTTGTTGTTTCTTCAATTGTATTGCTTCTCTTCTCTCTCTTTTTGATTTCGATACTAGGTAGCGAGGCTCCAATGGTACTCCACTTCCTGACTTCCTTCCTGTCGCTTCTCCTTGTCTATTTTCTTGTCGGTGCTTGCTGTGTTTTGATCTTGTCTGCTCTCCCTTGCTCCATGGGCTGCGATCCAACTATGTACTTGATTGGCAGTACACATAGTCAAGAATTCTGTGCAGACTCCTTTTTTGGCTCCTAAGTGGCGGCATTATGAGATAAATGACCCAACCTGTGAATATGTCAGTTACCTCATGAAATAGTGCAATTCCTGCACACCATCGTCCACGTGTTGTAGCTTCTTCCCTAACTATGCAATGAGGTCAATCAGAAGTATATGTCGCTTTCCATCTCTAAGATAGCTCAGGGCACTTCTGTCCAAAGACGTGACAGGGGTCCCTTACACAAACAGTTACGTATTTTTGTTTGGAATTCAACCATCATACAGAGTTTCTCCCTCATATGAGCTGCGTCAGATTGCTTCAAAAGAAATTACCCAAGTTCAGTCATCTTGTTGCCTGCCATGGCGTGCGCAACATCGGATGCATCAAGCTGTGACGAACGGCCCCACCACATTAAACGTGTCATTAAGAAGTACACGGCTTGCTGTACTTTGCTCGACAATTTACAGTCCGCCCACTATCATTTGCTCAAGGCTAAGCAATAGGCCAGGGAAGTATTCTGGGTCGACGTACCAATGCCAGAAAAGCTTGATGAGAACATCCAATCGCAATTTGCTCTACTTCACATGATAGCAGACTACAAAGCTCACATTGTACGAGAAATGGAATATGCTCCAAATGAGCTTTTAGTCCCAGTGGTGTATCCCGATGGCATTGAGCTCAGTTCAAGTGTAGACGAAAAACTCCATGATGTGAGAGAGAACTGCTTCCCGCGCTCACCTTAGCAGTGAGCATATAAAAGACGAGAAGTGCTAGTGCTATAATAGAAGAAAGATAACAGGGTGCCTATAAACCCCCTGTACCCAATTTGCCTGAGCCATGATAGGCTAGCTAGTCCCAACGTGTTTAGCCGCGTGCAGTGCAGTTTTGTGCAGCCACTGAAAAAACAAGCTCACGTGTGTTTTCAGCTTGACTGTTAGGCTATCTCAAAGCTTCCCATGCTGTCAGCTACTAGGTTTCCAATACTGGGTAACGAAGTTCACACAGTCTCCATCGCACACGTAGTCTATCGGCTCAAACAGATTTCAGCAAATACAGCTTACCTAATGATGTGCTACTTCCATTGATGAGGCCAGGTCCGTCCAGGCATATTCGCTAACATTGTTGCCTGACATCACCATAAATAGTATATGTGATTTACAGCTACCAGACCACGGTGCTTTTCCGACCAAAGACGTGTCGGGACTGCACCTGGCAATCGCCCCACTTGCGAAGCCATGTCGACTGCGCTCATGACATTTCTAAGGAACTACCATTGGAAAGGATATAACGTTGAAACCATTCAGAGCACCCCGAATATGTTGACGAATCTACACCCCCGGCAAGTATCCTATCCATAGGCTATGTCACAATGTCAATATAGAGTGCAGAGCATTCAACTTGATGGAAGTATGCACATGGCTCAACGGTGAAAAATGGAACATCCTATGGGCTGAGGATGAGTCATGGCTCCCGGAGGAGGCGACAGTAATGATGGGGGCTTCATTGCCCCACGGATTCCATAAGGTCATTCCTCGGGAGTGTGATGAGGTTTACCTGCAGGCTTGGTTGAATATCGCAGGATACGGAGGATTTTATCCCTTTGCAGCAGAGGTGGGTAGGGGGATGGGGTCCCCGATACCTAGCCTCTAAGAGGGAGCGTGGACCTGCGAGGGTCCCAAGGTTCTTGAGTGAGGGTAAAGCTGCAGTACCCGTTGACCTCTTGACCTGGAACCATGAAAGGACATGGTTACGTCACACTCCCTAGCCGGCAGGTTGGTGCTGTCCTTGGGGACTCGGACGTGTCAACCTGTGCTGCGTGGTCGACAGGCCACAGCGCCATCCACTCCTTGGTGACTCGGAGGTGGATCCCACCCTTCTATGTGGGTTCTCTTTAGGATGGTCAGGCAAGTTGGGTGAACCCCTGAGTGTGGACTCACTGAGTTCGGACTGCGGTTCGTTCCACTGTTGTTCATGCAAAGGGGGGTCAGGTACACTTCTTTGGTAGGTTGTTGACAAGGTAGTGGCTGTCGTTCGATTGTGGTCCCACGTCCTCCTTGGTGACTCGGAGGAAATGAATGGGTAACGGGGCCTAGCCCGCCACGATTGGATGTCTCCACTGCTTCAACTTCCGATCCATTGTTTGTGTCCTGGCTAACGGTCAAAGTTCGTGTGAGGGTTGCTATGCTCCGCACGGATCAGACCGTCGGTTCCTCCGTGACGAATGCCAGAGTAGTCACGGTGTCTGGGGTAACCTGGACCTCCTTCCTGTGTTCCCATGCTTTCGGGTATGTGTCACATGGAGGGGTGGGATCGCTATCGACTGGGTCACCCAGCGGTCGAGGTTCTGGCAGAAGCACCTCGGCTTAATGTACAGTCAGGCCACAGTAAGGTCCTACACCAAGGATCGAGCTGTGCTGCGTTGGGACCACACCCTTAAAAGGGGGAGGTTATAAGGTGGACAAGAAACCAACCCACCGAAGTACCTCATGTGGGAACCTTCGCAGGCCACATTGGACAAAGACATTAACAGTCATGTGCTGCTTGCTTCTGCGGGTTGCCGCCTTTTTGGCGAGCTAAAGCACAGGGAGACCGCGTACGTCCTATGTGGTGGAAAGGGTACCGCCCCAGGGTGCGCCCTACATGGGAGCCCAAAGGTACCAAGCGGCGACACAACGGATATGCATGCTGGGCCAACTCCAGACGATTTGCAATTGTTGCAAAGAGTGCCCAACAATGTGCTATTATTGCAGAAATTATGCATGCTTACAATATACTAGGCAATCGCATTGAAACACTGCAGCCAACCTTGGAAGGAATCGCACTGAGTGAACAATCAAGAATCAACAGTGCTGTCCATGAAGATGATCGACCTTGCTTTGATTTTCGGCTCACGCAAGAGTGCCAAAACGCAATAGCAGGCCTTTTTCCTACTCATGAAGATGAAGCGGATAGGATCTTCCAACTCAGCGAAGGCATCCAAGTGCTGCAAATGCAACACAATGATCTTGTACAAGAAGCTAACCGAGCACTTTATCGACTACAGCAAAATTGGCATGCTCTAAGTGAAGCGTATGCAACCATTTTCAATGACCTGTGAGGCACAATGAATTAGCAGAAGTCCAGCGAAGTTGATCGTCAGGCAATCGAAAGAGGGGCTCCTTGGGCAGCTTTTCATGTGGTGATTCTCGCACGTCTTGTAAGTAACTGTATGTGAACTGAACCACATGCTTACCTATTAGGGACCAGCAATTCTCCTCTTGACAGTGCCGGCGGTGACTGCAGTGTGAACATGCTCTCCTGTTGGCTCACTGGTATTTCATCCCACCTAAGCTGGCATGCCGAACAAGCAATATCTACTGCATACCCACTAGCAAGATAGATGACATTTCTATAAGGGCTAGTGTACGTAATGTTCAAGGAAGGGCTTAGGATGACCCCCAACCTGTACTTAACTTGTCTGTTCTTGCTTTCTTGTACTAACTCGTACACTATAGGTAACTCACTCAGTGTCCTAGGCTCTCCTCTAGTTCAAGGGTGTGAAGACTAGATGTGAGCTTAGTTCAGAGACAACGGGATAGGAACTTGAATCCATCTTCTCCATCACACAGGCTGAGGTACCTCAGCGAGACAGTCATCATAGTGTCATAACCGACATGTACCAAATTTTTTGACATGTCCTGACCTGAAGTACCCACCATGATGGTCACGTTGTCTTTCCGACCAAAGACGCGTCGGGATTGCAACTGACCCACAACAACATCCACCAATTTGCCACCTTAATGTCCCTTTCACTGTATTCGCAAACTAGCAATCTTTACTTAGTGGGGCCTCCACTCTCTCTGCCCGTACTGTCATGGAGTATGTGCGACTTCGCGGAGAAGAACACCAGCTCTCTATGCCGGTAAAGATGATCCTATATAGTTTGGAAGCAGCACAAGACCTTATGGTGGCTGTGCGAGACCTCAGGCGTACAGTACGGCTAGTACAGTGTGGATGTGTCACCTTTTTCCCAGAAGAAGCACATGGATTGCAATTGATATATAACACCTTAGAAGCTGACCCTCAGCAGGTAGAATTGGACGGACAGCGCATCACACAGCATCTTTTGACAGCACTAGCAGCATCGTACGAGGACATAGTCCGATTGGCAGGTTTTAGCTGTCCGTCTACACGAGGGTTGTGGGTCAACCACCTATACTTAGTTCCAGCTGCTGATGGAGGCATGACCGATCAGGCGGGACTTGCTCCAGTACCAATCGATGCCCGACCATTTCGGCTGAACATTCAGACAATACACATTACTGCGACCCTGGGCGGCTTTCTGGACCGCAGGACCATGCGGCAAGCAGCTGATACAGTCGTGGAAGTTGCTTTTCTACTATTACGGTCAGGGTTGCCACCCAACCTCCGCATCTGGACCACCATAGCAGCTGGGACCAGTTCAACAGTGCAAAGACTCCAACCAAGCACGCTCCTAGCGGATGTAGCCAGAATGATTGCTCCCGCCATAAGGTTTAATCTCCTCGTACAGGATCGGCCCACTGCGGCCATTCGCTGCCCCGACAGAGAGTTAAGTGCGCCGGAAGTCGTCCTCCTGTAACAAAAAGTGAAATGACTGGTGATTTTTAGAGTTGCCGTATCTCAGATCAGTGGAATTCGCACGATTTACGGGCCACTCATTACCTTCGCTTGCCATTATGTGCTCAAGAATGACTACCTCACAACACAATTCCCACAAATACTACCCAGTATACATCCTTGGAGTTTACTTGATGGTTTCAAGCAATTAACGCTAAACATAGAGTCATAGCCAGACAGCGCACACTGACTTGCCATGGTGATGAAATGAAGCACTTAGATGTATTGGATGGAGTTATCGGCGCAATATCGCCCGAAGCAAGACCTCCGTCTGGAGTTATAGGAGACAACATCGAACTGCTAATTTTACACCTACGAATGCCTGATGCTGCGACTTGGATTGCACACACTGCTACACATGCAGTAATCAGACTTGAAGAACAACAAATTCAAGACTACCTCCTCATATCCAATGGACTCATGCACAGGACCCCCTGCTTTTTCTCAATCAAAGAAGAGACGGTAGGGTGCCTTGATGGTTTGCTGCTTGAACAGCTTTCCCGTGAAGGAATAGGCCTCACAGATTCATCTACGGTGTACATAGCCTTAGCTCATGTACAGCACAGTTATACCGAACTTACTCACTGTTTAACAAGTTTCTGATGAATCAACCGGCTCGAAGCAGGGGCTTGCCTATTGTACTCAAGGGTGATATTGCAGTGAGAGAAAATTCTGACAGAAATGAAGTGATAAGTCATGTCACGACAGAGAGCATGATAAGCAGCGGTACTCATGAGTACACTTGCCCACCTTGGTCAAGCTCTGCAGATTGAGATCTGTCAGCAATATTGTCTACCCTGCCGCACTTCTGTGGCTCAAACCACCTCCCCATTTGCAGGGTTCCCACTCCTCTGACTAAAGACTGTCAGGGGAGTACCCTCTCTCTATTTTACTTTCCCTCTCTTCGCCTTCTTCATCGTTCCCCTCCCTTTGGCTGTCTCCTTTTCTGCTACCCCATCTGCATCGTCACTGTCTGTACTTCAAGTGTGCTCCCTGGTCCGTCCCTGTCCGTCATTTGTGACTAATTCCTCTTCCTCCCTTCCTGCTCTCTGTCTCTACTCCCCCATACCCTTGTGCACTCCGGTGGGCAGTCATGGCGCACTGGATTGGTGATAAGGTCACCCTGAAGGCAGGCCCACTGACTGGGCCTGACCAAGAAGGCCCAGCTGGAGGCAATAATGATACTGAGGCTCACAGTGAATCCCAGCGACCTGGGTACAAAGAGTCCTACATTACGGAATACGATGGCATCCAGGTCTATCGGCAGCAGGGCTTTTATGAGCACGCCAAGCAGCTCCATGCGTGGTCTTTCTATGAATATAGAATGTGCATCAATGGAGAATGCTGGAATATTATCCTCAATGACGACATGAAGAGCCCGCCGGACTGGGCCTACCCAGGGTCCAGCTCCGCCAAATTGTCGCATGATTTCTGTCACGTAGATACTGAGGCCAGTGATGACGACTATACCAACTTTTGGTTTGTGGAAATGGGAGGCCGACAGATATGGCCCTTCTATGCCACAGATTCCTTTCAGGAAGATCTATGGATTTGGGTTAGCCCCAGAAGATTTGCAGTCATCACGAACCACCAACACAATGAGAAATTGAATCATTTCTATGTCGACAGGATGCATGAACATAATATCCTGGCAAATCGCACACCGTGCTGGCCCTTCACTGAACTGACCAATAGCTCAGGCAAGGTGACGGACAAAACCATCGCCCTGAACAGAGAATCCCGCTGTAGCTCAGCAGTTCACGAAACTTTCAAGACTGGCTTTGAACACAAGAGTGCCATGAAGCCTATGCCACGTAGAGAAGAGAACCTACATGGCAAGAGAAAGTACTCGGACCCCTCGGGACAGACGAGTACCCAACAGTTTGACCCGTCCGGGAACTACAGTGCCCGTGATCTGCAGAAACTCAATGCGACCTTTGCCGATCAGTCTGAGACGAAATCAGCCGCAACAGTGCCAACCCATACAACCAGCAAAGTCACGATGTGGCGACATGGTGAAGTACCGCCACTAGGACCTGCAGCAGAGGGCCGGGCCCGGGCTGCTAAACAGCTGGCGTATGCACGCACTCTATTAAATGCTGTCATGGAAGCAGCCACCCAAATGGAAGAAGTAGTGAGCAATTTAGTGCAAATCGAGCAAGAACAAGCAACGGCTAAAGAGGAAGATTTGGGGCAAGCTGCTTCAGCTGCTCCAACCGAATCTTGCACAGAGCCAGCTACAGAGGGAAGTCAGAACTGAGTGCACATTAGATTGACATCTTCATGCTGTATAAAGTCCGAAGGAACCACAGCGAAGACTGTGGCCTTATTCTCACCCTGAGATGCAGGACGTGAAAAGAAGGTAATTGCACTCGATAGTACGCCTACTGATGGATCAGTAAAAGTCAAGTAGGATACAATATATGAGAAGGCATGATTAAACATGTCTTGCGATATGTTATCCTTTGCACACATGCAGGATGTGTCTTTGTGAGCATGTGGCCATTTGTCACGCTGCTCGGTGGAGTGCCTGCAACATTGTTGGCTCAAACAAAAGCACTGTTTTGATTATCACCACCCTTTCCTGGTACAAGCAAGCCTCTTACTAAATAGATTACCGTATCTGCTAGACCTGTGCTATCACCGACGGCTGCACCGCACGTGCCTGTGACATCTGACTGCTGTTACGCATAGATTGTGCTGTCTTGCATGTCAATGAGACCACGTGGCAAGGTTTTCTTGTTTGATCTGCGAAGCAATTCTGGCTCGAGTACAAATGGTCAGATCAGTTGTTGACTTTTATACTTCCAGGCATACCCCTCAGTATCCTTCCTATCCCCTACCTAGACGAGGTTTGTGGTTGCAGTCATAAGTGCGAGGCCTCTCTGGCTAAAGACTGTCAGGGTTGCCTCCGCTTCATCTTACGGGGCAAGCATGCGACTCCGTGTGCGCCATGGAATCCTTGGCGAAACAGCCCTGACGATGGACGTCGTGGAACGGACAACTCTCGGATGGGACATTATGAAACAGACGGCGAATGTGCTTAGGTTGGACTCACCCTTCCAAGTGGTCCTCTACGCAGACAGCTCGTCAGTGATCCAATCGCCATTGAGGGCTGTCCAATTCGACACTGATACAAATGAGGCAGCATTATGCTATATAGTACAGTCATTGCAAGTCCCGTCAGCGCAGCAATATCAAGACCTTATAACTGCCATTGATCACAAAGATGTGATTGATGTAAGCTATCTTCTTGGCAAGGGCGTAGGCCTTATGGACGTGACGACTGAGGGAGGGCATGTCAGCACATTAGTAGCCTCTGCTATCCTTCGAGACCACTCTGCTGATCCGTATGCTTACCAGCCTACTGCTGGCCACTGCTTCCCTCGACATGGGGCCAGTTTAACTTATCTACTGCTACAAGCCCAAGCTGACCCCAATATCATCCCGCCCAAAACGCAACCTACCACTATGTTGGAATTAGCAGTTGAGTTGGGCAGCTCGCAGCTTGTTCAAACTTTGCTTGAGGCTGGTGCCTCGGTGATGCCCGTGAAAGGAGCGCTACCACCTCTCTTCCTTGCTGTCCTCCATCGGCACAGGACAAATGTACAGCTGCTCCTAGATGCACAAGCGGACCCGTGGCAGGAGATTGAGATTGCCTCCGTGCTTTGCCATTCACTGCAATGGTACGGTCACCCTGCCCGTTACGAAGTCTTCAACGCTGTACAAGCTGCTGCTGCGCAGAGTGCTGAAGACACGGTCATTGACCTGCTACAGCAATTCTGTAGCGCAACAGACGTGATGAGACGTGAGCAATCTTCTTTGGCGCGAGTGAAACCCACAGCGTTGACAGATAGGGCCACCACTATCATGAATCAAACTGTGTGGAAATACCAACATATCGTTGACAAACAGTCTCGACAGATAAACTTCGCTACGGTTCGATGGCGCAGAATACTAGAAGGACTGTATTTACCAGTACGAATACGAAATGAGCTGCAATCACCCCCGGAGCTCAACCGGGAAGGAACATTCCTGCACCAAGTTGACTAATTGTGTGCTCCAGATGAACACTTTCCCAGTGAGAGGCTGGCACCAGGTAAAGGCTGAATTCTGGCCTTCTTGTGACCCTGGAAAAACGAAAGAGCAGTACACATTAGTCACATTCTTCATTCAACCATGATGTCCTTCACTACACAAGTATAGTGTGCTCTGTTACATGTAGCTGCCGCTCCATGCGATCCTATCGGCTCAAAGTGCGGCAGTAGACAGACCTGCTGCCTCAGCTTATTTCCAGAAAAGGGAAATATAGAGTGCCTCCTTACCTCGGTGAGGGATCGATATAGCAAACCCTTCCGTTGATTGGGCAAAGGGTATTACTACTGGCTTGCTTTGTCATACAACAGATCACACCTTGCTCTTTCGTGCATTGGGACCTTATTCCACTAGCATCCCTCATTGCTTGATCTCCTTTCACCTTATCCCTTCTCTCCTTTCCATTTGGTTTCTGGTTTTTCTGGCCAAAGACGTGCCAGGGCTACCAGCGCCTCTCTCCACCACCCCTCTCGTTCTTTTGCTCTCTCCTCTCCTCTTTTGTTCTTTGGCTCGTCCTTGAGGTCTGCTCCCTCCCTTTCCCTCTCTTTCTCCTTTTCATTGTCGTGCCTGGATTCTCTGACTAAAGACTGTCAGGGCTTCCAGCCTCTCTTGTCCTTTCCTTCCCCCCTGATTTCACTTTTGCTCCCTCACTGCTCCCTCACTGCCTTGTGCGCCGCCTCTGCTGTGTTGTCGTACATTAATTTCTTGAGTGTTGGGTGATTTTCGATCCACTTGTCTCCTGTTAAGGTGCTTGAACTGCCTGGCCAAAGACGTGTCAGGTTTTTCAACACTCGCCCCCTCCCCCCTTGTTTCTTTGGTTTGTGTTGCTTTTGGCCTTTTCTGGTTGTTGTTTGTTTTGTCGGTCTTGCGTTGGTTTTCGATTTCGACTTTCGAGACTGACTGGAGTGCTTGAGTCTTCTGACCAAAGACGTGTCAGGATTCTCAACACCCCCCACCCTCCCCCTTAATAACTTTTACACCCAATTCTGCTACACAGGAACTGCACAGTGTGATGTCTCTGATTTCCAGGGAACAAGTTGTGAAGTCCTGGTACGCGAAGAACCCTAACATCAGCTTCTTTGACTTGCTCTACGCACTTGAACAGCACAAGAGCATTTCTACTGAGTACGGGCTGAATGTATCAATTGAACAGCACTGGCGATTTGGTGACCCCCATAAGAAGACAGCTGAACCTGATCGCCATGACTACGAAATTGCAATGGTCAACGGGAGCGAAACCTTACCTGGACCTGACTGGCACAAGTTGTACCGATGGTTGGTTAGTCAAAGCTCTGCTTTCCTGCCTTACCATACGGTATATTTGGTGACGGACAATCGTGATTTGCAATCGGACGAGGTCAAGTCTGTGCCTGGACTCAGCCATTGGCCAATGGTCGCTGCTTGGTGGAAAGAACGGTTACGCTATGTCGGTCCATATGGAGAACTCACCACAGTTGTCTTTGTCCACATTTCAGATGACACTGGTCTGCATAAAGTACACCCGACATGGGCAGGGACGTACATCCTTGATGCTTGTGTGTTCCTCTTTCCGACCATCAATTTTGCACTGATTGACAGCGATTGTGTGCCAGTGACCCTCTTTGAGATACAAGAACTTTGGCTAGCGAGCACTGACCCAACCCGCCCAGCTACATCAAGCAAAGCTGCAAAGAGCAAACTGTCAAGCCCCATTGCGTCATCGCACAAACGTGCGCGCTCTGTGGACACGGGAAGGGACATGCAGCAGCCTGGTCCACCATCGAAGCTATCCAGATCGCATAGTGCGGACCATATTGCTGTCCGAACAGCTGATCCACTACGAGCCCCTCCGTTCACCTACGGTGCCAATTTGGCAGACGAAGTTGACTATGGTGATTCGCCAGACCCGAGTCCCCGCATGTCTCGTCGGGCGACGTCCAGCAGCGATGACTCCTCCCCTGCGGGGTCAACCAAACCTACCCGGAAGGACAAAGCAGCCGTGGATGAAACTGCCACTGCGCGTAGGCCCAAAGGAGTCATCCTTGTGAGTGAGGCATTCACTGAAATCAATGCGGGTCTGGTCATCGTACTAGCTTCGGGTCATGAGAGTCCTGTACCTGTCACTGCCTTGGAGGACGCGGATACAGATCCCAAGTTGTTACCAGTGCTTACCATAGACATGTCGAAGCCTACCTTGCTACTACATATCCACCCGCAGACGTTGAGCAAGCAGTTGCTAGTGGATTACTTGGCTCTCCTCTGCTTGGCACGTCCACCCGTGTGACTGCAGATTGGTGCCATGCGTGGAGTTTGTTAGGCCAGTGGTCTGGATTAGTCACCTTTCCGGTTCCAGCCTCTGGAGTCTGGCCGCGCCATGGTCATTTACGGAGGATCCTTGATGGCTACCAAGGCAGACAACCGAACTTCCATAAATGGGCTCGGCCTGCCTACGAGCAAGGTGCCCTTCCGACCCTTAGCCTGCTGCCAGGTGAGGTCAGTGTACGAGTGCTACCAGGAGACAAGATGTACCAAGCCATGGCAATCGAGCCACATTATATGCGGCCTGTTATTCTGCATGGGTTTGGCACCAATGCCAAGAAAAGAATGCCTAGCAGTCTCGGTGACCTCGCCCAATTCGGCTGGTTGCCGCTGGCTGCGGCTTTATTTGGTACACAAGAATGGAAGCCCCAATGGCTGCATCACAATTTCCTTCCAGTGGTTGGTCTTCGACTGCATGCCAAAGTGCCTCCTCCTCCTCTCTCCCAAGCTCAACTAATCTTGCTGTGTGGACTGTGGCAACGGAAGGAACCATCGGAACCCTCCTGTACATCGCTGCAGCAAGCAGCTCTTTTAAAGTTTGGTCTTCCGTTACCTTTCAGAGAGATGGCTAAATGGGAAGTCACTGTTAGTGAGCAGGCCATAGATGTTGGAGAAGTATCCAAACAAAACTACATTGGAAGACAACCTGAAGCTGCGCTGCCCGTAGCGCTCCAAGGCTCTGCCGAGTGGGCCTCCTGGGTCCTTTCCCTCTCAGAAGTCTGGCAAGATGACGCCCCAATGCAAGACCGACCCCTGGAAGTGCACTGCAGTGGATTAGGGGGTGGCCTACTTAATGGCGAACATGACTATGATATTTTCCTGCAAAATCTTGCGCAAACAAAGGTGTATGGCCCATCGCTTGCGATGACAGATGATTGGGAAGCACATGTCACCCAATTGGGCCTCACCAAAACAGTGCATGAATATGCGGTATACCAGCTACTCTCCACTGCAGAAGGATGGACAGCTTGGCGAGATTTCCTCCCTGAACAGTTCTCCGATCAACAACTGCTGCTCACGAGAGCGATTCGCCTCATTGAGGCTGCGAATATCCGGCCAGCCCATGCCAGGCCACCACACCCGACCTGGTCAACAGCAATTATGCAGATCTTTCGTTGCTACCATCCGCAAGGGAAACATCTATTTCTGAAGTCGTGTTTTCCACACTTAGTCACGACAGCGGATACAGGAGGTGTCAGGGACATCAACGTTTATGGTTTCTCGGCAGGGTCCTATACGGGCCTTGCAGTCCACGAGATCCTGAGTGAATTCGCTGCGTTCCCTGGCCTCACCAAAGTTGCTGCGATTGCGACGCCGCCAGAGATGATGCGACTTGCCACGGGCGAACGCAGAGTCACACTGGTGCATTGTCTGGAAGACCGGCTATGTGTGTGGAAACCTGACTCCCTGACAGAATTCAATTATCAGGTTGTTCTTATAGAAGGGCACCCCACATGGAGTGGGCGTGCCAAACACTCCTATGGCCACTTGCTTTTCATTGACCTTGATGAAGGAGTCCATGAAATCCAAAGATTGCAAATCACCACCCCTCAAGTCATTCCTCATGGAGTACGGTGCGAGGGATTGCTGCGTGTACTTTCATGGGTTAGCTTTGACCTTCCTGAACACCTCAAGACGACTCTAAGTGCTCTGTTAGTAGCAGCGGGAGAGGGGAACACTGAGCTACAAACAGTACCCATTGTCGGACGGGACATTCGGGATGGTCAGCCTGATACGGAAGCTGAACTACAAGCAGCTCTGATTGCGATGATTCCTACACCGGGAGGATCCCATGATGAGGGAGGGTTGCTGGTTCGCAACTTACTGGCGGAATTCCTGCGTGGTTTTTCATTACGTACCCTCATCTTCCTACTGGACATGGTGCTTCCGCAACTAGACGCTTATCATGCGGGACGGCAGCTCCAACATCTCCAGCCCTGGGTTAGTGTAGAACTAGCTCAGCAGAAGAAGCGAGGACAAACGGGAACACGGTTACAGGTTACCTACCAATATGAGGCGTATGCTGGCTTTCATGTCATTCACCTACATACTGACGGTGCCCCGCTCCTGCTCTTTAGTGCACCTTCGGAAGTTCCAACGACCTCGCCGCGTGCTCTCTGTGAAGCTGGGAATCTAGGCAACTTGGAAGCCAACGTGATGGCGGGCAGAGCACTACTGGGAGTACTCCAGTTGCCAGACACTCAGCAGCGGTGTGTCATATTACTGGTACATGAAAAGGTGATGCCTAGCGGAACCAGCAAGAACCCTGCTCAGCGAGCGCTCAAGCGCATTGCCCCGAAGTTGCTGGAGCTTGTTATCGTCTCGCTACCCATTGCTCGGACCTTTTGTGGGCGACTTTTGGACCAGTATCTCAAAACAATGAGTTACTTTGATCCTGCACAGGACTGGCCGAAACCCATCGAAGACCACGTGTCCATGGCCGTAGTGTGGGAGGAGCTAGCCTTTCTGGGAGACACACGCAGCCGCCATGAACTCTTAGTGTTTGCACAAGCTAACCAGTCGCGCCTACCATTGGCAATGGGCATCGTGCAGCCGCATATACCTGTTCGCCGTATGGCCAGCGAGCGCAAAACGCAGCTGACTGATGCATTAGTCAGAATCTTGAGCCGGTTTTTGACACCAGCCACGATCTCGATGGAAGGGGCCCATGACAGTTATTACCGTGAGCATCTACTTCCTCTAGCAGCCCACGGTGATGGACATATCTTGACTGTCTCAATTGCACTGTTGCTGGCCATTTTGACAGGAAGATCTGACTTATGTATTGCAGGGGTCTTTGGTGCTGGCAAAACGCGGTCCCTTGCGGTCTTGCTAATTGCCCTGAGCTGCGAAAGAAAATGTAGCTGCCAAAGCACTTGCGGATCAGTTAAGTGACCTCGCGCCCCCCACAATCCGGAACTTTGGTAGGCTAATTGGTCGCATGGAGGAAGGCAAAGGAGACGCATATGCCTCCAAAATTGACGTCCGATGCAGTGACCGCAATAGAATCATCGCTCACAAGAATGTACTCATTGCAACAGGTGGCTCAGCCACGGCGGAAATGGCGATGCGCTATTCCACTTTTGGCCATTGGATCTCTCGCACCTGGCTTGCTTTCATGGACGAAAGTCAACAGTATGGCAATTACCATGAAATTGCAGCTCTCGTTGCCATTCAACAACCAACCCTTACACTCTTCATTGGAGATCACAGGCAAACACCAGGAGGGCTGTCCAAAGGCCGAGCAGCGGCTGTCAATCGACGCAAACTGTTGCAACGGCCGTTAGGGCTCCGAGCGCTTGAGAAGCCAGGAGACTATCTTCCGCCGGCACGAATGGCAGCCCTTGTAGCTCAACTTCTTTGGCCTGATGCGAGCCAAGATCCGGAGTCAGATCTCTATAAACTGCTGAGACTTGCAAATAAGCCACATAGTGGCCCATGGACATCCACTCCGCAAGACTACGAGCTGCCTGTCGCCCTAAGGCGGGTGCTCCACTGCCGAATCCCTTGTCAGTTGGATGCACATAGTAGCCTCATTGCAGCAGCTCTAGCAGTCCTGCTTTTTTTCCGTCCAACGCCTTATGGCTTCCGCCAGGTCGTTCAACAGCTATCCAAGACTGTTGCAAATGAGATTAATTATTTAATTCGCACAGGGGCCGTTGCTGTAGTGGCCGCAAAAGTAAACTGGAAGAGGACCGATACATAGTCCAAAGGCTAGTCACGTTCCAGGTTCAAAATCGGAGAACCAAACACGAAAAACAAAGAACCACAGCAAAACAAAAACACCATAACAAAACCAAGCAACAAACCAAAACCACACAAAAGAAAAACAGCCACAAGGCCACAAAACCGTGACGTGACCGGTTCCAGTTATGAGTGAAACAGATCAATTGAGGCAGAGGTGATGGCTTGTTATCATCATCTCAGCGCATGCAATGACAACTTTTGTGTCATGTTGGCAGGCCCATAAATAAATAAACAACAAGACCAAAGACGAAATCACATGGGCCACTTGAAAGGTGTGCGAAGCAACAAAGGCTCAATGCGGAAACCAGGGATCCCCCCAGCCAGGATCCCCGAGATCACACCGAGCAGCCTTACGGCATGACATTCAACACCCTGACACTTTGAAGCAAACACCGACAACGCCGGGTCACAACGAAGTGGTGAGAAACTACCGCAGTGAAACAGGAGAGTGAAACGTGATCTAAGGTGAAAAAGACGGCGCGGTAACAGCACTCAGGTACCCTCAGAGTCCGCTCAGTACTGCTTTTCCAATCATCATATTGCAACGAAATTGTGAGTGGCACTACCATGCTAGTGCTCTTGCATTGCATCTTCGTGATATGGGAGATAGTACCCATATATGGGAGTTGCAGTGCACTCTGGCGGTGTATACCACTTTCAAAACTGAATCCAATGCGATCGAGTTCGCGAAGGGCGAGCTCGACAGCATGGATGCAGGCTTGCAAGCGTTGCACAGCTCGAGCGGTCAACTTGGCAGGTGTTGAAATGAACTGCATTAGATGCGGTCAATGATCATGGTAGCTGGCTCAGAAACATTGGTGTAGGAATACGAGCGTTTTTCTCTGCCCAGGGACCAGGTCTATCCTCAAAGTGCTCAAAAGAGGTTCTGGACAGGCAACTTGTGTCAGCTGTGTTAAGGTCCTCAGTCCGGTAATGTTGTACGCTCGCATGCATGAGCTGTAGCTGTCGACTAATCACTTCTCGTTCTGTAACTTTGGCACCGGCTTCTACTCGAATGCGCAGACTTCTTATGCAACAGCAGACTGTGCGAATGTCTGCAGTCTTGCTCGTTGATAACACCTGCAAGGAGTTCTGTTTGCTGCAATACGGCGTGGGTATCTTCCAAAGTTCTGAGAGTATTCGTCAGTCTGTGCATATAGTCCTGCAGTAGGAGGAGATCCTGTGCCTCATTGTGAACCTGGGTTCCTGAGGCAGGCATACTACTTCGTTTGATTGCACGGAGCTCATATGGTCGGATGACATTCAAGCAATGCAGGTACTGGATTGCCTGAGCAAGACAGCAACGGGCGCCATGGCTTGATGTACTTTGACATCAGACTAAACTCCCATGCAACAATTAAGGTAGCACAACATGAACACAAACAAATTAAAAACCCAGAACAGGATTAAGATATCCGCCCCCTACCGCCTCCCTTCCCCGATTGGCTCCGACATGCTGACAGCATAGGCAATTGTAGCAGGTGGCCATCAACCATGAGTACCCCATGGTGACAACCCCGCTCAACTTGAAGCAAGCTACGCGCTAAATGCACGGAGGATAAATTTGGGGTCTCTGCGTCACTTCATGTGGCTCACTGGAACTGCTCGTGTGAGGCAGCGCGAGGCTCTCTACTGCTACTAGCACCACTGGCTGCAGCAGCGGCGGAGGGTGGATCACTGCTTGCCAGGCAGTCGGTGAGAGACCCTTCGGGAAGGTACCTTAAGGGGGAACCTTGAGAAATTGAGTTTGAAGGTCCGTTGAGGTGCCTTCGAAGCCTTCGAAGCTCCCTTAAGGTACCTTCAAAGGCTTCAGCCAAGGCTTTCAAAGGCTTCAGCCAAGGCTTTAAAGCTCGAAGCCACCTTAAGGTACCTTAAGGGAGCTTCGAAGGCTTCGAAGGCACCTTAAGGGGGCTTCGAAGTGTTCGTCCAAGCCCCCTTAAGGTACCTTCGAAGGCTTCGAAGCCCCCTTAAGGTACCTTTGAAGGCTTTGAAGCCGTAGTAGTAGTAGTAGTAGTAGTAGTAGTAGTAGTAGGTAGTAGTAGTAGTAGTAGTAGCAGTAGTAGTAGTAGTAGTAGTAGTGGTAGTAGTAGTAGTAGTGGTAGTAGTAGTAGTAGTAGTAGCAGTAGTAGCAGTAGTAGCAGTAGTAGTAGTAGTAGTCGTAGTAGTAGTAGTCGTAGTAGTCGTAGTAGTAGTAGTCGTAGTAGTCGTAGTCGTAGTAGTAGTAGTCGTAGTAGTAGTAGTAGCAGTAGTAGTAGGAGTAGTAGTAGTAGTAGTAGTAGGAGTAGTAGTAGTAGTCGTCGTCATGGGCGGGCCGTCGTGGCCCAAGAGGGTTGCATTTCTAGTCACCGCGCCTGGTCCAGGTGGGTATGTTGGGTGCCGAAGCCGAAGCTGTTCGTATTTCTCGGCTTGTTGGCCTGGTTTGCTGTGAGTGTCACATTGCGATGTTTTTTTTTGGCAATTTACTTGGAACCATGGTTTTTCTTTTTCACGCTGACAACAATGTCTCAGAATTTTTTACACACACAACACGGAACGAAGCTGTTTCTCGGCTTGTTGGCCTGGTTTGCTGTGAGTGTCACATTGCGATGTTTTTTTTTGCAATTTACTTGGAACCATGGTTTTTCTTTTTCACGCTGACAACAATGTCTCAGAATTTTTTACACACACAACACGGAACGAAGCTGTTTCTCGGCTTGTTGGCCTGGTTTGCTGTGAGTGTCACATTGCGATGTTTTTTTTTGGCAAGTTACTTGGAACCATGGTTTTTCTTTTTCACGCTGACAACAATGTCTCAGAATTTTTTACACACACAACACGGAACGAAGCTGTTCGTATTTCTCGGCTTGTTGGCCTGGTTTGCTGTGAGTGTCACATTGCGATGTTTTTTTTGGCCAATTTACTTGGAACCTTTTTTTTTTCACGCTGACAACAATGTTTCAGAATTTTTTAGACACACAACACAGAACGGCTCCAAGGGGGCTTTTTCGGTTTGTTGCGAAAGGTGTGGCTCACAGGTTTTCGCACTGTGCACAACATGGTCGGCAGTGGCGGGCCAAAGTGCCCTTGTGGCAGGTGGCTGTCTTCTCTTCGACGCCAGGACTTGGCTCGGCAGTGGCAGGCCTGGCTGGACGGACCAGACCGTGAGTCTCTTTCAATGCCCGTTTTGCTCGTGTGTGTTGGGGATCGTGTTTTCCTGTTTTTTGGACCTTCATTATTTGGTGCTTCTTTGCAGGAATGGGAGCACATCAAATGGCGGCAGCACGGAGGGCTGCGGTACTGGAATCTCTGCCTCGAATGCCACCGTCACGTGTGGGGCACCGACGGCCGGACTTCAAACCGGTACTGCCGGCCCCGCTGCCTGCCGTGCCCCCGGCTACCGGCCGGAGAACTCTTTGTCCGGGAACCCCCTCCTGAGCTGGCGCCCTGCTCGCATTTCTGTTTTCCGTGTTCCACCATGGGGTCGCCAACGGGAAACTTTTTTTAGAGTTTGCACGAATGAGATCCAGCTGTCCCTGGAAAGATCCCCCCATCAAAATCTTACACCAATAGACGTCGAACGTGAAACTTTGTAGTCGCTTTCTTTTAGATTTCCAATGGCGACTTGTGTCTGTGTGGACCACAGCATTTCTTGTTGCACACACTGTCCCAGCTTCGGTCAGGTGCCGCCTGCAGTTGTCGCGCCGCATCGGCCCCGCACGCGCTGCAAGCGTGCTCGACAGGCTTGGTTGCGTACTTTCTGGGTTCCATTTTCTTGCCCACCACGGCCGCCGCCTGAGGACTTCGGGGTTGTACGAGTTCGACGGGAGGCGGATCCGGCTGCGGGACGGAGCCTCCTGCAGCGACAGAACACTGGCAGGCTGGGTCGGCGGCATAGCGGGGTGCTCCTTTGTTTGGCACTTTCACGCGGGTTCACAACATGCATCTCATAAGCGTGGTGTGTCGCCTTTTGTTTTAGATCAGAGCGAGTGTCACGTCTGCGTGATCATCCCTTGAACCTGACAAAGTCCATACAGCTTCTTCAGCAGGTTCCACATGTTGTTAGCCACTGCCACTCCCTTTCCACAGCTAAGAGTCCGGGTGTACGCTCTATGTTATTAGTCCTGTCGTAAGTCTGTGCGAATTCCCCTGTATCCATTTCCACGTGTTGTTTTCCTTTGTGGGGCCAGGAGTCTAAGAGTCCGGGTCTAGGGTACGTCGGCCCTGGTTGCAAATTTTTCCTATATTCATTTCCACGTGTTGTTTTCCTTTGTAGGGCCAGGAGTCCAAGAGCCCGGGTCTTGGGTACGTAGGCACTGGTTGTAAATTTGTCCCTACTTCGAGTTAGTTGCAACTGGTTGTACTGATTTGAAGGTTCGAGACTTAGCACTGACTCGTTATATTTATTGCAGGTTCGAGGGTTGGTTGTCCTGAGTTGTGAGGATTTCGCGCTACGATGCCAGGTTCTAGAAGTTCTAGGGTTGGGTGTACCTGGTTGTAACCATATGGAGCTAGGTCGAGAGTTCACGCTCTACATGTTGTGAACTCGTCCATGGCTTCCGCGCGCCAGGAGTGTCACCTTGCCACCGGGGCCGCCGTTGCAGCGCGCCTTGCTGGAGTCGGCGCAGGACGTGCCAAGCCAGCGTGGTGCGTGGCAGGCTGCGCCGTTTGCCTGGGACGTGCGGCGCCGCCTTTTCCACGGGTTTTGTGGGGCCTGTGGCGAAGAGTCCTGGGACCTGCAGCAAATGCAGCTGCAGCGAGTCACTGTGCTCTACCGGCAGAAGGCCGGGCATGGGGTTGTGTTTTTCCGGGTACTATACACCATGACCATCTACACCTTCCGCATACTAGCATGTTCCTGATTTGACGTTCGACATATCTGGTTGTTAATCAAGTACAGTTGGACCACAGATCATTGTGAGTCATGGTTACGGACCCACCACTCACTCATTTCACCGCATGTTGTTGACGCATGACTAAACTTTCAACCAGAGAGCAGAGGCCACAGTGATTTTTGAGTTTCACCATTTCCCTACCTAAATCATATTCATGCTTTCCGACCCACCATTCACTCACTTAACCACATGTTGTTGACACATGACTTGAATTCATCGAGAAACGACATTGATTTATTAGTTCCACCATGCCCGTACCTAATTTTTTTTTGTGGACGGTGCCACCACCTTCTACAGCAAAGCTACACCTCACGCATGACCGTCCATGGCAGGATGTGGCCCTGTGCTGCAGCAGCTGTTTGCGACAGTTGCACGCTGGGCGCCACACCTGGGTGTACGAACTGGAGGCATGGTGCCTTCCCTTCTACCGCACTCGCTGAGCTGCATCCCGGGGAGGGTCCGGGTCAACAACCCCCCCAACACGGGGGCCGCAGCGTGGGACACTGCGGCAGCATCCTTTCCAAGCCTGTCCAGGCCTGGATTGGGGGCTGATCGTCCTGGCAACAAGCCAAAGATCGGGAGAGCCGTGTGGGATTGCTTGACACTTTTGGTTTCTTTGTACCCACAACAGCAAAGAGGGAGACACCGAGAAGGCGTTCCTTGCTGCCTGGCGTGCCGTCGTGGGCCAAGAGGGTTACATGTCTAGGCACCGCGCCTACGTTGGGCTACATGGAATCTGACTTTTTATGAACTTTTCCCTCCCTTGCCTTCCACAATGCCATGATCTAAAACTAACTCTTTGTTTATAGTTCCACTCTTGCCTTCCACAATGGCATGATCTAAAATCGAACTCTTCAGTTCCCCCCTTGCCTTCCACAATGCCTGATCTAAATTCCAACTCTTTATTTAAATTTCCCCCTTGCCTTCCACCATGCCATGGTCTAAAATCTAACTTAAAACTTCCCCCCGCTTGCCTTCCACAATGCCATGATCTAAATTCCAACTTTTTGTTTCAATTTCATCCCCCTGTCTTCCACAATGCCATGATCTAAAATCTAACTCTTTATTTAAACTTCCCCCTCCTTGCCTTCGACAATGCCATGATCTAAATTCTAACTTTTATTTAAACTTCCCCCCTTGTCTTCCACAATACCATGATCTGAAATCTAATTCTCTTGCCCTCCACACGACTGCCCCCAGGCAGTCGGTGAGAGGCCCTTCAGGAAGGTACCTTAAGGGGGGAGCTTGAGAAATTGAATTTGAAGGTCCGTCGAGGAAGGCTTCGAAGCCCCCTTAAGGTGCCTTCGAAGCCTTCGAAGCTCCCTTAAGGTCCCTTCAAAGGCTTCAGCCAAGGCTTCAACGCTCGAAGCCACCTTAAGGTACCTTAAGGGAGCTTCGAAGGCTTCGAAGGCACCTTAAGGGGGCTTCGAAGAATTCGTCCAAGTCCGCTTAAGATACCTTCGAAGTCTTCGGCGAAGACCCCTTAAGGTACCTTCGTCGAAGCCGCCTTAAGGTACCTTCGAAGGCTTCGAAGCCCCCTTAAGATACCTTCGAAGCCTTCGAAGCCCCCTTAAGGTACCTTAAGGGGGCTTCGGTTCCTCGTTCACCCCCCCCCTCCCCCCCCGTCCCCCCTTCGGCAAAGGCTTAAGGTACCTTCGAAGGGGGCTTAAGGTACCTTCGCCGAAGGGTGCTCCACGACTGCCCCACATTGGCGGAGTAACACCCCAAAATCAAAGACTGCAAGATGTGCTGAGGCTGATGGGAGGTTTGGAACCAATGCAGTTGTTGCAAGTAAGACAAGTTCCAGGTGAACAGGCAAGCCAGGCTAGAGGTGTACCTGAGATGTTTGGACAAAGGACCACAAGTGGATTTCCTCAGAGCATGGATCCAATGCACGCACCAGGATCATCCGGGGAATACGTAGGAGACGTATTTGCTAAGAGTGAGAAATGGCTGGGAACGCCACCAACTCCGGATTGTGCAAAGTGGACCAGCAGAGAGGCAGAAATCCTAGGGTGGCAAGCATACATCTATGATTTAACAGCCTGGGCGATGCAAGCCAGCCTCGAGTTCGGCAGTGAGATCGAGCATGCGTGCAGGTGGCCAGACCCGCTTAATTGGCACCAGCTGAATGTGAATCAGAGAGCACGCAGTCGACGACTAATGGCCATGCTGAGGAGTGCTTTTGCAAGTCATCCAAGGACTTTGACGCTGATCAATGCGTTCAGTGAAGGGATCAATCAATGCAATGCAGATGTTGGTGTGAACACGGAACTGCAGGCTTCAAATGGCTTTGAATTGGTGAGGCAACTGACCCTGGAGTACAGCATCAGGACCCGGAGTGAAGCACTTAGTTTCAGGACAGCCTTAGCTGGGAAATCTTTTGCACTGCATGGTAATGAAACCAGTGCAAGCACCATTGTCACGGACACAATCAGAAAGATAGATTTCGAGATGGCTAGGTATTCTACTGTAAGTTGCTGGGAAAACTGTCAAGCAGAATTGATGCTGCAGGGTTGCATGTAGCTGAAGCTGATTTGGTAGCTGTGTTGCTACGAAGTTTACCGGATGCAGTGAGAACGTTTTGTCTGCATCATACTGGAGGTGAATCATATCATATGAACATTTAACACCCTGTGTGAGACCACCCTTTGGGTAAGGGTGAAGCGACATGCCATTCATCATTGGTTGTACAGTTTATGCACAGAGGATATGTGGAAGGTTACTGCAAGAAGTCATGGCAGATTGGTAGAGAACACTCTACTTATTGCGGAAAGAATCAATGTCAATTCAATTTCCGGCAAGTAAAAGCTTGTGTAACGACCTGGCGAAAGCCTCGGAGGCGTTGGACGGAAAAAAAAATACTTATTGCGGAAAGAATCTTGGATGTGACCATCCTGTGTCACAATATTCTATTAGTCTTCGGACTTGTCATTTCGGACATCAGGATGATGTCATTGATCAGTGTTGACCAGTGATTGTGGTATATTGATCAGTTCTACATCTTATTCTGGATTCGACTTGAGTCTGGTACAGCTTATTGCTTGAGCTGAAAATACCTACATTGGTTTGGCATTGGGATTGTTTATTACGTCTTCGACGTTGGGAAGGTCATTCTCTCCAAGTGATGAGAACACAGCTATAAACTCTTGGAGAAGAGTTTAAGCTAGCTGGAAATATCTGATGGAGAGAATCTATTATGCTTTGAACTCGGACCTTGAGATGCGTTGGCATTGTGAGGACAATGATCATATTTGGGCATCTTATTTGTCTGAGAGTTTTGTGATGAGATGTTTCGGTATTGTGAGGACAATACCTACATCATCGTCATCATGGCCTAGGGATCATACACTTGATCCTATGATTTGCCTTTTATCGTTCCTGAGATGACTTTGATTATCTCTGTGAGGACGACATTGTTTTGACACAACTTTGATCTACATTGTGGATTGGCTATTACAGTGGTCGAAAGACTTCAGCGATACAACTGTATTTGGCTGACCTACATTGACAATGTCGAATAGAACATTCTATTCTCCATTGAGCTTGGAAACTGTGAGATGCTATCTCTATGTGGAAAACTGATTTGGAGAAAGAACTTTGTGTTCTGACTATACTTTGTATACAGAAGAAGGTTGTACAGATACCTTGTGTGAATCACTTCGTTCTTGAGAAGTTAGTCACAAGTTTGACTAATGAGCTGGTTATTCACGTTTGGATGAGAACCAGTTTGATTTGAGAACTTTTGGAAGTGTTTCGATGATTTTGAATTCATCTAGTGAAATTGAGTTTTGTAGACTCCTAGCAGCTGGAATAGTTTCAACAAACCTTTATTTGAAGAACTTGAGGTTTGTTAACTGGAAACCTGAAATCGAGTTTACCAGTTGAGACATCGGCTCGAAGGACTGGTGTCAGAAGTTCATTTAATGAACAGAAGCTGCTGTGTCACATAACTTGACATAAGACAGACCAGCAGAGGGAACATGAACCTCTTTCTTCCCTTGTTCTTTTGTTTCTTCGTCTTTTGTTTGTTTGTTGTGTTTGTGTTTCCTTCGACTGATCGTGCTGCGTCTGGAGCGAAAAGAAGGAGCTTGACGTCAGTATGTGGGAGTCGTGGAAGAAACATTCCTTTTGACACGGTATTGCTTTAGTTTAATTAGTTAGGGACTTACGCGCTGCGCTTGTGTTTGGTGTGCGTGGTTGACGTACGCGTTTGCCCGCGTAGTTCTGTAGGAATTTTGGAAGAAGCGTTGGATCTGACCGTGGATCTGTGCACGGCGCTTTTTCTACATGGTAGCGGAGCTCTACGGAGCTACCCACACCATTCTCCGCTGACCCTTGTTGCAGTGTACTAAGGACACCATCTAAGGTGAAGCTGAGATCGTTTGTATTGAGCTCCTGGATTTTCGCGAGATCTGTGTTGAGCTTGTACTAAGGTTCTGAAGTGATCACTAGGTTGGTACATTGCGGATGTAAAGTCAAGGGCATCGAAGAGCTTGAGTATTCTCGATTCAGATGAGACGTGTTTTTGTTTCACTTGTGTGGCATGTTGACTGTGAGGTCATTGGGTGAAGGTGACTTGTCAAGTGATTGCCAGAGATGACATGTTTTGAAATGCTTAGGATATCTCGACAGGCTGAGGTTGGGAGTAAGTCCTGGAGACACAAGTGAGGTGTTTGGACAGTGAAGACTCCGACAACTTGCCTGGAGATGAGCATTGAGAACGTCCGGATAGGCTGAGGTTGGGAGTAGATCCTGGAGACACAAGCGAGGTGTTTGGACAAGTAAGGACTCCGACAACTTGCCTAATGACGTTTGAGTGTGTAGAATGCTTGTAGAAATTGACCTGTTTGGAAAGTTTGAAACCACTGTACCCTATTTGGCTCGAGAAATTTGGGTATCAAGGAACTTTGCAATAGTTTTGCCTAAGATGGATGCCAGAGATAGATCCAGAGATCGGAGGAGAGACAATGCTGTGTATGAGGCAGAGAATGAGCAACTCCTTGGCCGAATTATTGAGATAGAGAAGTTGCAAGGTGTCATAAGGTTGCTACAGACACAGATCGTACTCCTGGAATGGCTGATACCGCTATTGGAAGACGTGCGAATTAACCGAAGCAACTTGGATATCATCAGGATGTTGAAGGACAATCTCATGGGCTTGGAAATGGAGTTGCAGCATCGATCCTGTGAAGTGCGAGGACAGATACTTGCACGGTATCACAGAGCATTGGATGGATGAAATATCTCTGTACTCAACATTGTATGAGGCAATTTTGGCAATCATGGGCATAGGCGATGGAGTTCCTGACAAAAGTGGTAAGCGAGAGTAAAATAAGTATCAACGGCTGAGCTGCATGTGATGTTGTGTTGCAGTTGCGTTGCATGTGTGATTTGCGTTCTATTGTATAAGAGGTTTTGTGACTTTGGCTAGAAAGAGAGAGAGAGAGAGAGCCTGGAGAGTCACTAGGAAACCAGGAAGCTTGGTGATTTTGGCCGAGAGTGAGAGAAAGTGCCTGGAGAATCACTAGAGAGCATTGGAAAGAGTTAGAAGGAAAGTGGGCTGTACGGCAGGGTGCTGCATAGGTCCATATTGAAAGTAAGAAAGAGTAACATCTCGACAGGTTGGTCAGGTTGTAGATGATTCTGGACGCACGGAGTGCACAGTGCGTGGTGCTACTGAGCCTGGCGTCATGCCTGGAGATGACAGTTTGAGTTAAGAAAGATTGGCATGAGAACCACGCATGAGGGTTGGTGACCAGGTTTAGTTGCCACAGAATTGAGAAAGATCGGCATGAGAACCCGGAATGGTCAGTAGCCTTGGTTTAGTTGCCACAGAATTGAGAAAGATCGGCTGAGAACCCGGAATGGTCAGTAGCCTTGGTTTAGTTGCCACAGAGTTGAGAAAGATTGGCATGAGAACCACGGAGGGTTGGTGGCCAGGTTTAGTTGCCATAGATTGGAAAACGTTGGCATGAGAACCACGGAGGGTCGAGTTTGCTTTGTCAGTGACCTTGGTTTAGTTGCCACATTTGCAATGTAATGCGTGAATAATTGAACACCTGAGGTTCAGTAGTGTGCAGGAGCAGCGGAGCTTGACGGATGTTTGCACTGACTGGTGACCTTGAGATTGAAGCCTGAAGCATTGTTGTTTGCCTGGCAGTGTAGGTACTAGAGTGCTGAGAGAGAGAGAGATAGGAACCGTCATGGCACTGAAGGCACAGAGGAACTTGGTGTTGAGATTGTGAGTTGACAACGGAGTGAGCTGTGTTTGCCTGTTTGGGAAAGTTGGTTTGATTTGTCAGATGCATCAGGTAACCTAGGATGTAGTTTGAACTGCAGTTGTGAGTGCGTTTGATTGGGACATATGGTGAGGCACTGGAAACGACCTGAACTGTGTAGGTAGTGGAAACCGTTTTGAACTGTATTTTAAACGAGACGGGAAACTTTGTTGTGAGTTTGTTTTCCATGTTTTGTATTTGACCGGAATTTGAACAGTTTGCAGTGTCGAAGGCAGGTTAGGTATGACTTACGTCCTTTGGATTGGTGCAGTTGTGTGTGACACCTGGTACAGATGCAGAGAGGGTCCAATATACCTGAGGCAGGTAGGTGCTCTTGAGTTGTTGTCAGACTGACTGGACTTTATGTGAAGACAACCTGAATGCAAGTATTCCCTTTTGGCTTAGAGCAATCATACCGTACCTCTCTAGATGGATGGACGAGCACGGAGGTTTCTGCAAGCCAAGTTTGGCTGTGAGACGAGCTCTATGGTCTCTATAGCAATGATTGCCAGTGTGGTTTGCCTACGATGGTTGTGGCATTTCCTTTGGTAGAAATGTAGTTGAGAACAAGATGCTTGTGATGTTGGTCGACTCCGGAAAGGTTTCCTTTGCGAACCTGGGTCATGTTGAGTGGACATCTTGTACTACCAGAAGGCTGGCATGGAGTTTCACGAGATCTACAGCACTTGGGCTTTGCAGAGGATCCTGAGAGGAAGTAGAGCGGTAGTATAGTTTGTGCGTTTGCGTGTTGCTCAGAGTGAAAAGCAAGAGAGGGAATCTGGGATTTGAGATTTGCAATTTTCTTTTGAGTTGAAGAGTTTTGACTTACAACAGAAAAGAAAAGAAATGGGCTGGATGGCAGAGGCGCTGCATAGGTCCATAGGGAACTGGACGGCAGGGGCGATTACGACTTGCATAGGTTCCAAAAGGAAAGAAAAGTTGTAGAAAGTCAAAACGTGGACCAGATTGCAAGACGTTGCAAGGTTCACACATGAGCTAGATTGCAGACGTGCATAGGCTCAGAGAACAGATTTAAGTAGAAGAGAAAGAGACGTAGGGAACTGGACGGCAGGGGCGATTACGACTTGCATAGGTTCCGAAACGTGAGACTGACTGAAATGAATGTAAATTTGCTGTCAGTTTGTAGCTCGACATACTGTCTAGGTGAGAGACGAAGTATGGAGCTGTCTATTATGCTGGACTTGACGTGACATTTTGTCTGGACTTCTCATGTTTGTATAGGTTTCATTCCACCGTTGCTGTTTTACTATAAGACAACTTTGGCTCAGTGTTTTTGCATTTCAGCTACCCTCGCAATAGCTTTGAGATACCATGGCATCAACGGCAATGGAATCCATTCGTCTTTGGTTGGCATTGACTCCTAAGCAGTTTGAGGACTTGAACAATGGCAAGGAGATTCAGCCTGACGAATATTCCAAGAGATTTGGACTACGAAAAGACCCGGTTGCTGCCGTCGAGCGTGCTCAGTACTTTAACGACTGGACACCGGAAGGTCCAAAGGGTGAGTTTTGTGCCAAAGACTATGTTCTGGTCGAGGTCGAGGTGACCGCCATCGGCTATCTTCAGAAAGCCGAGTCGGGAGTTCTCTTGAAATATAAGCCCAACGAATACCGTTGGCAGGGAACAATGAAATCCGTAGAGTTTGACCAGTACGGAAACTTGTTATACAAGTTTTCCACGGAGGCTCACCAGATCATCTGAGCACAGAGGAAATATCCTCTCTAGGTATAGGTTTTTTTGTAATGGCTCCAGGTCGGGTGGTAGTGCTAGGCTTGGAAGCCGACGATAGCTGCGGGGAGAAATGCAAAAGCTGTGGTGAAAGAGCTGTCAAGCTGAGATTGGAGTGAGATGACAATTTTGGGATGTCTTGGAATTTCAGAGTTTTGGACGATTTCGGACTGGACAGAACTTGGACTTGTGGAACTCAGTTTGTGTGATTTTCTGTCAGCTGTCACGAGTTTTGCATGAGTTTTCATTTTTGCTGCATGACATGTCTATGGGTTTTGTGCGCAGAAACCACTGTGATCTGTTTTGCAGTTTTGTGAAGAGTTGTGCCAATGCATGCAGACAGTTGGATTTGGATTGAGTTTGCGGTTTACCACAAGTTTGCACTATTTTTTGTTTTGGTCTGAGACATTGGAGTTTGATCGATCACATATTACCTGTCAAGATGTGCGGCACGCATCTTGGGGTAGTATTGAGTGTGATCTTTGTCGGAAGTGCAATTCATCTGTTAAGGTGTGAGTCACGCACCTTAGGATGAACAAGAGAGAGTTTGTGCTTGGCATGGCATGAAATGGCTGAGATGTGGTCTGCATGGTCATTAGAGGGATTGTCAAGTTGAATTGCAGATTATGCCCAAGCTGTATTTGGGCCCCGGCTTATCCCAGCGGGTGCATCAGGCCTTGTCTAGGAGACTCGAGCAATTCATGGCAGCGAACGTTGCCGGTTCCGTAACTCCAGCAGCTCCATCGACGGAGAGTGCAGAATTTCCTGTGTCTGAGAATCCAGCGCTATCGGCGCCAGCGTTACCGGCGCAGACAGGAGTGACTGAGACGGATTCCGAGAAAGAGAAAGATCAGGATACTGTCTATGTGGATGGAGAAGAGAAGGAAGAGAAGGAAGAAGGAGATACTGGAAGAGATGATGATAGATCGAGATCTCCGAGGTTGAGAAGGCATCATGAGTCCTTTGATCCCAACGAGGCGGCCGACTTGTTGAGTTCTACCACAGGCTTGGCTGTGGGAATCACGTCCATGGTCGCTGCGTTGAAAGGATCGACGGACAAACTTGAGATCCTGATTAAGAGCACCCATACTCTGCAGTCTGACCTTTGCAGATCCCTGGAAGCTGTTGGAGAAGCCGTCACCAACATGGCTCGTGCATCTGAGTCCCTTGCTGCGGGGGTGAATCACAACACCAGCAGGGTTGGAGCAATGGTAGGTGAACTTACCAAGCTCAAGAAGCATGTTGAGTGGTCGCTTGACGCTTCGATGAAGGACACACTCCGTGACAACAAGAAGGGTCGCCTGGAAAGGGATCAGTCGTTACAAGACATCATGTCGCAACTCCAGGAGAGCATGGATAAACTCCAGGAGAACCTCAAGCTAGTGGCAGAAAGAATCGAAAGGGCAACGCCACCGGCTGAAATCAGGGGAACGCCACCGGCAGAAATTCCCCCGGCGTATGACCCGCCATTGGCACCTATGGATCCGCCATTGGCTCCTATGACTCCAGCCATGGCACCAGCTGGACCCGGCACAAGTGTTCCACCGCCTCCGGCGATTCCGCCAAGGCCGGCAATTCCAGCACCACCAACATTGCAGACGGTGCGATTTGCAGGGTATAGCCCGGCGCGGATGGGCGAAGTTCCGATGAGCTATCCCCTGGGTTTGGAGGTTAAGGACATGAAGTCGCCACCTACTCAGGTGATCGAGGAGGTCACGGGACGTGTCAGAGCTGTTTCACCCACACCACGTCACGATCCTCTGACGGGGACCGCAGCGTTTTCCCCTCTGGGGTATATGCAGATTCAGGGGACGCGGGAATACCGCAGGGTGTACCCCTGATATCTATCCCTGAGCAGAGTGCCAAAGGCACTGGAATTCGCCTGGTTTAACGACAAGAGAATAGTTGATTTTATCAGCTCGAGGTTCACTTGTTGTTTTCAGAAATGACGGCATGGCTGAGCGCAGGCATCGGATTTGAGTTTAAAAGGGGGCGAGACACACCGAGTGACGCAGTAGATATGGTTTTGTCTGCATATTGGTTTTGTTAGTTGTTTGAGGTTCGTTTTGTTGTCATATGTCTCTCAATGACGATAGTGAGAGCAACGTTCTTGAAGGCATTCAGAACTTGGAGTTGCTAGCAGATCTGAGGGAGACATCATGAAGAAAAGTTGAAGTTGTTCTTGTTTGGCTTGATTGCGGTATTTCTCATGTTTGAGTTGTTGTGTACATGACTTGAGTTTTGCTGCTTGAGACATGGAACTTGATGTTGTGAGTGTTCACAAACGTTTTTTGATTGAGTTGTCATGGCACATGATGAGAACCTGGGAAGAAACTCGGATGGAATCTGAGTCTAAGTAATGGAAAAATCTTCCAGGGGAATCTGATGCCATGATTGCAGACACATTGTGCTGTCATGTCATGATATAGACTCAAACAAGACATATCACACATCCGAGATCTTTAGGATGGATCAGACGTTGAAAGGGGGACGGCGATCTATGCGATGATGAAGCTGTGAGAGATGTTTTGTCAAAATGTCTCTCACCGCTTCCTCATTCCGTGCCAATCTTAGCTAGTCCTAACCCTGACGGAGAGAGAGTCTCATTCAGAACATTTTGAATTTGTTGTGCAGTGACTGTGAACTGTACTTCACTTGCTCTGAATTTGAGATGAGTTGCATGAGTGATATTACTTCACTTGCGTTTTCTTTTCATACGCCTACCTTCTACACGAAGGTGCGGATTAGCTGAAACAGTTGGCCTTTGTTTTCGTGTTGACTCCGATCATGCGACGTTAGGTTTCGTCTTGGGTCTCGTGTGTGTGTGTGTTTGTTTTGTTTTGTTCTGTTGTTGTTGTTTTGTTTGTTGTAGGAAGACAACAGCACCGTAGATATATCGGTATCGACGCCATGGTTTATCCGAGGAACTGGATTTTGGAAGACGAGCTTAGTACTGGAAAGACTTTAGGAGTCTTCGGACTGAGTCTGGTATTCCAACATCTGGCTTTCGCAACAGAGAAGATTTTGAATTTGGAAGTTACTACATTATGCATGAATCGAACGAGATGAGTTTTGGATGATGCTTTATCATCTACCGTGAGTTTTGGAAGTACACGTACTTCTGTTGCAACTTCTTTGGATATTTTGGTCATGAATGTGACCTGAACCGTGAACGTACTTCTGTGGACATCTTTTGATCATGGATATGATCTGGAACGTGAACATTTTTCTGCGGATATTCGAGTGGTATCCATATCTGGAAGCGAGTGAGTGGATGAGATGTCATGTCGAAAGGGGGTATGGAAATTTGACACCCTGTGTGAGACCACCCTTTGGGTAAGGGTGAAGCGACATGCCATTCATCATTGGTTGTATAGTTTATGCACAGAGGATATGTGGAAGGTTACTGCAAGAAGTCATGGCAGATTGGTAGAGAACACTCTACTTATTGCGGAAAGAATCTTGGATGTGACCATCCTGTGTCACAATATTCTATTAGTCTTCGGACTTGTCATTTCGGACATCAGGATGATGTCATTGATCAGTGTTGACCAGTGATTGTGGTATATTGATCAGTTCTACATCTTATTCTGGATTCGACTTGAGTCTGGTACAGCTTATTGCTTGAGCTGAAAATACCTACATTGGTTTGGCATTGGAATTGTTTATTACGTCTTCGACGTTGAGAAGGTCATTCTCTCCAAGTGATGAGAACACAGCTATAAACTCTTGGAGAAGAGTTTAAGCTAGCTGGAAATATCTGATGGAGAGAATCTATTATGCTTTGAACTCGGACCTTGAGATGCGTTGGCATTGTGAGGACAATGATCATATTTGGGCATCTTATTTGTCTGAGAGTTTTGTGATGAGATGTTTCGGTATTGTGAGGACAATACCTACATCATCGTCATCGTGGCCTATGGATCATACACTTGATCTTATGGTTTGCCTTTTATCGTTCCTGAGATGACTTTGATTATCTCTGTGAGGACGACATTGTTTTGACACGACTTTGATCTACATTGTGGATTGGCTATTACAGTGGTCGAAAGACTTCAGCGATACAACTGTATTTGGCTGACCTACATTGACAATGTCGAATAGAACATTCTATTCTCCATTGAGATTGGAAACTGTGAGATGCTATCTCTATGTGGAAAACTGATTTGGAGAAAGAACTTTGTGTTCTGACTATACTTTGTATTCAGAAGAAGGTTGTACAGATACCTTGTGTGAATCACTTCGTTCTTGAGAAGTTAGTCAGTTTGACTAATGAGCTGGTTATTCACGTTTGGATGAGAACCAGTTTGATTTGAGAACTTTTGGAAGTGTTTCGATGATTTTGAATTCATCTAGTGAAATTGAGTTTTGTAGACTCCTAGCAGCTGGAATAGTTTCAACAAACCTTTATTTGAAGAACTTGAGGTTTGTTAACTGGAAACCTGAAATCGAGTTTACCAGTTGAGACATCGGCTCGAAGGACTGGTGTCAGAAGTTCATTTAATGAACAGAAGCTGCTGTGTCACATAACTTGACATAAGACAGACCAGCAGAGGGAACATGAACCTCTTTCTTCCCTTGTTCTTTTGTTTCTTCGTCTTTTGTTTGTTTGTTGTGTTTGTGTTTCCTTCGACTGATCGTGCTGCGTCTGGAGCGAAAAGAAGGAGCTTGACGTCAGTATGTGGGAGTCGTGGAAGAAACATTCCTTTTGACACGGTATTGCTTTAGTTTAATTGATTAGGGACTTACGCGCTGCGCTTGTGTTTGGTGTGCGTGGTTGACGTACGCGTTTGCCCGCGTAGTTCTGTAGGAATTTTGGAAGAAGCGTTGGATCTGACCGTGGATCTGTGCACGGCGCTTTTTCTACATATCATGCATTTCGTGCCACAGCCTTGCGTTGGGAACAACAGCAAACGTGCGTTTGCTGAATTCCACCCCAAGAAGAACTTGTATCAGGTGAACCAGGTAGAGGTATCTGATGAGTCAACTGCACACTATGACATGTCTGCAAGTGATGGGGATGGGAATTGGAATTTGGACGCTGTAGGCGGTATGAAGTGTGGTACATGTGGCAGTCGAAAACACAGTTCAAATGCATGTGATGTTGATTTGTCAAAACTGAAATGTTTCAAATGCCAGAAATTCGGACACATTTCTGTGAATTGCCCTGAAAGAAAGAAAGGAAAAGGCGACAACAAGCAGGTGATCAAAGGTAAGGGCAAGCAGAAGGGAAAGAAAGGCAAAGGGAAAGGTAAAGGTTTTGGCAAGAAAGGAAAAATGAACGAAGTAGGATACGAAAATGACTATGACGGGACTGACATGTGGTGGCAAGACGATGGATCTTGGTGGGAAGACCAGTCTTGGTTAGAAACGTCACAAGTTTGGAATGGCAATTGGGATGAATCATGGGACAGTGCATGGAATGAGGGACAGGAATACTGGGATGAGTCCTGGAGCTGGCCGGCAACAGATGACCAACAGGCAAGTGCAAGTGCCGGTGCAACTGCTCAGGGAGTACAGTCTCTCGTGCTGAGTCCATTGATTTCCGACGTTTTTGCCAGTTTTGCAACAGGTTTGACAGTTGAAACGGACATTTCAAACGAAACTGAAACCATTTGCAGCCATTTTTCATGTGATGAAACCGTTTTTCACGTTTCGATTTCAGGTTTGCAGTGTTTGGAGTCACACAGAATATTTTGCAACTGTGCGAATTGCATGATTATCGGTGATGACTTTGGTGCAAATTTGGAGAGATGTCAATTGCGAAACGTGAGACTAAGCTATTTTTTCACCAGTTTACCACCAGCATGTTTTATTTTTGCCCCTGAATTCTTCGTAGGAGGAGAATTCGTTCCTATCTCTGACAGTGAATCTTGCAAAGAACCTGAACTCATTTTTGTTTCTGACAATGATTCTGCATGTTCATTTGTTGTGGACCAGCCAACAAACTATGGAGACGAATTTGATGACAGTTGCACTGAAACAGAAACAGAAACAGACGTGTGCCAGTTGTGGAATTTGGATTTTGGATGGGTGCGTGAACAGACCCCTCAAGTTGACTCCAGTCTGCTTTGTGCCATGTCTGCATCAGGAACCAGTGTTTTGTCAGGATCTCTGCAGGAAACTTCGCATCGTGTCACGACCTTTGAATGCGGTTTGCAAGGTATCGAGGTTGAAGGTGATACTCCAGTTTCTCAGGATCTTGTTTCATCTAACTGTCATCGAGTCGAATTGAAAAGGGTTGGAATCTCAACATTTTTGAACGTGCAAGACACAGTTTCTCATTCATTTGAACTGCATAGGTATTCACCAGTGTTGCATCCACTTTTATCTGAAATTATGATGGGAGACGAAAGCCAGCATTGGTGGTTGCTGGACTCCGGTGCAGCGGCAACAGTCATGGCCACTGCATCACGCGCCACTTACGGTGCATGGGTTGTGAACTCTCAGAATGACCGCTTCAGGGCGGCAAATGGTAGCAAAGTGAACATTGATGGATCTACCACTGTTTCGGTTTGGGTAGGGTTCAAGAAAAAGAATGACAATTTGGGAAGATTCCCAGTGTATCGTCAAGCCAAGCTGAAATGCCTTGTTGGCGGAATTAGCCATAACATCATTTCAACAAACACCCTTTGTGATTGCGGTTGGGAATTCAACCAGAATTCACAAGGCACTGAGGTTACTCACTCTGCAACAGGTTTGCGGTTAGATGGTGTGTGTAACTTTGGGGGATGTCCATGGGTTAAACTTGACCCTGCATGGATGTACCAGGATTCTGAATCCACTGCACAACAGGGTGAATTTGTGATGTCAGAAGGTATGAATGCAGTGCACGACGGTGCAAACTTGAATCCTTTAAGCCGTGCAGCGGAAGCTGCATTGGAAACTCACCGAATGCAAGGGCATGTGCCCTACGATCCACGTTGTACCATTTGTGCAAGAGGCAAGTCGACATTCCAACATCGTCGACGTCGAGAAGGTACTCTTGAAACGGAAGTGCAAGCTGATTTTGGGTTTTTGACCACCAGAGGTGAAATGGTTGACGATGAAGCTGAAGGGACAATTAAGGTGCTAGTTCTGACTGAGCTCTCAACGAATTGCGTTGGGTATGTCATTGTAGGACAGGAGACTCGAACGGTGAAGAATCAGATATGCAAGTGGCTGGATCATTTCGGCCTTGCTTCTTCGACCTCTTCCGTTGTCCTGCATACTGATGCCGAACGTGCTGTTTCAGAATTAGTTGGCACCAGCTCTGAAAAATACACTTTCCTTGTTAGACGTGCACGACCTCAACAACACCAAAGCAATGGAGGTGCAGAACGAGCTGTTCGACGGCTTAAGGAATCCCTTGCAGTGTTGCGTGCCGAGATGAACCAAGGAGGTGCTGATGTTTGCTTCACTGAACGTGGCCTGCATGATGTTGTGACATACATTGCATTGAGCCACAACCATTTCTCAAAGGCTCATGGAACTGATTTTTCACCATTGGAGTACTCTACACAGCGGAAGTTGTCTCGACCTTCCTTTGCAATGTTCGGACAAAGTGTCCTTGCTGAGTTGCCTAGTAGCATGCGAGCCCAATCACCCAATGAAACTCGAAGCATTGAAGCTTCGTTTGTGCACTCAGGCTTGGATACTGGACCGATAGTGCAAGGTGCAATCAGAATTGACGGAGAATTAGTTCTGAAGCGCTTTGTTGCAAGGAATGTCAAGCCAATCACTCCAATTGCGTGGAACCAGGTCATTGGCGATCAACTGTTTTGTGAGATTGAAGGTGGTGGACAAGCTCAAGAAGTTCTTCCTGCACGACCAGGTGTGCATGTCGAACCAGCTGCACCCAATGTGGAGAGACCCAGATTGCCTGATGCCGAGATCAACCAACCTATGCATGATGATGTTGTTGAATATCCTGATGGTGCGCCAGGTGATTTGGTCAGAGAGATGAAAGAATCCGACACGAGCTATCGAGCTCCAATCCAACGAAAGAGACCGGTGGAGTCCGCTCCATCGCAACCCCGAAAGCCAGGTGAGCTAAAGATTGCCCGACAAGAACCAATTCGTGCATCTACTGCTGATGGACCTGCACTTCCGAAAGCCTCTCCAACTGTTTCCCCAAAGTCTCCGTCTCCGTCACCAGATGTTGTAAGACATGATGTGCGTGTGTTTCCAAAGACACCCAGGTGTCCTGCATGTGATTCTGGTATGGATGTTCCAGGAATTAGGCATAATGCTGAATGTAAGAGAAAGCGAGCTGCATTTGAGGCGAGTGAGACTCCCAGTGCAACTCCTGTTGTTGTGCCTAATGTTGCAAGACCGAGACTTGAGGTTCAAGATATGGAGGTTGAGACCGAGACAAGCCCGGCTCCGGTCGGCGCAGGTTCAGATCAGGTTGGACCATCCATGGACATTGAAGGTTCAGGCATGAAGAGAGAAGCAGAACAATCCGTGCAAGATCTTGAAGATGAGATGGCCGCAGAGCGCGCCTCTGGGACTCAGATTCCAATGACCTTAGATCTTTTTGTCATGGATGATGCATGTCATGCTTTAGGACCAGTTGCATGGAGTTTGGAACAAGGACCTGAAAATGCACGAGCCACAGCTCCAGAATTGTTTGATGCTGAACTGAATTCGATCAAGTTTGCACAAGGCAAGGACCATACATGTGTGAAGGTGAAACTTGGTGGATCTGAAGTGCTTTTGTGGAAACCTGACGAAGTAATCGATGATAGTTCACTCATGCAATTAGATGTGGATCTTGGTTTTGAAGGAATGAAAGAAGAAATTGGGAATTTAGAGAAATGTGGTGCTGGAAAGGTCATAGGACAGGCTGAGGTTGATGCGTTGAAGAAGAAACACCCACTCATGCGTGTCATACCGAGTAGATGGGTTTCAGCATACAAAAGTGAGACACGGGTTCGTGTTAGGATTGTAGCAAAAGACCTGAATAAAGGAATTAGTGCACGAAAGCTGGGGATCTCGAGCCCAACACCGAGCATTGAGGGACTGCATTTTGTCCTAACTCTTGCTGCACAGCGGGCTCTTCGACTCAAAGGTCTTGATGTTTCCCATGCATTCATGCATTCTCCACTCCCTCACGGCCTCGTGATCGTGCTGAAGCTTCCTCTCTCAGTCTCTATGCCTGATGGATCACAAGCCTACTTGTTGCTCTATAAAGCCTTGAACGGCCTGCGAGATGCGTCTCTGCATTGGCTTAATTTGCTGAGTGACAGCATTCGTGGTGTTGGACTCACTTCGGATGAAGTGGAACCATGCATTTATCAAGGTGTTGTCAATGGTGAAACTGCCTTGCTTGTTGCCTATGTGGATGATCTGCTGCTATGTTGCCAATCTGAGAAAGCCGAGAAGATTGTGGAGAAGGCGATTGGCAAAGCCGTGCCCCTGAAGGAGACAGGAATTATCCTTCCTGCACGCCATGGTGGTGGACACCTAATTTTCATTGGCCGGCATGTGCATCGAGGACTTGAAGATGACTCCTTGACCATTGGTGTGGATCCGAAATTCTTGGACACAACGTTCACGGAATTCAACATCACAAAAGGTTCGGCTTCAGTGCCGGATGTTGCTGGGATCTTGGACAAGGCTATGGGCGACAAGAATTTGATGCAAGAACTATCTCCCTCTGCATACTCACGTTTCCGACGTGCTTTGGGCAAACTATTGTGGATGGCTCAATCAAGACACGATCTCAAGCTCTACCTAAGCCTCATTGGAAGTCAGCAAGCCAAACCGAATCAAGGCACGGAATCTGCAATTCGTGCATTGCTTAGATTTCTGTTTGAGGATGTAGGAACTTGTTTGAGATTACCCTCTCCTGAATATGAGAATTTAATGATTGGCCCTGCAAGACATTCAATCCTGCATTCATTCTCTGATGCATCATTTGCTCCATACAGATTCAACGGTAGAAAAGGTATCTCAGGTGGAGTTGTGTTTTGTGAAGGTGCATTGGTTAGGTCATTGGCTCGTCAACAACAGTCAGTTTCCTTGTCATCATGTGAAGCAGAATTGTATGCATTGCAGATGGTTGCCCAAGAATCGGTTGCATTCAGTAATTTCTGTCACCGTGTGTATATCGGAATTGGAGAGATGAGAGAAAGAGATGTTCCTCAAATCCTGCTGGAATCTGACAGCTCTTCAGCGTTGCAGCTGTTAGTAGGACAGGACATTCCCAAGAGGAGTCGGCATGTTGAGATTAGAATGGCCTGGATGAAAGCTAAAATTAGTTCCAACGAACTGCTGGTTGAACACCGAGCTGGAACGGATAATGTGGCAGATCTGTTTACCAAGTGTTTGGGGACCAAGGATTTTCTCAGGCATCGAACGAGCTTAGGATTCGAAGTGCCAGAAGTACCTGCAAAGGACCTGCAAAGAATTAGGGATGTCATGCTGTTTAACAACCGTGTGGACCAGAAACAAGACATCGCCTTTGTTGAAGTTTGTTGCGGGACGAATTCAGCACTTAGGGAAGCCTGCAAGGTAGCCAGAATGCCCTACATCGGTATCGTCAAACGAATGGAAACTGCTGATATGTTTCAGAAAGTGAAAGAATTCGTTGAGGTACAACAACAGCTAGGGTATAGATGGGTGCATGTGCATGCTTCCACACCGTGCAGTTCAGGATCGCCCCTCAAGAATTTTTCAGCGCAAGTAGAATCTGAGGCTGACAGGTCATGGAAAGGTATCATGGACAACGTTTCTAAGTATTTGTTGCTGGGGAATTCACGGTCATTTGAGTTGCCACGAAACAACAACATTTGGAAACGAGACGAAACGAAACGCGTATTGAAACAGTGTGGTTTGCAATTTGATGCTGAAGTGTTTTTATGCCAGACTGGAATGCAAGCGTCAAACGGCTTGCCAGTAGGAAAGGTTTTGATCTTTTGTAGTGCTTCAGCCGGTTTCTGCAACTTGCTCACAAAGAGATTTGGTTGGTGCGAGTGCGACAAGCATGCTGGGATGTATGACGTGAATTGGAACCAGACAGGTGTTTACAACAGAGAACTTGCCAAGGCCATTTTGGCCGCAGTACGTGCGGGTAGGAAGGATCCCTGAAGGTGTGCTGTCTGCACAGAGCATGAAAGACCAAATGAAAAGTTTTTTTTTGACCTGCATGTGGATGAGTTTCCATAGGAAAATTGCATGGCAGGTGGAACTGATTTTTGCACGTCTCCGGACGTCGCCAGTTCAATTTGAAAGGGGGATGTGCGACCTTATTTCTTTTTTTGGCATGGAGAAACCAGAGTTTTGTTTTTGCATGTCTTATTTTTGAAACCAAATACAAACCAAACGAAACGAAACCCACAGTTGAGGTCAGACACAGTCATGTGGAGCACTGCAGTCATGTGGAACACAGATTTTTTTGTTTTCGCGAATCACTGGCGAACGCGAAACACCTTTTTGATGAAACACTGCAGTGATGTGAAGCACAGTTCACTTGATGTCAACTTGTGCGTGACAGTGTTTGTTTTGAGTTTTTTGCATGTCTGTGGACACATTTGGACAGGGTTGGACTATAGTTTTTGATGTTTTGCAATGTTTTGGATGAAAGGCACGTCAGTCGAAATGCAACGACCTGCATGCTACTAAGGATGTCAGGTATATGACACAACTCACACGCCCAATTCAACATTTGCGGAGTTTAGGACCCTCAAAACGGCTAAACTGCGGTACTCGACTCTGAGTGCGTGTGTGTGTTGAAACAGCTTTCAATTAGGAATTAGATCGACTGACGCAATGGCTCGAAAGTACGGGCAACAGCACTGGCCGCCAGCTGAAGCAGGCCCCTACGGGCACTCTGGATCGAATTCGATGAATTCGCAGCAGCTCCCATACGATCCCAATGATCCAGTTCTTGGGACAGATATGACGCAGGGAGAATGGGACCAACTACGTACACTCATGCGCAAAGCTGAGGAAGGTGGGAAGATGAACGAACTCCTGACCGTCCACAAAAAGGAGGTCAAAAATGCTCCCATGAACAGACCCTATCCACCGGATGACGACTGGCAAGAGTGTAATGAAGGTCACCCAGCTGACAAGAATTCATCTACGAATTTGAATGCTGGTAAAGCGCCTCCAGGTGCTCTATGGCCAGATGATCCAGCATGGAAGGTACCACCGACAACACCACCGAAGAATTTACAGCAAGGGGCAAGCTCTGGGTTTCGTGATGCACGTGAATACCACAAGAAGTGGCAGGACCGCCCCTACGATCCCAATGACGACCCCTGGGTTGAAGATGTGGAGAAGGATGACAAGCCGAAGGATAAGCCTGTGATTCAAATTTATGGGAACGTTGTGCAAAAGAATGCGGACCTTGCGGAGGCAAAGGCTGCTGCTGCCGCCATTGCAGCCATTGCAAATCAATACTGCCATCCGGATGAAGGAGGTTCAGCGGGTTTCCCAAAATTCAATGCACAGGTGCCTATCCCTCCTCCTTCCAAGCTGATCCACCAGTACTCCCTGCCGCAGCTCTTGGAAGTGAACAGTCATACAATGAACAGAAGGGCAAAGGCAAGGGATTCGAGAAGGGTGGAAAGGGAGAATTCGGCAAAGGTGGTCAAAGCGACAAGGGCAAGGGCAAAGAATTCGAGAAAGGTGCAAAGGGTGAGAAAGGAAAAGAAGGAAAGGGAAAGGAATCACAGTTTCCCAAGGCTACAAGCCATTCGACAAAGTGTGCACGCATCTCGGAGGAACCACCTGATGTGGTTGAACCGAATTCAAATAAGATGCCAGATGGTGCAATGACAGACGGCTCCAAACGTCGTCATGAGGCCGTGATGTCCGCCTCTGACAGTGAGGATGGTCTTGGTAGCTATTCCTTCATCTCCGACACCGGGGACTCACCGCCGATCTTTCCGAGCTTTCCCACTGGATTGCCAGGCACTCACAAATGGGCAGACAACTGGCAAGATGCTGATGTTAATTACGAAGAGGTGGATTTCTCAATTCCAAAGCCTGCATGGATCAAGGACACATATCACTGGTCTTGCACGCTATTGAAGATGGGAAAATTCGCTGCATCGCCAATTACATATCATGCCTTTGTTGTCAAGGTCTTCAACAAGAGTGCAGATGAATGTCGCTACGCCAAGAAGATGATCGGACAATTCAGGAAGAAGTTGACTTCCACACCCAGGACACAGGGTCCTGATTTCTGTGCATTTCTTATGCACTGCCGAGTTGACGCATTCCTGAATGCTGGCTACGTGTACCAGCGTGAGTTCGAGTGGCGTTGAATGCTGGAGGTCTTTGAGACATTGCATGCCCAAGCCTATGGTTTTTTTTGTGCAATGTGCCTGGAATTCACTGGTATGGATGCTCTGTGCAGAATCTATGGAACTTCTTTTATGATGGACCGGACTGCATGGAATCCGTTGCAAGGTGATTTCAACTTGGCACTTTGAGTTCAACTTTTCTGCATCAATGAGTATGCGGACACAGACAACAGCGATGACACAGGAATAATTAACGTACACAGGTATTTTCGATACATCTGCAACTGCTGGGAAGAGATGACTTCGTGTGCGGATCCTCACAATGGTTTTGCAGATGATGTGGATACATAGACAATGCATTGTGCTGCATGTTGGAACTTTCTTAGCCAAGCTGCATGGGAATCGTAGCAAAAGGGGGTATGGAAGTATAAACTCCCGTTGATACGGTGAACATGTGCTACGTTCCCCTGACAACTTGATATGGCATGTGGAATTTGGTTACAACAATGTCTTCTTTGTGCACAGCTCTGGATTTGCTGCAGAATGGTGGAATAACATCTGGGAACGATGTATTTTTCGTTGTTTTCTGGACTTTGCATGGTAATGCAAAGTATTTGGTGATGATGTTTATGGACAAGAAGGTCAAACGTTGTTTTCGAAACTCACTTGCTGCATGCGCGGCATTTGCAAGTGAATTTGGACGGTTGTGGTGCAACTTTATTTTTCCTGGATGTGCATGTCGTTTGTCAACAACAACAAACCAATTTATTTTTCTGCCAAACTGCGTTTTGCATTTTTCTGGAAGCTGCATGATGTTTTTGGAGAAGTTTGTGAACGAGGAGAACGTTTTTAGAGTTTGAAGTTATTTGAGAATGTTTTGGAAATGGTGATGAATTCAACCAACATGAATTCATCAATGTGAAACTGAATATTTTTGGTGCGTTTGGAATCTGTGTGATTCCGCTGCCGTGTTCAAGACGGGACAAGTGCAAGAAGACCAACATAGCACAGTGCATGCTGCATGGACAGCCAACTTACTTTGGCGTTTTCGTTTTCCTGTGTGGAAAAGAGTTGAGCGACTGGTGCAGTGAGAGCCGTTGTTTTGGGGTTTTGTGTTTTTGTTTAAACACTCGACGTGGCGGAGGCCGAACCCATTGCGTGCGTTTGCGACTAGTGGTTGTAATTAGGTCTGTTTGAAATTTCGCACTGGTGATGCCGACAAGCTCGAAACCATGCTACGTGGATCTCATCCATCGGTGAATATCTTCTTCCAGCCGGACAATCTCAGCGCATTGCCGGCTTTGTGGCTGCAGGCAAAGTTGACTATCTCGCTGACTTCGATCCAAGACAAGTTTGCCAAGTTGTTTATGACCATGACATGGCAGCAGAACGAAAGTTGCGCGGGAGGATTGACACCTTAGAAACAGTTCTTCAGGCTGCGGCCAGAAACTTCACTATTCGGCCAGTCGAAGCATTAGCGAAATATTTATGTTCGCTGATGAGACGTGCAGAGAGACTGGCCACCCTTAAAACATTTTGTCTACTGCACGCTACATACTGGTTTCGGCCGAGTGTCTGCTCGCAAGTTAACACGCGCATCATATTTCATTGCAGTGTCACAACCTCGGCCTTCGGACATGCATTGAGTGTATGTGCGGCTGTATGGAGTGTATACAGGCATGCTCACATTCTCTGAGAACATTTGCCGGGTTGTTTTGTAGGGTGTTGTGTCTGGGTCTTTTCCTCTAGTCCGGACATCTCTAGCCTGCCTTGGATTCGCGAGACCATGGAAATTAGAACAAAACACGCTAGGGCAAGCTTCGAGGCAAGCCTCTAGGGCCTCAAGGCTATGGAAATTGGAGCAAAACAATAGGACAAAGAAGGGGCCCTTTTTTGGACCTCAAAACGTAAGAAAAAGCAGGCGCGCATAAATGGGCCTCCCTAGTACTTGGTGCTGCGGGGCTCTCTCTTTCGCTGCTGTTTTTCGGGTTGTCTTCGTATGGAAATTTTGACACCCTATGGGAACACCCTTTGGATAAGGGTGAAGCGACATGTCATTCATCATTGGTTGTATAGTTTGTGCACAGAGGATACGTGGAAGGCTACTGCAAGAGTTCACCGCGTCATGGAAGATTGGTAGAGAACACTCTACTTATTGCGGAAGGAATCTTGTATGTGACCATCCTGTGTCACAATATTCTATTGGTCTTCGGACTTATCATTTCTGACATCAGGATGATGTCATTGATCAGTGTTGACCAGCGAGTGTGGTATATTGATCAGTTCTACATCTTATTCTGGATTCGACTTAAATCTGGTACAGCTTATTGCTTGAGCTGAAGATACCTACATTGGTTTGACATTGAGACTACTTCTTTTGTCCACGACACTCCTGGACACTGAACATTGTAAGACTCATTCTCTCCAAGTGATGAGAATACAACTAGAAACTCTTGGAGAAGAGTTTAAGAGTTGGAAATACCTGATGGAGAGAACATACTATGCTTTGAGCTTGGACCTTGAGATGCATTGGCATTGTGAAGACAGTGACCATATTTGGGCATCTTATTTGTCTGAGAGTTTGGTGATGAGATGTTTCGGTATTGTGAGGACAATACCTACATCATCGTCATCGTGATCTATGGATCATACACTTGATCTTATGGTGTGCCTTTTATCGTTCCTGAGACGACTTTGTTGTCTCTATGAGGACGACATTGTTTTGAGACGATTTTGGTCTACATTGTGGATTGGCTATTACAGTGGTCGAAAGACTTCAGCGATACAACTGTATTTGGCTGACCTACATTGACAATGTCGAACAGAACATTCTATTCTACATTGAGGTTGGAAACTGTGAGATGCTATCTCTATGTGGAAAACTGATTTGGAGAAAGAACTTTATGTTCTGACTATGTTTTGTATTCAGAGGAAGGTTGTACAGATACCTTGTGTGAATCACTTCGTTCTTGAGAAGTTAGTCAGCTTATGACTAGTGAGCTGGTTATTCACGTTTGGATGAGAACCAGTTTGTTTTGAGAACTTTTGGAAGTGTTTCGATGATTTTGAATTCATCTAGTGAAATTGGGACAAAGACGGATTCAGAAACTACGCCGGATTCAGAAACTAGGGATTCAGAAACTGCTCGTCGGATTCAGAAAATAAACGTGGTATTCAGAAACTATTTTGTGGGATTCAGAAACTATTTCGTCGGATTCAGAAACTACTCGTGGTATTCAGAAACTATTTCGTGGTATTCGGAAACTATTTCGTGGTATTCAGAAACTATTCGTAGTATTCAGAAACTATTTCGTGGTATTCAGAAACTATTTCGTGGTATTCAGAAACTACTCGTGGTATTCAGAAACTATTCGTAGTATTCAGAAACTATTGTCGTCGGATTCAGAAACTGCTCGTGGTATTCAGAAACTATTTTCGTAGTATTCAGAAACTATTTCGTCGGATTCAGAAACTACTCGTGGTATTCAGAAACTATTTTTGCAGTATTCAGAAACTATTTTCGTCGGATTCAATGCTGACTCTATGGTTTCTCCCAGCAATGATTATGGTATCCCAGCAACTATTCAAAACCGCCACCCCCCCTCTGGCCAATACGATGCATAGGATCTTAACTTGAACTTATCTTCATGAGGGATCAAGACTGCCACCCCCTCTGGCCAATACATTGAATAGGATCTTAACGAAACTTAGCGAATAGGATCTTAACTTGAACCTATCTTCATGAGGGATCAAAACTGCCACCCTCTCTGGCCCATACATTGAATAGGATCTTAACTTCAACTTTTCCCCAGGAGAGATCAAAACTGCCACCCCCTCTGGCCAATACGATAAATAGGATCTTAACTTGAACTTATCTTCATGAGGGACAAAGCCGCCATCCCCTCTGGCCAATACATTGAATTGGATCTTAACCTCAACTTTTCTCCAGGAGGGATCAAAACTGCCACCCCCTCTGGCCCATACATTGAATAGGATCTTAACTTCAACTTTTCTCCAGGAGGGATCAAAACTGCCACCCCCTCTGGCCAATACATTGAATAGGATCTTACCTTGAAATTATCTTCATGATGAATCAAAACTGCCACCCCCTCTGGCCAATACGGTGCATAGGATCTTAACTTGAACTTATCTTCATGAGGCATCAAAACTGCCACCCCCCTCTGGCCAATACATTGAATAGGATCTTAACGAAACTTAGTGAATAGGATCTTACCTTGAACCTATCTTCATGAGGGATCAAAACTGCCACCTCCTCTGGCCAATACGATAAATAGGATCTTAACTTGAACTTATCTTCATGAGGGACAAAACCGCCATCCCCTCTGGCCAATACATTGAATAGGATCTTAACTTCAACTTTTCTCCAGGAGGGATCAAAACTGCCACCCCCTCTGGCCCATACATTGAATAGGATCTTAACTTCAACTTTTCTCCAGGAGGGATCAAAACTGCCACCCCCTCTGGCCAATACATTGAATAGGATCTTACCTTGAAATTATCTTCATGATGAATCAAAACTGCCACCCCCTCTGGCCAATACGGTGCATAGGATCTTAACTTGAACTTATCTTCATGAGGGATCAAAACTGCCACCCCCTCTGGCCCATACATTGAATAGGATCTTAACGAAACTTATTGAATAAGATCTTACCTTGAACCTATCTTCATGAGGGATCAAAACTACCCCCCCTTTGGCCAATACGAGAAATAGGATCTTAACTTTTGTTGCTTATCTTCAGAGGGACAAAACCGCCATCCCCTCTGGCCAATACATTGAATAGGATCTTAACCTCAACTTTTCTCCAGGAGGGATCAAAACTGCCACCCCCTCTGGCCAATACATTGAATAGGATCTTACCTTGAAATTATCTTCATGATGAATCAAAACTGCCACCCCCTCTGGCCAATACGGTGCATAGGATCTTAACTTGAACTTATCTTCATGAGGCATCAAAACTGCCACCCCCCTCTGGCCAATACATTGAATAGGATTGAATAGGATCTTACCTTGAACCTATCTTCATGATGAATCAAAACTGCCACCCCCTCTGGCCAATACGGTGCATCGGATCTTAACTTGAACTTATCTTCATGAGGGATCAAAACTGCCACCCCCTCTGGCCCATACATTGAATAGGATCTTAACTTCAACTTTTCTCCAGGAGGCATCAAAACTGCCACCCCCTCTGGCTAATACTATGAACAGGATCTGAACTTGAACTTAACTTCCTGAGGGATCAAAACTGCCACCCCCTCTGGCCAATACGATGCATAAAATCTTCACTTGAACTTATCTTCATGAGGGATCAAAACTGCCACCCCCTCTGGCCCATACATTGAATAGGATCTTAACGAAACTGATTGAATAGGATCTTACCTTGAACCTATCTTCATGAGGGATCAAAACCGCCATCCCCTCTGGCCAATACGATGAATAGGGTCTTGACTTGAACTTAACTTCATGAGGGATCAAAACTGCCACCTCCTCTGGCCTATATAATGCGTTAGGGGTAAACCCTGCCCAAAGAGTGATCATCCGATACACTTACGTGGTACCGCCCTAATTGAATCATATACGTTACATGTTACTACGCTGCTGAGATCTCCGGGATCGTTGCTACGTTGCTTGTTACTGCGCTGCTGGGATCTCTGGGCTCGTTGCTACGTTACTTGTTACTACGCTGCTGATGGGGTAGGGTGGGGTAGGGGGGGCATGTCAACGTTCCTTGAACTTCGTACGTTATAGTGTGCTACACTGCTGAGATCTCTGGGATCGTTGCTACGTTACTTGTTACTACGCTGCTGATGGGGTGGGTGGGGTGGGGTAGGGGGGGCATGTCAACGTTCCTTGTACTTCGTACATTATAGTGTGCTACGCTGCAACGATCTGTGGGATCTAAAACTACGTTACATGTTACTACGCTACATGTTACTACGCTGCTGGGATCTCTGGGACCTTACTACGTTACTTGTTACTACGCTGCTGAGATCTCTGGGATCGTTGCTACGTTACTTGTTACTACGGGTTTCCAGTTTCCAATTATATCAGTTTCCAAATACCAATCTCAGTTTCCGAATACCTTTTTCCAGTTTCCGAATACGACTCCCAGTTTCCGAATACCACTTTCCAGTTTCCGAATACCACTTCCAGTTTCCGAATACCAGTTTCCGAATACCACTCCCCAGTTTCCGAATACCACTGTCCAGTTTCCGAATACCACTGTCCAGTTTCCGAATACCACTGTCCAGTTTCCGAATACCACTGTCCAGTTTCCGAATACCACTTCCAGTTTCCGAATACCACTGTCCAGTTTCCGAATACCACCTCCAGTTTCCGAATACCACTCGCCAGTTTCCGAATACCACCGTGACCAGTGAAATTGAGTTTTGTAGACTTCTAGCAGCTGGAATAGTTTCAACAAACCTTTATTTGAAGAACTTGAAGTTTGTTAACTGGAAACCTGAAATCGAGTTTACCAGTTGAGACATCGGCTCGAAGGACTGGTGTCAGAAGTTCATTTAATGAACAAGAGCTGCTGTGTCACATAACTTGACATAAGACAGACCGACACAGGGAACACATCATCGTCTTTCTTCGTTCTCTTGTTTGTTGTGTTTGTGTTTCCCTTTGACTGATCGTGTTGCGTCTGGAGCGAAAAGAAGGAGCTTGACGTCAGCATGTGGGAGTCGAGGGAGAAACAATCCTTTTGACACGGTATTGCTTTAGTTTAATTAGGTTTTTGGGAATTTACGCTCTGCGCTTGTGTTTGGTGTGCGTGGTTGACGTACGCGTCCGCCTGCGTAGTTCTGTAGGAATTTTGAAGAAGCGTTAGATCTGATCGCAGATCTGTGCACGGCGCTTTTTCTACATGGTAGCGGAGCTCTACGGAGCTACCCACACCATTCTCCGCTGACCCTTGTTGCAGTGTACTAAGGACGCCATCTAAGGTGAAGCTGAGATCGTTTGTATTGAGCTCCTGAATCTTCTGCAGAGATACGTGTTGAGCTTGTACTAAGGTTCTGAAGTGATCACTAGGTTGGTATGCTGCGGGTGTAAACTCAAGGGCATCGAAGAGCTTGAGTATTCTCGATTCAGGTGACGTGTTTTTGTCTCACTTCATTTTTGTTGGCATGTTGGCTGTGAGGTCATTGGTTGAAGGTGACTTGTCAATTGATTGCCGGAGATGACATGTTTTTGGAATGCTTAGGATATCTCGACAGGCTGAGGTTGGGAGTAAGTCCTGGAGACACAAGTGAGGTGTTTGGACAGTGAAGACTCCGACAACTTGCCTGGAGATGAGCATTGAGAATATCCCGATCGGCTGAGGTTGGGAGTAGGTCCTGGAGACACAAGTGGAGTGTTTGGACAGTAGAGACTCCGACAACTGGCCTAGAAGTCTTTGAAAGTAAAAGTTGAGAAACCACTGGAGTGTGAGTGGAACCGAGGCGTTTGAGCTCGAGAAAAGTGTCGCCATACCATCTATACTAGGAATGAACAACCGCCGTGAGAACCGGCCATTACGTGAAGCAATGGAGGAGCGTTACATTGAATGGATTATCGGTTTAGAGAGGGTGACCAGCGTCTTGAGACTGGTACAGACTCTGATTGTTCTCATGGAATGGCTTTTGCCGTTGCTTGAAGATGTTCGTCTGAATGCGAACCAACGAGACATCATAGCAATGTTCCGTGATCATCTCAGAGAGTTGGAAACCGAAATGCAGAGGCAGATTTGTGAGATGCGTGAGCATATCTTGGGTAGGTACCACAGGTCATTGCAAGGTTGAAATACCTGTGACCCATTGCTGTGTGATAGATTTGCCAGATGTAGACGATAGATAGAGTTCCTGGCAGTAGTGGTAAGCGTGGAAAATAGGTGACAACGACTGAGCTGCATGTGAGAGTAGGTTGCAGTTGTGTTGCATGTGTGATTTGCAGTTTTGTTGTGTAGGAAGCTTGGTGATTTTGGCAAAGAGAAAGAGAGAGTGCCGGGAGAATCACTAGAAAGCATTTGAAAGAGTAACAAAAGGAAATGGGCTGGACGGCAGGGTGCTGCATAGGTCCATACTAGGAAAATTAAGAAAGAATTACATCTCGACAGGTTGGTCAGGTTGTAGTTGATCCTGGACGCACGGAGTGCACAGTGCGTGGTGCTACTGAGCCTGGCGTCATGCCTGGAGGTGACAGTTGTAGAGAGAAAGATTGGCATGAGAACCCGGAGGGTCGGTGACCTTGGTTTAGTTGCCACACATAATTGAGAAAGATTGGCATGAGAACCCGGAGGGTCGGTGACCTTGGTTTAGTTGCCACAGATTTGAGAAACGTTGGCATGAGAGCCTGGAGGGTCGAGTTTGCTTTGTCAGTGACCTTGGTTTAGTTGCCACATTTGTGATGTAATGCGTAAATAATTGAACACCTGAGGTTCAGTAGTGTGCAGGAGCAGTGGAGCTTGACGGATGTTTGCACTGACTGGTGACCTTGAGATTGGAGCCTGAAGCATTGTTGTTTGCCTGGCAGTGTAGGTACTGGAGTGCTGAGAGAGAGAGAGAGAGATAGGAACCGTCATGGCACTGAAGGCACAGTGGAACTTGGTGTTGAGATTGTTGGTTGACAACAAATGAAGAGTAAGAATGGTCAGAGTGAACTGTGTTTGCCTGTTTGGGAACGCTGATTTTGATTTCTCAGATGCATCAGGTAGCCAAGGATGTTGGTTTGAACTACAGTTGTGATTGCGTTTGATTGGGACATGCAGTGAGTCATTGGAAACGGCCTGAACTGTGTAGGAAGTGGAAACTGCTTTGAACTGTATTTTGGAAACGAAACAGGAAACTTTGTTGTGAGTTTGCTTTCATGTCTCTTTGACCGGAATTTGAACAGTTGTGCAGTGTCGCAGGCAGGTCAGGTATGACTTACGTTACTTGGATTGTTGCAGTTGTTTGTGAAACCTGGGACAGATGCAGAGAAGGTACATTGAACCCTAAGACAGGTAGGTACTCTGGAGTTGTTGTCAGACTGACGGGACTTTGTGTGAAGATAACTTGAATGCAAGCATTCCCCTTTTGGCTTAGAGCAATCGTACCGTACCTCTCTAGATGGATGGATGAGCACAGAGATATCTGCAAGCCAATTTTGACTGTGAGACGAGCTCTATGGTCTTTATAGCGATGATTGCCAGTGTGGTTTGCCCACGTTGGTTATGGCACTTCCTTTGGTAGAAACGTAGTTGAGAACAAGATGCTTGTGATGTTAGTCGACCCTGGAGGGTTTCCTTTGCGAACCTTGGGCCATGTTGATTGGACATCTTGTACTACCAGAAGGCTGGCATGGAGTTTCACGAGATTTACAGCATTGGAGCTTTGCAGAGGATCCTGAGAGAGGGAAGTAGAAGCGGTAGTGTAGTTTGTGCGTTTGCGTGTTGCTCAGAGTGAAAAGCAAGAGAGGGAATCTGGGATTTGAGATTTGCAATTTTCTTTGAATTGAAGAGTTTTGACTTACAACAAAAGGAAAGAAATGGGCTGGATGGCAGAGGCGCTGCATAGGTCCATAGGGAACTGGAAAGCAGGGGCGACTAGACGACTTGCATAGGTTCCAAAAGGAAAAGAAAAGTTGTAGAAAGTCAAAACGTGGACCAGATTGCAAGACGTTGCAAGGTTCACACATGAGCTGGATTGCAGACGTGCATAGGCTCAGATAACAGATTAAGTCAGAAAGAAAGAAACAGGGAACTGGACGGCAGGGGCGACTAGACGTCTTGCATAGGTTCCAAAACGTGAAACTGACTGAAATGAATGTAAATGTGATGTCAGTTCGTTGCTCGACATACTGTCTAAGTGAGAGACGAAGCATGGAGCTGTGTATTCTGTTGGACGTGACTTGACCTTTTGTTTGGACTTCTCATGTTGGTATAGGTTCCACTCTGTCTTTGCTGTTTTACTATAAGACAACTTTGGCTCAGTGTTTTGCATTTCAGCTGCCCTAACGATCGCTTCGAGATCCTTTGGCATCAATGGCAATGGAATCCATTCGTCTTTGGTTGGCTCTGACTCCTAAGCAGTTTGAGGACTTGAACAATGGCAAGGAGATCCAGCCTGACGAATATTCCAAAAGGTTTGGACTACGAAAAGACCCGATTGCTGCCGTTGAGCGTGCGCAGTACTTCAATGATTGGACACCGGAAGGTCCCAAAGGTGAGTTCTGTGCCAAGGATTATGTCCTTGTTGAGGTCGAACTGACCGCCATTGGCTATCTCCAAAAGGCCGAGGCGGGGGTCCTTCTGAAGTATAAACCCAACGAATATCGTTGGCAGGGCACGATGAAGGCTTTGGAGTTTGACCAGAATGGCAACTTATTATACAAGTTTGCCGCGGACGCTCACCAGATCGTCTGAGTGGAGAGGAAATATCCTCCCAATGTATAGGTTTTTGCAATGGTTCCAGGCCGGGTGGTAGTGCTAGGCTTGGAAGCCGACGATAGCTGCGAGGAGAAATGCAAAAGCTGTGGTGAAAGAGCTGTCAAGCCGAGATTGGAGTGAAATGACAATTTTTGGGATGTCTTGGAACTTCAGAGTTTTGGACGATTTCGGACTGGACGGAACTTGGACTTGTGGAACTCAGTTTGAGTAGTTTTCTGTCAACTGTCACGAGCTTTGCATGAGTTTTCATTTTTGCTGCATGACATGTCTATGGGTTTTATACACGCGGAAACCACTGTGATCTGTTTTGCAGTTTTGTGAAGGGTTGTGCATGCATTGGCAGTTGGATTTGGATTGAGTTTGCAGTTTGCCACAAGTCTGTACTATTTTTTTCTGAGACGTTGAAGTTTGGTCGATCACATATTACCTGTCAAGATGTGCGGCACGCATCTTGGGGTAGTAGTGAGTGATCTTTGTCGGAAGTGTGAATCATCTGTTAAGGTGTGCGTCACGCACCTTAGGATGAACAAGAGAGAGTTTGTGCTTGGCATGGCATGAAATGGATGAGTTGTAACCTGCATGGTCATTAGAGGGATTGTCGAGTTGAATTGCAGATTATGCCCAAGCTGTATTTGGGCCCCGGCTTATCCCAACGAGTGCATCAGGCCTTGTCTAGGAGACTCGAACGATTCATGGCAGCGAACGTGCCAGCTCCAGCAGCCCCGGCAGTTCCAGCGGCAGAGGGAGAATTTCCCGTGTCTGAAAATCCAGCGCTGACGGCACAGACAGGAACTGCTGAGACGGATTCCGAGAAAGAGAAAGAGCAGGACACTGCTCATATGCATGGAGATGACAAGGAAGACAAAGAGGAAGGAGATGCTGGAAGAGATGACGATAGATCGAGATCTCCAAGGTTGAGAATGCATGAGCCACTTGATCACAGTGATGCCACAGACCTGCTGAACTCTACCACGGGCTTGGCTGTGGGAATCACTTCGATGGTCGCTGTGCTGAAAGGGTCGACGGACAAGCTTGAGACCCTCATTAAGAGTACACATACTCTTCAGCAGGACCTTTGCCGAAGCCTAGAGGCCGTGGGAGCGGCAGTCAACAACATGGCAAGGGCATCAGAATCATTGGCTGCTGGTGTGAACCACAACACCAGCCGCGTGGGTGCGGTCGTTGGTGAATATAACAAATTGAAAAAGCACCTGGAGTGGGCGCTGGACGTCTCTATGGCAGACGTGCTCAAGGAAAACAAGAAAGGCCGCATGGAACGCGACCAATCCTTGCAGGATGTGATGACCCAGCTTTTCGAATCGATGGACAAGCTACAAGAAAATATGAAATTGGTTGCTGAGAGGATTGAAAAGGGGACACCGACGCCAGAGGCAGCTCCAGCATATGATCCTCCGCAGCCACCCATGGGACATCCTGGCATGTCACAGAGTAGCCCACCATTGGCACCTATGACGCCGGCGCCTGGCGTGAGTTTGAGCTCTGGCCACCTCCCGCCTCCACCAGCAGTGCCACCAAGACCTGTGATCCCAGCGCCGCCGACGTTGCCGATGGCGAAGTTCGCAGGATACAGCCCGGCAAAGATGGGAGAAGTACCAATGAGCTATCCCCTGGCTCTTGAGGTAAAAGACCTTAAATCCCCACCTTGTCAGGTGATCGAGGAGGTCACGGGGCGTGTTAGATGTGTTTCACCCACTGCACGTCACGATCCTTTGACGGGGACGGCAGCGTTCTCCCCTTTAGGGTATATGCAGATACAGGGGACACGGGAATACCGTAGGGTATACCCCTGATATCTATACCTGAGCAAAGTGCCAAAGGCACCGGAATTAGCCTGGTGTGACGACAAGAGAATAGTTGATTTTGTCAACTCGAGGTTCACTTGTTGTTTTCAGAAAGGACGATATGGTTGAGCACCGATACCAAGCTTGAGTTTAAAAGGGGGCGAGACACGCTGATTGACGCAGGAGACACAATTTTGTCTGCATATTGGTTTTGTTAGTTGTTTGAGGTTCGTTTTGTTGTCACATGTCTCTCAATGACGATAGCGAGAGCAACGTTCTTGAAGGCATTCAGAACTTGGAGTTGCTGACAGATCTGAGGGAGACATCATGAAGAAAAGTTGAAGTTGTTCTTGTTTGGCTTGATTGCGGTATTTGTTCTGCTTGAGTTGGTGTGTGCATATCTTAAGTTTTGTTGTTTGAAACATTGAACTTGATGTTGTGAGTGTTTTAACAAACATTTTGTGTAATTGAGTTGTCATGGCACATGATGAGAACCTGGGAAGAAACTCAGGCGGAATCTGAGTTTAAGAAATGGAAAAATCTTCCGGGGAATCTGATGCCATGATTGCAGACATATTGCACCCTCATGTCATGATATAGACTCGAACAAGACATACCACACCTCCGAGATCTTTAGGATGGATCAGACGTTGAAAGGGGGACGGCGATCTATGCGATGATGAAGCTGTGAGAGATGTTTTGTCAAAATGTCCCTCACCGCTTCCTCATTCCGTGCCAATCTTAGCTAGTCCTGACCCTGACTGTGAAAGATTTCATTCAGAACATTTTGAACTTGTTGTGCAGTGACTGCGAACTGTACTTCACTTGCTTTGAATTTGAGATGAGTTGCATGAGTGATATTATTTCACTTGCGTTTTCTTTTCATACGCCTACCTTCTACACGAAGGTGCGGATTAGCTGAAACAGTTGGCCTTTGTTTTCGCATTGACTCCGATCGTGCGACGTTAGGTTTCGTCTTGGGTCTCGTGTGTGTGTGTGTTTGTTTGTGTTGTTCTGTTGTTGTTTTGTTTGTTGTAGGAAAACAACAGCACTGTAGATACATCGTTATTGACGCCATGGTTTATCCGAGGAACTGGATTTTGGAAGACGAGTTTAGTACTGGAAAGACTCTAGGAGTCTTTGGACTGAGTCTGGTATTCTTACATCTGGTTTTCGCAACAGAGAAGATTTTGAATTTGGAAGCTACGACATTGTGCATGAGTCGAACGAGATGAGTTTTGGATGATGCTTTATCATCTACTTTGTGTTTTGGAAGACGTGTGCTTCTTTGGATATCTTTTGATCATGGATGTGATCTGGAACGTTGACATTTTTCTGCGGATATTCGGTTGGTATCCGTATATGGAAGTGATGTGAGTGGATGAGATGTCATGTCGAAAGGGGGTATGGAAATTTGACACCCTATGGGAACACCCTTTGGATAAGGGTGAAGCGACATGTCATTCATCATTGGTTGTATAGTTTGTGCACAGAGGATACGTGGAAGGCTACTGCAAGAGTTCATCGCGTCATGGAAGATTGGTAGAGAACACTCTACTTATTGCGGAAGGAATCTTGTATGTGACCATCCTGTGTCACAATATTCTATTGGTCTTCGGACTTATCATTTCTGACATCAGGATGATGTCATTGATCAGTGTTGACCAGCGAGTGTGGTATATTGATCAGTTCTACATCTTATTCTGGATTCGACTTGAGTCTGGTACAGCTTATTGCTTGAGCTGAAGATACCTACATTGGTTTGACATTGAGACTACTTCTTGTGTCCACGACACTCCTGGACACTGAACATTGTGAGGCTCATTCTCTCCAAGTGATGAGAACACAACTAGAAACTCTTGGAGAAGAGTTTAAGCTAGTTGGAAATACCTGATGGAGAGAACATACTATGCTTTGAGCTTGGACCTTGAGATGCATTGGCATTGTGAAGACAGTGACCATATTTGGGCATCTTATTTGTCTGAGAGTTTGGTGATGAGATGTTTCGGTATTGTGAGGACAATACCTACATCATCGTCATCGTGACTATGGATCATACACTTGATCTTATGGTGTGCCTTTTATCGTTCCTGAGACGACTTTGGTTGTCTCTATGAGGACGACATTGTTTTGAGACGATTTTGGTCTACATTGTGGATTGGCTATTACAGTGGTCGAAAGACTTCAGCGATACAACTGTATTTGGCTGACCTACATTGACAATGTCGAACAGAACATTCTATTCTACATTGAGGTTGGAAACTGTGAGATGCTATCTCTATGTGGAAAACTGATTTGGAGAAAGAACTTTATGTTCTGACTATGTTTTGTATTCAGAGGAAGGTTGTACAGATACCTTGTGTGAATCACTTCGTTCTTGAGAAGTTAGTCAGCTTATGACTAGTGAGCTGGTTATTCACGTTTGGATGAGAACCAGTTTGTTTTGAGAACTTTTGGAAGTGTTTCGATGATTTTGAATTCATCTAGTGAAATTGAGTTTTGTAGACTTCTAGCAGCTGGAATAGTTTCAACAAACCTTTATTTGAAGAACTTGAGGTTTGTTAACTGGAAACCTGAAATCGAGTTTACCAGTTGAGACATCGGCTCGAAGGACTGGTGTCAGAAGTTCATTTAATGAACAAGAGCTGCTGTGTCACATAACTTGACATAAGACAGACCGACACAGGGAACACGAACACTTTCCGTTCTTTGTCGTCTTTCTTCGTTTTGTTTGTTTGCTTGTTGTGTTTGTGTTTCCCCGTGACTGATCGTGTTGCGTCTGGAGCGAAAAGAAGGAGCTTGACGTCAGCATGTGGGAGTCGAGGGAGAAACAATCCTTTTGACACGGTATTGCTTTAGTTTAATTAGGTTTTTGGGAATTTACGCTCTGCGCTTGTGTTTGGTGTGCGTGGTTGACGTACGCGTCCGCCTGCGTAGTTCTGTAGGAATTTTGAAGAAGCGTTAGATCTGATCGCAGATCTGTGCACGGCGCTTTTTCTACACTTGGTCGAGTCGCCTTCTTGTTGTTGCTTACCGTTTGGCGTGGGTGCTTGCAGTTTGGCCCGCTTCCTCCTTGTTTCCCCCCTCCCTTTCCCCCTTGTCTTCTGGTGTCTTCTGGTCCAGTCTGTTGTTTACTGGTCCCTCCCTCCGGGTATCTGGTTGTATCTGCAACGGTCCGGTTGCCATACCTCTGGCATGGCGTGTCGTGGGTGATCGGGTCCTGTCTTCACTCCGCTTCATGGCAACAAAGGCTTCGGCCCTGTGTGGTGCTTTGCCCTCTCCACCATGTGGTGGGTGCTGTTCATGTGCCCCTCGCTCTGGCACTGAGGTATTCGCCCTCGGGTGATCCAGAATACGCTTAGGACACCGATAAAGCTGCACGTGCCCGTCTTCTTGGCTTGTGCTCGCTTCCTCCTGTCTCTGCTGCCTTCCCGGGCGTCTGCTCCTTCCTTGTTTGCTGGCCTCCGCTTGCTCTCCCCTCTGCACCTTCGTTGCTGGGTTGCGTCTGCCCGCCTGTGTTGGCTGGTTCTGTTTTGTCCGTGCGGCGTGGTCTGTTGTGTGTTTTTTGTTTGGTGGTTTGTTTGGTGCCTCTTTGTGGTGCTCTCTCCTCTTTTTGCTCTTGTTGGCTTCTCCTCATGTCCCACTGGACAAATGCGCTGTTTATCTTGCTTTACTTGTACAACTAAGGCCCTCATTTATCCGTCTACTTATGTGTCTGACCGCAGACTGGGCAGGTTCACTCGTACTTTTGACTTCCACCGGTTTACCATGTTTTTGCTTTTGTTACTTTGTGACTTTCCGCAGTGTACTAAGGTGACTAAGGACGGCTGGCAACTGCTGACAAACGACACACACCCGCCTCTTTGACTCCCTCCTCTTCTCTCTTTCTGTTGGGGGTTGGTTTGTCTCGTAATTAGGTTGTTTTGTTGTTTCGGCTGGGCTGTTCTGTTGCTTGGTCCCTCTGGTTTTTACTTCTTTTTGTGGGGGAGTAGTTTAGCCGGCCGGAGCCATGGACCAGGCTGCACTGCAGCGAGTTACACTGGTGCGAACCAGTGGCACTCTCTGCTGGACAGTCGGGAGCGCCCGTGAGCAGCAAAGCCTGCACACATGGATCGTGAGTTTCTTTCTCGGATCAGCGGTTCATCAGTTGACTCACTCGTTGGGAGAGTGGTCTGTGTCCTGGATCTCAAGCTGACCCTTGGTTTTTGCTATGTTGCAATGCACTCAGGTACTTTGCGGAGACGAAGACACTCTGGAAGCACCTGAACAGTTCTGCAAACAGTTTTCAGGTTTGTGTGTTTTGATATTGAGACGTGGCCTGCTGCAAGCATTTCGCTAGGCACCTCAACTGGGTGCTGACCACGCTTTACAGTGCCCAAACGGTCCTCTTTCTGTTCGCTTGGCACGGTAGCAATGTCCACCTGGAGGTGCACAAGTTTTAGTGATTAGTGATGGATGGTCTTTCACCTCGCTTTGTGAAACCGCGTTGTCATTGCCACTGGGCCGCTCCCCCCCATGGGGAGGGGCATAAGACACCTGGTCACACATGTTACCGTGCTCCTGCGGATGCGTACGCCATCTGGTACTTTGTATTTCTCTGAATTTGGGCACGTGAACAAGTACTTGTGAGTGGACTCTGAATGGCTTCTAGCTCTCACAACTCTGGGTGTTTTAATTCGTTTGCTGCATGTTTTTGTTCTTTAGTGTGACACAGTGGGTTTCTACCGCTGTGTCCTTGGCAAATCTTTTGTGGTTGTTTCTTGTTGGGCTCTGGCCCCTTTGGCTGTTTGCTTTGCTGTCTTTCTAACGGTAAGACGCAAATCTGGCTGGGGGATCTGCGTCTTGCCCTGGTTTTGCTGGTTGGTGTTTTTGGTTTGTTTGATTTGCCAAGCTTCATGTGACCACCAGCGTCCATGTCGCAGTTTTCTTACCAATTGCCTAGTCTCATATAAGGACCGAGCCTTAGAGCGTGATCGGCCACACCGGAGGAAAAAAAAAAAGCAGCGCCTGCCGCGCGTCAACCTTTAAGATGGCCGTACTGGGTTCTCAAGCGCTGCACCTGCCGCGCTTCAACCTTTACGATGGCCGCACGGAGTTCTCAAGCGCTGCACCTGCCGCGCTTCAACTTTTAAGATGGCCGTACAGGGTTCTCAAGCGCTGCGCCTGCCGCGCTTCAACCTTTAAGATGGCCGTACGGGGTTCTCAAGTGCTGCGCCCGTCACGCAAACAAATGGAATCTGTAAAATAATCGTACAAACAAAGAGCCCAACTAAACCCACCGCGCTGTGGCGAGAACACAATTTTGGTGCTGCGGGCCAGACGGTTTAGTACCTTACTAAACGCTCCGCGCTGTGGCGTGAGATCCATTTTGGCCGGTCAGCTTACATTCTAAGAAAGATTTTTTAGTAGGTTTTTTTTATCGAATTGAACCAACTATACGCCACACGCTGGCAATGTTTTTCCGCAAATTTCCACGGTTTTCAGGGTATAGTAGTCCAAGTTCATCAACTATACGCTCCGCGCTGTGGGAAAACGCGCATCCTAGCTTGGCAGCTGTTGGGGTGCTTTTAGCGACCGCTGGCGGCGCTTTGCTGCTGATTTCTTTTCTTTCTTGTTCTCCGCGATGGTCTCAAGAGGGCCAACATCAGAAAACAGTGACGAATTGCATCTGCAAGCCAAAGCAACACAGTTGAGATGCCACATGTTGACGTCCTCAAAGGCGGTTTCTTCCACAGTAGCTCCTGCCATGCGTGCCTCGGGCAGGCCTCGGTAAGCCTTGGAGCGCCTCGAATGCCAACAAACCTGCTTCATCATGGCCCCCAAAACAGGATCCAAAAAACCAGTAGAAACATGGCGGCCAGAAAGGGACCTCGACTGTACAAGAAACAAAGTGGGACGCAGAGAGAGAAAAAGCATGTATTAACACTTACGCTCATGCTAGTGCGTCGCAAATCTGCTTGCAAAACCTCTGCGGGCAGCAGCAAAATTCTCCGATGGCTGACCCCACTTTTGGGTCCAAATCTGGATCCCAAAACGGGGCCCAAGCAAAGACCTAAAAGAAGGAATGAAAATGTGATCCAATTCTGGACCCCATTTTGGGGTCGATATTTGGACCCAAAAATGGGGTCAGCCATCGGAGAATTTCGCTGCTGCCCGCACATGTTGTGCAAGCAGATTTGCGACCCTGCAGCTTGAACATGAATGTCAACTCATACCTTTTTCTCTTTGTGCGTCCCAAGTCCGGTTGCTACTGTACCTTGTCTGTAGCAACACCCTATGATGACACCGGGGAACAGGCAAGGTCGGTGAACCTCTTGGAGACTTGAGGACTTGTCTTGAGGAGGGTTCAACGGGGCAACCCGTTGGCTCCTTCCATTTCACGGGTCGAGCTGTGGATCCTGGAAGAGATCACTAATGATCGGTCAACCGCAGTGCTCTAGCATACCAATCTAGGACTGGGGACTTCAAAGGTCATTGCTTTTTTTTTGGTTACTCATCCTGGAAACCTGGCCAGTTGCTAAAAACTGGTTTGCCAAAAGTGAGTCCTAAATTTCTGAACCGGCAACTTGGAGGAATCGGCCAGAAGCGACTTTGAATTTTTGCACACTGGCAGAGCTGCAAGTTAATCAACCTGACCTGGCGAACCTGACAGGATGGAGGCGCTCCAAAACCTGGTTGTTTGTCCAATTTTGCTATTTTCAAATGTCTCGTTATGATCCAACATGGGCCCAACTTGCACTTGGACCCCCAAATGCCCAACATTGGCAGCATTGGCCCAACTGACACGCAAAGAAACCATTGCATCATAAGGATCCTATGATGCGGTCAGGTTCGCCCAGGACCTCCATGGAACCCCGCCCTATAGAACCCACATCAAGCCAAGCTGGAACACTGCAAAGTTTTCAAACCGGGACAAGGAAGCAGAATCACACTTGCGCCCTTGCATGCGCCGTCTTAATTAAATCTGCCTTGCACATACCCAAAGCCCATCTTGGACCAGGGCATTACAACAGAAACCAAGTCCGAAAGTCTTTTGTGCAAGTTAGAAGCTTTCCCGTTGCACGGTTGGATTCAACAGCAAACGATCAGGCCACTCAACCTTCCTGAATGTATTCAGAGAAGTCAATTTTGGAAAACAGGAGCGCTGGAGAATGTGGGGTTGGCCGCGGGTGAGCTGGAAGCATGCTTTGAGTGTGGGTGTGTCTGTCCGCAGACTGGGCAGGTATGTTCATACCCTCTAATTCTTTTGTGCATTGTTTTGCGTGGTATGTTTGGGTCCGTACCTCTCGGCCGTGCATCTCTTGCCTGCCTTGGATGTCCCTGTTTTGGTTGGCCATTGCCTGTGCGCTTCTCGTGTGGTTTTCTTTTCTTGGTGCTGCGGGGCTCCTCTCTTTCGTTGCTGCTGTTCGGTGGTTTTGGTGTGGTTGTCGTCTCTTTTTTGTTTGCCCTGGTGGCTTGGGTGTTTGCGGTTTGGCCCGCTCTCTCCTGGTTTCCCCCCCTCCCCTCCCCCCTTGGTTGTCTTCTGGTGTTTTCTGGTCCAGTCAGTTTTCTGCTGGTCCCTCCCTCCGGATATCTGGTTGTATTTGCAACGGTCCGGTTGTCATACCTTTGGCATGGCGTGTCGTGGCTGATTGGCTCCTGTCTTCCCTCCGCTTCATGGCAACAAAGGCTTTGGCCCTGTGTGGGGCCTTTGCCCTCTCCACCATGTTGTGGGTGTTGTTCATGTGCCCCTCGCTGCGGCACTGAGGTATTCGCCCTCGGGTGATCCAGAATCCCCTTAGGACACCGCTAAAGCTGCACGCGCCCGCCTTCTTGGCTTGTGCTGCATTCTCCCTCCTGCCTCTGCTGCCTTCCCGGGCGTCCGCTCTTTCCTTGTTTGCTGGTCTCCGCTTGCCTTCTTCCCCCCGCGCCCTCGCTTTGTTTGGTCTTGTCTGCCCGCCTCGTTGTCCGTTGTCCTGGTTGGTGTTTGTGGCTCCCCCTCCTTCGTGGTTTTGGTTTGTTTTGTTGGCGTGGCCTGTTTTTTGTTTGGTTGGGTTTGTTTGGTGTTTCTTTGTGTTGGTTGTCTCTGGCTGGTTTCTCTTTTTTGCGTCTTGCTTTTGTTGGCTTCGCCTCACGATGTGAGTTTCTCTTTGAGAAACTTTTCCTTATTTGCACACGCAACAACTTTCTGCAAAAACGGTTTGTGGTTTTGTTTTTAAACAGCTGTAAACAAACCAACTCGTTTTTGCTGCGCGTTATTTGTTTTTGGAAATCCAGTGATTATTCGTTTCATCTGAAACATTTCCTTTCAAGGGTGTGGAGGGAGGGATTACCCTCTGATGGAATTTTTTCCGTCTTTCAATGGGGGTTTACTTTGCTGTTTAGAGCCATGGACGTCACTGACAGCATTGTTGTTCACTCTTCTGGACATGACTGGTCTGCAGCAGGGGTGGATGACTTTCTCAGTTTCTGTGACGATGTTTCCAAGCGTGAAGCCTTGTTTGGGGACAACATAGGACCCGTTGGTGACGGACACGCGTTTGAAACTAGTCATGCCGCAGCCGGTGCTGAACTTGACCGTGAATCAATGGTCAGTCCGACAACTGTTGCTTCAGTGGAGCAGGTGGCACATGGAGACGAAGTTAGGACGCCTGGACTGACACTGGACAGTGGTACAAACACAGACGGTGACAGAGTGAATTTCCAAAATGCTTTTCAGTCGGCTTTCAACCTTCTTTCACCTGAACAACCAAAGCAGATTTGGGAGACTGGTATCTGGAAACACATTTTTGGAAGCGATGGCGATGAATTGGATTTTGATATCTGGGGTCCACAAGCCAAACGGCCAGTGCCTTCCTTGTGGGGAGTAGAACCGCATGGCAATGGATCTACTTCAGGTCCAAGTGGCAAACGCAAGTTTGAGCAGTGTTGCACATACATGGAGGTGGTCTCATTTAGACCTGATGTGCCATGGAAGGAGCAGAGGGAGGCCGACTTGCAGAGAGGATTAAATTTGTGGATGGCCCTGACAAGCAAGTGGGCAGACTCATGTTCGTTCATACAGAAGCTCAGTGAGATGCAAAACGAAACTGAGCAGTTCAACATGTTTGCGCACCTTTTTGCAGGGAGAGCGCCCACCACTGTCAGGAAACGAGGGGCCGCTATTTTGAAGCTATGCGATTTTCTTGACAACAATCGGTTGGAGTCTTTTCCAATGAGTGAGCTGGTTTTCTACAGGTTCCTTTGTGCAGAGTCGTCCATGGGGGCTCCAACCAGCCGCCTTCGTGGATACCTACAAGCAATAACTTTCTGCAGGCATGTCATGGATGTGGTTGAGTTGCAGCCGATCATAGATAGCAGAAGGTGCAAGGGGACAGCTCATGACGAGAATGTCAAGGAACGCAAGCAAGCCAGCCCACTCAGTGTCCAGGAGTTGTTGAAGCTCCATGCAATGGTGGAGGACCCGGCAGACAGCTGGTATGCCCTGTTTGCAGGGGCTGCATTGCTGTGCTGTTATTGCAGAGGCAGATGGGGCGACCTGATGCGTTGCGAGATGGCTTTCATGGACTATGACGACAAAGGTTGTCCCGCCTTCCTGGAGACTCGAACAGGGAGGCACAAGACAATGGCAGCGCAGATGCATAGGCATCAGTTTCTTCCGATGGTGGCTCCAGTCAGAGGAGTCAACGGCAAGGACTGGGCCACACCATGGGTCGAACTTCGGAGGGCGAAAGGTCTGGCCTTCCCACCAGAAGGGCTGATAATGCCAGCCCCTGACCAACATGGACAGGCCACAGAAAGGCCTTTGGAGTCTGGTGAGTGTGGAAAGTGGTTGAGAACGCTGCTGGACGTTGCTCACCCTACAGGGGATCCAGGCGTACGACGAGTCAGCAGCCACAGCCTTAAATGCACCATGTTGTCGTTTGCAGCAAAGCGTGGGCTTCCAGTCCCTGACAGACTCATGTTGGGATACCACTCATCAAACATGCAAATGTCACTTGTGTACTCTAGAGACGGTGCTGCAGCAAGTCTTTTGCTTTTGGAACGTTTGATTGATGAGATAGTGAAAGGGAAGTTCAGACCCGACAGCACTCGCAGTGGCCGCATTGTTGAGTCACCAGTGGAGTTGCCAGGCCCCCAGCTAGGCAAAGTCAAAGTGGAAGTGGTTGTTTCATCAGATGACGAATCAGCAGTTGATGCAGAAGTTGAAGAGTCATCTGACAGCACTTCTGAATCCAGCTCTTCAGACCAATGCATTCCTCAGGATCACAGTTTGAACAAGGTATATGCACCTCCGGAACCTCCTTCAGGTTTCTCACGATGGCAGCACTCTAAGTTGAAGACGCTTCACTTGACAGCTGAGGGATATGTCAACGTTTTTGTTTGCGGTAGGAAGGTTGGAAGTTTTCACCATAGGTTGACTTCAATTCCCCGCTTTGATTCTCCTGTGTGTTGGGCTTGTTTTAACAAAGCCAAACAGACCGAAAAGGAGGGTTGAATGCAAGTGTCACGACATGCACAGACATAAAGTCGTCTCGTGTGGAACAGATCTCATTTTTCATTCGTGCCGACCTCAGTTTTGCAATTTTGTCTGAAATGCAAGACACTTCAAGAAACAGTTCAGCAGTGCAGTGTTGTGACCACTCTTGTGCGGTGATTTGTGAAGTGCTTTAACAATGCAGCTGCCCAATTGCATACACACGTTCATGTACTCACGGTCATGATTCCTTCTGGTTTTATGTTCAGTTGAGATGTGAGCGTTTGTATTTGCACCGACATCAGGGGCAGCTGGTTTAGCACGATCACCGACAATGGCTGGGGCCTGCCCTATGCTCGGTGGGTGTCGTAGGTCCACAAATGAGTTTCGATTTTGCCGATTGTGTCATAGTTTACTGACTGTTGTTTGGGCAGCATAAATGTCACAGAACAGAACCTGTCAGACACCAGAGCTCGGCCCCAAGCAGTCAGTCATGTAACACTGGGCAACTCGTGACTCAACTTTTCAGTCAGTGTTTTTGGTTTCAACTTGTCAGTGCAATTGTATTTCAGTGACTGATGGATGCGACCACAGGGCAGGTGGCTTCTAGGGCCAGGACCAGCGTTGCACGTGCATTGCATACACGTCATCTTCAATTTTTGTCACTGCAAGATTTTATTTTTGGTAGGTGGTTGTCTGCTTTTGTGGGTCGTTGGATTGCTTGGATTGCTTGTCAAATCATCCTCATGAGAGAGACGTGAAAATGCAGTCAAGAGCGCCCGCACCAAAACGGCTTGTGCAACCAGGGAATTGGACAGGTGGGGGCCCAACATGGGCACCAACAGGTCCGATGCCGTTTCAGAAAAATCTGCGTGACTGCCGAACACTCAAACACAGCAAGAGTCCAAAAAGACCTTCACAATGTCTTGGATTGCGAGTGTTGTGAGCTGGCTGAGTCAAATTGGAGTGCAGAGAAATCAATTGCATGAGACTGATCTCACATTTTTGATTCGTGAAATGATTGTGCGTGGAGAGACTCGGAGGCACAAGCCATAGGTTAGTGCAAAGAGTTGAACACGGCAACAGGACAGAATCAGCAAACATCGCAAACCCCGTTTTGGGGAAACTTAGGAAAGTGATCTTTCATTCCGTTACCGCATTGTTTCAATTCCTTTTAGTCGGCAAAGCAGACTTGGACACACGGGATTTGTGCAGATGCTTTTGCTTTTTGTCCATGTGCATCATGTGTGTTTTTCTGACTTTGTGCACAATGTCACTCGTCGAGAGCTGTCACTCGTCGAGAGCAATGCGGCGTTTTCACAGAGATGCAGTGAACTGGATCGGACTGGGAACTTTGGGAATGCCCTTACAGCCCAGAACATCAACACTTTCAGCGCGATGGCTTTTGCTCTGGGTACTCCCCAGACTCCTCCGACAGATCAACAATTTGACACCCTGGCTCAGACCATCTTCGGTGGCGGCTTCACCTTGGGACAGACCTCAATGTTACGGAGGCTCCGCTTTGAGTCGACCACGTTGATGATAGCATCAGTCAAGCAGAGGGTCGACGGAGAGTCATCAGACCGGCCTGACAGTGTCAAGCGCATTCCAGTTGCAGAAAAGCGCTACAGGTTGGAACAGCAAGAACAAAGGCTGGCTGGGATAGCTATCTCAGGAGAGATGGAACCATCGCATCAGCTGCTCGATCTTACAAACAATGTGGTGGAGACGGGGTCAATCATTTGGATAGCCCCATCGAGGTGCACAAAGCGGTCAGAAGAAGTCCAGTTATCGATCAAGGAGCGGCCATCTTCAGTACAAGTGGAGAACCAGCAGCCCAAGATTGCGCAGATTTCGGATGACTTCAAAGCAGATTGTGGAAGTGAGATAAAACTCCAATGGTGCTTGCAGAGGCGGGGCATTGCAATGGATCAATGCCAATTGCTCACGTGGGCTACACATGAGGCCTGGGTACAATAACTATTTCGAACGCTCAGCCAGCAAGCTCCTCCAAACTTCCACCCAGTGAAGATGGACCAGTTGGTGCGTGCAGACAGAGAGTTGTGGACTTTGCTGGCGCAGGAACACAAAGGAACTTTGAAAGTGAGTGCAACCGGCGAGATTCCGCTGGACAGCCTCTTCAGGCGCTTCTGTCAGGATCCCCGCATCACCATGTTCCTCTTGCCTGCCCCAGCTGGAGCCCGAGCCACTGATAAGGAGGCCACCACCAAGAGACCTGCTGCACCTGGGGCAACACAAGCTTCAGCAAAGAGCAGCAGTACAAAGAAACGCAAGACGAGGGCGGAAAAGCAATGTCCAGATGAGCTCAAGAAGTTCAACCTTCGTTGTGAACATGGTCCAGTTTGTTGGGCTTACAACTTGAAGACTGGTTGCAAAAATAGCACATCAGGAAAGCCTTCTCGATGTGCCAAAGGCTTTCATGTTTGTGCCAACTGCCACAAAGCAGGCCACTCAGTTGTGGTTTGCAGAGGCCTTGTGAAAAATGATGGGGCTTGACAAATCGGAGCCACTGGCACCATTTTGGAGCCAGGTGGTAAGCGCAAAGCTGTATCACCTAGTGTGGCCGGGCTCCAACAACCAGCCACCAAGAAGAGGGGTAAAAAAGGCGACCACATTGTCCAACACATTGGTCCCGATGCCCCACAAGTTTCACTTGCTCCTTCGGTTCATGTCGAAGTGCCAGAACCGAGTGTTTTTGAGACCAAGCAGAGAAACAAATTTGCTGGGAAACTCCTCAACGACATCCTTGTAGTCGAAATTAGTGCGGGCAGCGCAAGACTCACTCGCGTTGCAAGAGAAGCAGGGTTTCATGGTTTAGCCATAGACCACTCTTCAAGCAGGTCATGTGGTGTTGATATTTGCCTTTTTGAGCTGGAAGATCAGACACAGGTTGATGAGTTGTGCAAGTTTTTGGAAGAGGAGGCGGACAACATCGCAGCAATTTGGATAGCCCCATCGTGCGGGACAGCTAGTCGAGCAAGGGAGAGAAAGTTACCCCAGCTCAGACGCTTTGGGATTGCAGAGCCAATACCTCTCAGATCCCAAACTCAACCTGATCAGATCGACGGGCTAGAGGGTACAAACAAGTTGAAGGTCGAAAAGGCCAACATGTTATACAATGCAGTGGAACAAATAGCGCAAACTGCGTGCAGGGCTCAAATTTTCACTGGGATTGAAAATCCAGGCAACAGCCACTATTGGAGCACTACGCCCATGCAAAATCTTGTGCGTGAGTTTGGCGACAAATTTGTCAGTTTTCACAACTGCTGCCACGGTGGTGAACGGGACAAGCTCACCTCGGTGTGGGTGATTGCAGACTGGCTTGACAGTCTAAATGCAAGGTGTGACGGCTCACACCCACATAAGTCTTGGAAAGTCACCGTTTCTGGAAGCAAGGTGTCATTTCCAACTGCAGATGAGGCGGCATGTCCCTTTGTGCTGTGCGAGCGCATCATCGATTGCATCAAACACAAGGTGCTATCGTATGGAGCCATCCAGTCAAACAACCTTGAGCAGCAACTACACCAGCCAGACGCTGATGCAGCGGGCCGCATCGCCCTCGGTTCACTGCCTCGAGGTGCCAAAGTCAGGCCGTTGGTTACAGAATTTGGTTCTTTTACAGCGGCTGTCGCACCATTACAACAGTCACATTGTGTTGATGACTTTGTGAAACAACTGCCCAAAGGGAGCAAGATCACCTCTCGACAGCTTCTGAAACGGGGGAAAATTCGGGTCGAGGGTGAGGGTTTTTCTCACCACTTTCTTGCAAACTCAAAAGAACTGCCAGATGACACCATGGTTGAAATGTGTTGGATAGGTGTGCCAAGCGACCCTGATGAGTTTGTTCAACGTGCTTTTAGAGCGGGGCATCCGCGCGGCATGGACGTCCATGTGGATGAGTCAATGGCAGCGGTAGTGAGGGCAAACTTGGTCGACCCACCTTTTTGTTTGGCAAAGAAACGAGTTGAGTTCATGAAAAAATGGACCGCTAGAGCCAAAGAGCTTCAGCAGGAGGAAACAGCGCTCAGGGAAAAGATGCCAGAACATGTTAGAGAGGTTCTGGGCGGCAAACGTTTGGTCCTTTTCAGAGAAATTTTGGAGGATCTCGACTATCCGGACAGCAAGTTGATAGACGACATAGCAGGTGGGTTCAAACTGAGCGGTTACATGACAAAGTCAAATGTTTTCCGTGCGAGGTCAAAAAGGCCAGCTTTTTCTTTGGAGACATTGCGCAAGCTCAGCAAATCCTTCAACTCCAGGAATGTGGAGGCTCTGCACAAACGACAAGATGCTGAGCTGGAGGAGCAAACTTGGCAAGAGACAGAGGAGGAGCTGCGCAAGGGATGGATATTTCTGGATACATCAGAAGATCTGGAAAACAAGTTTCTTGGGAGGCGCTTTGGAATCCATCAAGGTTCCAAAGTGCGAGTGATAGACGACTGCACATGCTGCGGTTTGAACCTCACGGTGGGGTTGCACGAGAAGTTCAAGCTCCACGCCATTGACTTTTTGGCTGCTATCATGGGCCATGCATTTCGCACTTGCGATCCCGGTTTTATTCCTGCAGTGAAAGGTCGCACATACGACCTGAAATCGGCATACAAGCAATTTGCTGTGAGCTCAAGCGACCGCGACACATTAAGGATGGGAGTCAATGTTCCTGGTCAGACAGCTCACGCAGTGATTGGCTTCAACTCTTTGCCCTTCGGGGCCATAGGGTCAGTGGCTGGCTTCCTGAGAGTGAGCCAAGCACTTTGGTACGTTGGGTATTTTGGATTGGGCTTGCTTTGGAGCGCTTTTTATGATGACTTCACCCTGTTGACAAGGGTTGAACTAGAGCAGAACAGCAGTTGGGCTTGTGAGTCGTTGTCTTCACTGCTTGGCATGAAGTATGCAACGGAAGGGAAGAAATGCCTCCCCTTCGACGGTCTCTTTCGGACGTTGGGCTTGGAAGTTGATGTGTCCAAGTTCCGTGAGGGACATGCCTTTGTGGGACACACAGAAAGCAGAAAGGAAGAGATAGGATCTCAGTTGCAGAAGATTCTGTCTGAGGGAGCGTTGAGTCCCAAGGACGCTGAGAAACTTAGAGGCAGGATGATCTTCTTCGAAGGTTATACTTTTGGAAGGGTTGCAAACTCCTCCACAAAGACTTTGGGACGCTTCTGTGGTGGCTCCAACAAGCCAAAGCCCTTGGACGCTGAGATGACTAGGGCTCTCAAGTTTTTGCAGCAGAGAATAAGCGATGGTCGTCCTTTGACCATTGAGCGAAACCTACACAGCACCTGGCTGGTCTTCACAGACGGCGCTTGCAATCAAGAGGACATGACTGGGTCGGTCGGTGGAGTCATTTACGACCCATCTGAGGCATGCATCAGGTTCTTCGGAGAAGCTGTGCCTACAGCAATCATGGAGGACTTGTTCAAGCGATCAAAGAATCCAATCCATGAACTTGAAGTTCTTCCTGTGTTGATTGCGACACTTGCTTGGGGCCACCTATTCACTTGTGCACAGGTGATATACTTTATCGACAATGAGTCAGCGAGAATGGCCTATATTCGAGGCACTGGTGAAACGCTTCGAGCAAGCTTGTTGGTGCAATCGTTTGTTGAAATCGAGGCGGCACAACAACACCGTGTCTGGTTTGGCCGTGTACCGCGTCACAGCAACCCTGCAGATTCACCAAGCCGTCTTGATTTCAGTTGGGTCCTAGCGAAGGGTGCGACCCGAACCAATGTTGATTGGGAGAAGGTTTCACGCCACCTTGGACTTTGAAATGGGGCGGATCTCGGAAGGTGCAGAAACTTTCCCCGGTGGTAAAACAGGTGTTCTTGCTGTGACTCGGTTGTACACATGTCGTTGTCACTTTCGATGTGATGCCAATTTCGTTTATATTTTTATTGTTTTGGATGTTCCAAAACTGACGCGCGTATTTGTGGAGTGTATAATAAGATGTGAGTTTCTCTTTGAGAAACTTTTCCTTATTTGCACACGCAACAACTTTCTGCAAAAACGGTTTGTGGTTTTGTTTTTAAACAGCTGTAAACAAACCAACTCGTTTTTGCTGCGCGTTATTTGTTTTTGGAAATCCAGTGATTATTCGTTTCATCTGAAACATTTCCTTTCAAGGGTGTGGAGGGAGGGATTACCCTCTGATGGAATTTTTTTCGTTTTTCCCTCCCATTTTGACCTTATCGGTTCCAAAATTTTTCCCACCCACGTAAAAAAATGTTTCTTAAAAAGAGCCACACCCCGAGCCCTGGATCTCGGAAGGTGCAGAAACTTTCCCCGGTGGTAAAACAGGTGTTCTTGCTGTGACTCAGTTGTACACATGTCGTTGTCACTTTCGATGTGATGCCAATTTCGTTTATATTTTTATTTTTTTGGATGTTCCAAAACTGACGCGCGTATTTGTGGAGTGTATAATAAGTCATACTGGACAGGTACATTCGTATATTTTGCTTTCACCTGCACAACTAAGGTCCTAATTTATCATTGTACTTCTGTGTCTGTCCGCAGACTGGACAGGTTCACCTGTACTGTTGACTTCCACCGGTCAACCACGTCTTAGCTTTATTGTTATTGTGTGACTATCCGCTGAGTACTGAGGTGACTAAGGATGGCTGAGGACTGTCGACCCCAACAATACACACACACACACACACACACACACACACACACACACACACACACACACACACACACACACACACACACACACACACACACACACACACACACACACACACACACCCGCCACTTTGACTTCCTCCCTCTCTCCTTTTTCTGGTGGGGGTTGGTTCGTCTCTTAATTCGTTTGTGTTGTTGTTTCGGCTTGGCTGTTCTGTTGCTTGGTCCCTCTGGCACTTACTTCCTATTCAGTAAGGGGAGTAGGTTGTAGCCGGCCGGAGCCATGGACCAGGCTGCACTGCAGCGAGTTACACTGGGTGCGAACCAGTGGCACTCTCTGCTGGACAGTCTGGAGCGCCCGTGAGCAGCAAAGCCTGCGCACATGGATCGTGAGTTTCTTTCTCGGATCAGCGGTTAATCAGCTGGCCCACTCGTCGGGAGAGTGGTCTTTATTCTGGATTTCAGGCTGACCCTCTGTTTTTGCTATGTCGCAATGCACTGCAGGTACTTTGCTGAGACGAAGACACTCTGGGAGTACCTGAACAGTTCTGCAGATATTCACCCCGCTTCGCGTGGGGTGGCCGCCCACACCGCATGTTTATTTCGGTCCGTGAGAGGGGCTAAGGGTGGTTTTCCCCCGTGGGGGCTCCCCAAGCTAGGGAATTTTCACTTTTCCCCCCCGTGGGGGGCTCCCCAAGCTAGGGAATTTTCACTTTTCCCCCCCGTGGGGGCTCCCCAAGCTAGGGAATTTTCACTTTTCCCCCCCGTGGGGGCTTCCCAAGCTAGGGAATTTTCACTTTTCCCCGCCGTGACAACTTCCCAAGCTATGGAATTTTCACTTTCCCCCCCCGTGGGGGCTTCCCAAGCTAGGGAATTTTCACTTTTCCCCGCCGTGACAGCTTCCCAAGCTATGGAATTTTCACTTTTCCCTCCCTTGGAGGCTCTCCAAGCTGCGGAATTTCAAATAGCTAGACAACGACGCCTCGATAGTCCCCCAAATCCCGTGTTCTTTGAATGTGTTTCCATGTTTTTGCAATGGTTTCCTTCAAAGCACGGTACTTTACACTTTTGTCGCCATAAAACCTGTCGAAAACATCATGTTCGACAATGCTTCCAATTCCCTTATCTCCCCAACCGTTGAAAATACCGCTATTTACAGTGTTTTCTTCAATTTTTCCATGTTCCAATGCCGGTAGCCAACTCCAACATATATATAAGAAATCCTTCCAAAACATTGTTTTTGACAGTGTTTTCCAATGTTTCCAATCAAACAGACGGTAATTTACACGTTTTTTGCCATAAAGGCAGTAAATCCTTCCAAAACATTGCTTTTGACAGTGTTTTTGTAATGTTTCCAGTCAAGCATACGGTAATTTACCCGTTTTTTGCTATAACGTCAGTCCAAAACACTTGTTTTTGCAGTGTTTTCAATGCTCTGGCATCCAAAAACCCTGCAAAATCTTGCTATGTACAATGTTTTTTTCATTTTTGGCCGTTTTTCCATTGCCAGAAAGCTACCAAAATGACCCAAAATTCAATTTCAATACCTTCTTGCGCTCAGACACCCAAAAATCCTCGAAAAATGTCGAAAACACCACCGTATTCTGGTCTCGGTGCGAAACCGTTTTTTGCCCCCCCCCCCCAGCTAAAGCTGATATAGCGACTGCTATATTAACAAATGTCATTGAGCATTTAGTGTTGCTGTTGCCCCCCAATTAAGCACGCCTTCACCGCCAAAGCGGTGTGGGCGGATTTTTCAGTTTGGCGCCATCGAGACAATGCATATTTTGATGATGAGTCTATAGCTGCTGCAAGCATGTCGATAGGCACAACAACCAGGTGCTGACCATGCTTGATAGTGCCTGGAACGGTATTCTTCTTGACTTGGCACGGTAGTCATATCCACCCTGAGACGCATAAGTTTTTAGTGGCTGGTTACGGATGGTCACTCACCTAGCCCCGTGTGACCGCGCTGTCGTTGCCACTGGGCCGCTCCCCGCAATGGGGAGGGGCACAAGACACCTGGCCACCAATGTCATATTCCTCCTGCTCGTGCTTACGCCGTCTGGTACTTGCTCTTTCTCTGAACTTGGGCAAGTGAACAAGTACTCGTGAGTGGACTCTGAGAGGCTGGGTTAGTCAACAGTGTATAATACACACGACTTTTGTTGTCCTCCTGGCAACAACGTAGTTCGCATGTCTCACGTTTCTGGGTGGCTACTAATTCGTTTGTTGCATGTTTTTGAGTTTATTGCGACACAGTGGGTTTTTTCCACTGTGTCCTCGGCAAATCTTTTGTGGTTTTTCTTGTTGGGCTCTTGCCCCGTTCGCTGTTTGCTTTGTTGTCTTTCGGATGGTGAGACGCAAATCTGGCTGGGGGATCTGCGTCTTGCCTTGTGTTTTTGGTTTGTGTTTTGGTTGTTATGATTTGCCAAGCTGCATGTGACCACCGGCGTCCATGTAACAGTTTTCTTACTAACAGCTTCTTCTCATGTAAGGACCGAGCCTTAGAGCGTGATCGGCCATACCAGAGGAAAAAAAAAAGAGCTGGAAGCATGGATCCAGCCATTTGAGACGTTTACCCCAAAGCAGTGCTGAAAAAAGATCTGCTTCCTGCGGCAGTTGTCAAGAGAAGTTTTAGTTGTCAGTTCGTTTTTCTGGCCACCCTGGTATCACGTGAAGCGTTTGTTTTTATGTGACAGGGCGTTTGCGTTTTCGACGGGGTATCTAGATTTTATGATACTCTTTATTTGGGTATCTGGATTTTACAGATCCTGTGTAAGTGGTTTGCATACACGGTTTGTTAAGTTCGAAATAACAATCTGATAGTTTGCTCACTTGTGTTCTTCTTCAACTTGGGGAGGGGGGGGTGCACCACCCCCCCCCAGCTTTGTCACTATAGCCATTCATAGTCACTGTAGCCATTCACAAAGGGGGGGGTGGGTCCACCACCCCCCCCCCTCAGCTGCCGACAAACAAGGGGGGGGTGGGTCCACCACCTCCCCCCCTCAGCTGCCGACAAACAAGGGGGGGGTGGGTCCACCACCCCCCCCTCAGCTGCCGACAAACAGGGCGGAGTGGGTCCACAACCCCCTTCCCCCCTGCGAGAGCCCCCTGGTCAGGTTCACCAAAGATCGTAGATATGCACAATGCAAGTTCACTAATTTGGGGGCTTCTAATGAATCAGGCACCACAGGAGCACACTGATGGATGGCCGCAAGTCTTTGTTCAGGCAGCGATCAGGTGCTGACCCCACAAAAGGGGGATGGATCCGAAGCTGGCGGCGTGATTTGCTGTAGCATATGTGGCAAGATGATCAACAGCCAATCTCAGATTTTCATGGCTTCAAAATTTTCTTTTGATCATCAGCCAGGGAAAGTACCGTGTGCAACCAATAGACATCACTTTGGTTCTGCTGGAGACGCATAGCCCTTTTTCGGCGGGCCGACTGAAAAGTGGGATCATACACAATTCTCCAAACACCCTGTTGAAGTGCTCTCAAAAGTGGCTCATGTTTCCAAGGCTTAGTGAGCCCATCGGCCATTTCCTGTTCACCATCAACCCACTTAAGTGTGACCCTAGCTTGCTGCAGCCGTTCCTTTATGGCAAGAAGCTCAATGGCGGTTCTCTTTTCCTCCATCTGAAGTCCTGAAGTTTCAACCTTGACAATTCCATCGAAAATATTCCTAGCATCGCAGACCATGGTGGACTCAAAAGAGGACAAATATTCATCAGTATGTCTCAAATCAATTTTCTGAGTACACTCAACATCCACAAAAGCCAGTTTGACAAATTCATGGTTGTCCAGGGCATTGGCACTCATTTGGGCTTCAGCACTCGTGGAAGATCGAGCTACCCTACGAAGTCTACGGCTAGTCCAATTCAAAACACAAAAAGAAGTCTTTTCTCCCCAAAGAACACCTTTCTGCATAAGGAGGGTAATCTGACCACCTTGACTGGAACCATCTTTACGGGTAGCCCAACTAGCATCCGTGAAAGTGACCACCGTGGCATCACCAGTAACAGGAACAAAATCCAAACCACGATTAAAATGTTTTCTTTGCAACCGAACCAATTTATTGACAGAACAAAGATCTCCAACACAAGCTTGTTCAACACATCCTTGCAAATGAGATACCGTGGCCAACATCCAAGGTGCACTTTGAGTTGCTCTCCAGTTCAAAGCTCCCAAAGCTTGTCGCATCAAACGGCGCTCTGAATGAGTCACTGGTTCATACGTTTCGTTTCTACGCTCTTGTGACACATTGATTTCATCAATACTCAGAGCAAACCGTTCTTGGTTGACATGAATAGCAAAATTGAAATCCTGAGTGATTTCACAGCCACAGTACATGAGGCTTTCCTTTTGGGCTTCAGCCCAAGACCCAAAAGTGAATTTTTGTCGAAGTCGTTCCAGACTACGCTCATACTCAACGCCCCGTCCAGCACACAAAACATCATCAACATGAAACCCAAGATACCCACACACTTTGTTGTTTTCATCAATTCGTTTATATAAACACTTATCAAGACTATGGGGAATCCAACCAACATCAGTCAAGAAAGTACTGAGAGACTCAAACCAACGCTTTGGTGCATTCAAGAGGCCATAAATAGCTTTTGCAATACGCAGGATTTCATTGTCTTTCATGGACAGGGCAGTTCGCACTTCTGGAGGTGGCATTCCATATAGTTCGTCCTGAAGTTCGGTTTTACCACCTTGCAGGAAAGCTGTTTTGATATCTCCTGAGGCTACGGGAAAGTGTTTCCTGGCAGCGCATGTCAACAACATGTTTCGACCCAGAGTAGAAAGTGTGGGAGATTCTCTGGGCAAGTGGAGGAGTCTAGGATCCTGAAAACCCTTGATGATCAACCGAGCTTTTGCACGTTTCCCAGTTTCATTACCAGCGCTATCAGTGACCACTTTCCAAGTATATATCCAACGCATTTGCATAATGCGTTCCTCTGGAATGCCAGCCGCAGAACAGATTTGAACAGCATCACTGGAAAGAAAGGAGTCAATTTCCTTTTTCATGGCTTCATCAAACTGCTGTTGTTCATGAGGTAAGAGTTTTCTCAAAACAACTTCAGCTCCCTTCTTAACCTTCGCATTGATCACCCAGGCACTCTTTTGTCGGTGGACGTCACGAGGTGCAAGTACTAACTCCATTTGAATAACATCAAGTTCTTGAACATAAGCAGTGAAATTTTTCAACAAGTCACTAGACACATGTTCTCCAGACACTGTCTTCGCAGTGTCCTGACAGCAAAAGGTTGTTCTCACACCTACGGACTCTCTTGAATTCTGGCATCCCTCACTCAGTTCGTGTTCTCCTGGCTCAACGCTCCATGTGGTCCCGACTGCAAGACCGTGAGAATCTGGGCCATGCAGGCTTCCATCTGCGCCATGCGTTGGTGCAGCTGCTCGTTGCCATTGTGGAGGTTCTGAATGTCGTTCTCCATGTTCTCCACCTGGCTCCAATGAGACAGGCTCTCGTCGTCCGGAATGGGCATTGGAGTCAACTGACCCATGGCTTCCAGTTCTGCTGCTTGGCGGGACCCCTCCTTGGTGTGCACCTTCTTCACGTTCGAAGGTTTCAGGGGAAGTTGATGGCTTCCGCTTCCTGGATGTCCCAGGACATTCTCCTCCTCGAGCTCCTGAGCCAGACGACGATGCAGGTAGATCTTGTACTTGTGGATGGTGCGGAAGACTGGGTCGTCGTCCTTGATGTGGCTTGCCACCCAACGGTTGTAGCTCTTGTCCTTGTAGATCTCCTGGAAGAGGTGCCCCTTGTGGCGTTCCCCTTGGTCCATCTTCATCGAGCCGAGGTCTTCGAGCGACATGCTCTGAATCTCCTCTCGGCTCACTTGTCCCTTCTTGTCCTGAAGGTCCAACAGAGTCTTCAGGTCGGCGCTTGGCATCGACATTGCGCTCTCGGGTTGTGTCACCGAATGCTTCGTCAGGATAGCGGAGTTCACTGAGTGGCTTTTTGCCTCGAGCCCTAAAATGAGGAACATCAGGTTCTTGCGTGTCAAGACGTGTCATGGCTTCGACATCAGAAGTCAGATCTAGATACCTTTGTTGATTTTTGATGCCTTCCAACAAATCAAAGAAGTTTCGTGGTCCATTAATGTCCTTGTCCAGATGTCTCAAATCATGCTGCACAGGACGTAGCTGCTCAGGTGAACATCTAAGGATTTTACCAGCATGTGAAATCCAAACGACAGATCCCAAATGTTGTCCAGTTTCATAAGAGGAAGTCTTTTCATGTGTCAAAACACGTGCTGGTCCATGCCAATGTCCCCCATACCGTGATCCCTCTTTCACTCCTCTTCGAAAGTAATAGACGAGTTCGCCCAATTGGAACTCTTTCAAAGGTCGGCATTTCGAATGGAGAGCTCGAGAGAGCCTTCGCTGTGCATCCACTTTCAAAAACAAACGTTGGGCAGTGACCTCAGTTTGAAGATTCTCCTCAAAGGTCAGGTCTTCACGACGTGACTGCAGTGGCATGTTTTGATACTGCTGCAAGAAGGAAGACAACCTACTGTGGCTTTGTCCGAAAGCCCATTGATTAGGACTGTATCCTCGCACCTGATGCATGGAGTTTTTGGCACTGACTGCTAGGGCTAACAACTGATTACAATCACGATCACTCCCAAGTTCCATACTCAACAAATTCATTTGTTCTTTCAAAGTCTGAAGATGTTTGGAATGTTTCCCAGCTTGCCATGCCGACTCTCCCGCAATAGGTTCAAGTTTCATGCCAAACGTTTCCAACCACTCAATAACTTCCACTTTTCTAAGAAACCCTTCTTCATCGTAGCGCAAGCAAGAGGGTGCAGGAAAACACTGGAGCCAGGTCTTCTCAAAAGCCTGTTTGAAATCAGCTCCAGAAATATTTCGAAAAGGTTTCTCAAAACCAGATCTGATGATTGCGGCACAGTGGAAGTCAGTGGCTTCATCCATCATACTAATCCCAATACAGTACTGAGGTTTTTCCCCGGGTTTCAAGGCTTCACGAGGAGTATGCCACCAAAAGGAATCAACACTAACACACTGCCATTTTTCATAGATTTTGGGAACAACAGACTGGCGGACAGTACTTCTCCTACCCCTCATGAGACAATCAGGACAATCAAATTCTTCAGCAAGTTGAATGATTCGGGGTTTGGAACCAGCATCTTTCAACAGCCTAATAAAGGATTCTTTGCCAGGATGACCCAAATTCCGGTGAGCATCACGAATCATTTGTTTATATGCGGCATCATTCCCAGTGTCCTCCTCAGATTCTCTATTATCGTCCCCAGGTGCTTGAGGTTGGTCTTGTTCCTCCCTATCAGGAACGGGTGCAGCATTGATATTGTCCTCAGCACCTGCCACCCCTTCAGCCAAAATGGCGTGAGTGGGATCAAAATCAAAACTGTTGTTTTCGGTTGAATCCTTCACCTCACAGCTTTGAAAAATAGGAAACAAATCAACAACGTCTTGCATCAAGGCTTTGGCAAAACGACGACACAACAAAGGAGGATAAACTGCTGTGGATGAAGTGATGCTACCTTGGATGACGCGGTGTGCTCCAGTTCCATGAATGCACTTTCGTTCCAGAGCTTTTCTGATTCCAGCATGTGTGGAAAACCAACCCCATGGTTTCTTGACAAGTTCACGTGTATCCCTACTACACATGCCATGCATACAACCATGAACAGCAAAACGTTCACCACACAACCGAACCATTTTTCTCATGTCAGGTACCCTCCAGCTCTGTGCATGAAGTGGGTGTTCACCTCCCCCATGGTGTGGTCCCATGTCCGGTATCAGTCCTACACTGCCGTTCAATTCTTGTACCTGAATTTCCAAAAGCCTACGACAGTTCCTTAGCAAACGTCGACTGATCCTACGGCGTTCATGAAGCCGAGACACTTGTTCCTCAGTTCGTTGATTACAATTCGAAAAGGCAGTCCATGGATCACAAGGTGGGCTAACATGAAGGTACCGGGGTTTATATTCTCTGATTAACTTGGCAACATCTTTGAAACCCTGATTGGTGGTGAGATCATACCCATTATGAATCCCAACAGCCATAGCCCGTCCCCCTGCATCCTTCACTGCTTGGGTCAGTGGTGCATCCCAAGGTGCACAAACTTCCAACAAATCCAACGAACTTTCACCTATGAGGTTGAGAATGTCACCCACTCCAGCCAACATGGTATCTTGGAGCTCTTGCGCGCACTCCCGCTTACAGTCACCCATGAATTGGTACTGTGCGTCCCCAACATCATCAGGAGGCTCCACAAAAACACAGAAACCATCATCAAAATTGGTTGCACTGAATTGTGAATCTAGGTTCCTATCTCCACTCAAGACCCTCATCCCATGTTCAGGATGTCCATTACAATCCTGGTGGAGCTGTCCCTAGAGCTTCGGTTCATCCCCCTTTGGGTCCGGATCTGACTCAGGCGCACTCAGTACAGGAACCGCAGGAGGCCACATCTCAGTAGATCTCATCAGTCCACGGCGCCCACCAAAGACAGTGACTGGTAGAAGGAGATGATTACCTGGACTCCTTTCCAGCTGATACGCTTCATGGTTGATGCCCTCAAAGACAGCTGTCCCCTTTCGGAAGTCAATGGTGGCTCGGGAATCATAGAGGAACTTTGCACTGAGCAGCAAAGGTGTACTGCCCTCCACAACATGCACATCGACCATCATCTCATTTCCCAAGACACCAAGGTTCAGGTGTGCAAGTGCCAGAGCCTTGCTACTGTGATCACCACCATAGACAAAGCTCTTGTGGATGTTACGGTCGATCTCAAACTCGTCCTCAGTGTTGAGGCCAAGCTCCTCGTACATGTCTGCGAGATCTTGCAAAGTGTTCACTCCAATCACGTTATCTGAGGCACCACTATCCAGGACAGCCTTGCCACGAAGTTGGTTTTCATGGCCAGTCGTGGCCCAGACCTGTGCACACTCGTCACCTTTATCACATGCATTCTCTGCAGTTGGTTCTTGCCATTGGACACCGACAAAACCCACCTTGCCACTTCCTTTTCCACTTTGGCCTTTGCCATCACTTTGAGCTCGTTGTGGACAAATACGAGCAATGTGGCCACGCTTCCCACACCGAATGCAGGTCTTGTTGGCATGCTCATTGTCTCGATTGTAGTTCCCCTTGCCCTGAGACTTACCACGACCTTTTTGACTGTCAGGGTGTCTCACAGGGTAAAAACCCCTCGCCGTTCTAGCTTGGTCCAGGGCACGACGAGCATCCTTGAAGTTGGCAAGTATCTCAGTATCATCAGGCTCATCTACGAGTGCAACATAGGCTTCTTGGTACCAAGTGGCCAATTCCTCAAGCTCTTCATCATTGGTGGCGGCATGGCTTTCCATCACATCTTCGTCCACATTCTGGTAGACCTCCCCTTCATCAGGTCGAGAAGGCTCATCAACCAGCAAGGCTTGTCCACCATCTTTTCGGCGACGACGCATCTCTTGATCCTTGGCAGCTAGGCCGCCTCCACTCCACATCTTTTGAAGGGAGGCCACCACGTGTTCCAGCTTGTATGACTCTGAGCGTCCACGAACATTGGCGATGTCCGATGGATCCATCCTCATATAGCAGTTCAACAGGAACCAGCCAAGGACTTCTGTTGGCAGTTTGCCTTCTGATCCTGATTCTTTGAGGGCTTTCTCTAATCTTCTGGTCAGACTTCGAAATCTGGGTTCATATTCTGAAAACTCCTCACCGTCCTTGCGGTAGACTTCTTTGCGCACAAAGAACTCGTTGAAAGCATCTCCAAGAAGATCTACCTTTTCACGGCCTCGAGTCTTCTCGAGAAACTTGAGAAAGTACTGCCACCCATCGGGTTGGCGTAACTTCTCTCTGTCAATCTCAGCGAGACTGTCAAAGGCCTTTCCAGTCAGATTGGATGCAAGCCGAGGTCCTAGAAGTTTCTGGTCCTCCTCTTTCAGTCCATCAGCTCTCAACTCAACACGCAGCTGATAGTCCGTCCATTTGTTCCAGTCACCATCCCATGTGGGATACTTGAAGTCCACTGAGTCCTCCTTGTTCCCCATGGTCGCCATGGCTCAGATCTATTGGTGCCTGCCAGGCTCCGCTACCATGCGAGAGCCCCCTGGTCAGGTTCACCAAAGATCGTAGATATGCACAATGCAAGTTCACTAATTTGGGGGCTTCTAATGAATCAGGCACCACAGGAGCACACTGATGGATGGCCGCAAGTCTTTGTTCAGGCAGCGATCAGGTGCTGACCCCACAAAAGGGGGATGGATCCGAAGCTGGCGGCGTGATTTGCTGTAGCATATGTGGCAAGATGATCAACAGCCAATCTCAGATTTTCACCCCCAGCTTCCAACGATCAGGAGGGAAGGCTCCACCACCCCCTACTCCTCATCTCGCAGCAAATCTTTTTTTAGATTTTGGCCTGACTAGAAGTAGAAGCAGTAGTAGTAGTAGTAGTAGTAGTAGTAGTAGCATAACACAAATTTACGCTTTGGAGTTAGTTGTTGATAATAGTAGTAGTAGTAGTAGTAGCAGTAGTAGTAGTAGCAGCAGGAGTAGTAGTAGTAGTAGCAGTAGCAGCAGGAGTAGTAGTAGTAGTAGTAGCAGGAGGAGTAGTAGTAGTATTAGTATTAGTAGTAGTAGTAGTAGTAGTAGTAGTAATAGTAGTAAGTAGTAGTAGTCGTCGTCGGCGTCGTTGTAGTAACAGTAGAGTAGTAGAGTAGTAGAATAATAGAGTAATAGAGTAGTAGGGTAGTAGAGTCGTAGAGTAGTAGAGTAGTAGTAGGAGTAGGAGCAGGAGTTGGAGTAGTAGTAGCAGTAGTAGCAGCAGTAGTAGCAGCAGTAGTAGTAGTAGTAGTAGTAGTAGTTGTACTAGTAGTAATAGTAGTAGTAGTAGTAGTAGTTGTAGTAGTAGTAGTAGTTGTAGTTGTAGTAGTAGTACACAGGAAGAACATCGTTCTGGCTTGGATCCGTTTCGTTTCGCTTCTTTTCCTTTGTGCCTTGTTATTGTTGTTCTCGTTGTTGTTCTTCCTTCTTCTTCTTGTTCTTGTGTCTGGTGTCGTCTGTCTTGTATTGTGCCTTAAACATTGCCCCACATAAATTTCTTAAGGCTGGTGGGGGGCATGGGGGGGAGGGCGCAGCGCCTCCCCCCCAAAGAACACAGGAAGAACAGCGTTCTGGCTTTGATCCGTTTCGTGTCGCTTCTTTTCCTTTGTGCCTTGTTATTGTTGTTCTCGTTGTTGTTCTTCCTTCTTCTTCTTGTTCTTGTGTCTGGTGTCGTCTGTCTTGTATTGTGCCTTAAACATTGCCCCACATAAATTTCCTAAGGCTGGTGGGGGGCATGGGGGGGAGGGCGCAGCGCCTCCCCCCCAAAGAACACAGGAAGAACAGCGTTCTGGCTTTGATCCGTTTCGTTTCGCTTCTTTTCCTTTGTGCCTTGTTATTGTTGTTCTCGTTGTTGTTCTTCCTTCTTCTTCTTGTTCTTGTGTCTGGTGTCGTCTGTCTTGTATTGTGCCTTAAACATTGCCCCACATAAATTTCTTAAGGCTGGTGGGGGGCATGGGGGGGAGGGCGCAGCGCCTCCCCCCCAAAGAACACAGGAAGAACCTCGTTTTGGTTTGGATCTCTTCTGTGCTATTTTTTTGATATGTTGTTGTTGTTGTTGCTGTTGCTGTTGCTGCTGTTGTTGTTGTTGTTGTGGTCGTCGTCGTCGTTTTTCTTCTTTTATTTTCTTCTTCTTCTTCTTCTTTTTCTTCTTCGTCTTCTTCTTCGTCTTCTTCTTCTTGTTCTTCCGTTTGGTGCCGTCTTTGTTGTATCCTGCTTTCATCATTGGACCGCATAGATATTCTAAGGCTGGTGGGGGGCATGGGGGGGAGGGCGCAGCGCCTCCCCCCCAGAAGAACACAGGAAGAACATCGTTCTGGTTTTGACCTGTTTCCGTTCTGTTCTTTTCCTTTGTGCCTTTCAATTCTTATTTTCGTTGTTCTTCCTTCTTCTTCGTGTTCATGTTTTTAGTGTCGCCTTTTTTGTGTTCTGCTTCATTCAATGGCGCAGATTGATTTCCAAAGGCTGGAGGGGGGCATGGGGGGGAGGGCGCGCCTCCCCCCCAAAGAACGCAGGAAGAACATCGTTCTGGCTTTGCTCCGTTTCGTTTCGCTTCTTTTCCTTTGTGCCTTGTTATTGTTCTTCTTCCGTAGGGAACTGCTTGAGATGAGCTGGAAGCAAATGGTCGAAATTGGTTAAGCGCATTATGCAAAAGATGACTACCATAAGGGAAAAAATGGACACTTGTTGTGATCGTATGAAAGGAATTTGCGAGGCAGTTAAATAAATAGAGCCCCATGCCTTCTGAGGTTTGGCGCAGCCGGCATGAGAGATTGAGTGGAAAGAGAAAAAATCCGCTGGGTAGGGAATTGCTTGAGATGAGCTGGAAGCAAATGGTCGAAATTGGTTAAACGCATTATGCAAAAGATGACTACCATAAGGGAAAAAATGGACACTTGTTGTGATCGTATGAGCTGTCATGGATGTGTGGAGTCTTAACCATTTTCACACACAAGCACCTACTCTTCATGAAGCTTACTGTACTCTTCATGCAGCCTACTCTTCCTCTCCCGAATCAATTTTGAAGTGGACAAAAGAGATCCCTCCCCTTGAAGGGGTGGAGGTGGGGGGGGGTGGTGCACCCCCCTCCACATTGGATGGGCACAGCTGGGGGGGGGAGGTGGTGCACCCCCCCCCCACCTTGGATGGGCACAGCTGGGGGGGGGAGGTGGTGCACCCCCCCGCACCTTGGATGGGCACAGCTGGGGGGGAGGGGTTGTGCATCTCCCATGGTCTGAAGGTAAGCTGTGGGTGGTGGATATCCAGGCTTTTGAGGGAAGGGATGGTGCGTTGTGCAGGAAGAAGATACTAGCAAGGCTGGGGGGGGGGGGTGCACCCCCTCCTAGCTTGAGCGGGCTTGGAGCAAGGCTGGGGGGGGGTGGTGGTGCACCCCCCCCTAGCTTGAATGAAAGTGGACGCCAAATGGAGAACTCTCTTCACATCTACTCATCCTCACATCCTCACGTCTTCTTCACATCCTAATCTTCACATCTTCACATCTGCACATCTTCACATCACGTCTTCACATCACATCTTCACATCACATCTTCACATCACATCTTCACATCTTCTCATCTTCTCATCTTCTCATCTTCACTTCTTCACATCTTCTCATCATCACATCACATCTTCACATCTGCTCATCTTCTCATCTTCACATCTTCACATCTTCTCATCTTCTCATCTTCACATCTTCACATCTTCTCATCTTCACATCCGCTCATCTTCTCATCTTCACATCTTCTCATCTTCACACCTGCTCATCTTCTCATCTTCACATCTTCTCATCTTAACATCTTCACATCTTCTCCTTTTCTCATCTTCACATCTTCATATCTTCACGTTCTCTCTTGCCCTCTTGCTCTCTTGCCCTCTGGCTCTCTTGCCCTCTTGCTCTCTCCTTCTTTTCTATTTCTCTCTTGAAGGCGCGGGGCAGTGCGTCCGGGCGCAACCCTTTCGCACGAAATGAGGTTCGATCGCCAAAAACTGGGGTAAAATTGCGAGTTGCCCAGCGTCCGACGCAACCCTTTCGCACGAAATGAGGTTTGGTCGCCAAAAAAACTGGGGTAAAATTGCGATTTCACGGTTCCGATCGCAACCCTTTCGCACGACATGAGGTTCGATCGCCAAAAACTGGGGTAAGATTGTGAGTTGCCCAGCGCCCGATGCAACCGTTTCGCACGAAATGAGGTTCGATCACCAAAAACTGAGGTAAAATTGCGATTTGCAAAAGGTCCGATCGCAACCCTTTCGCACGAAATGACGTTCGATCACCAAAAACTGGGTGTAAAAGTTTCTGTGTGTAAAAGTCTGTGTGTGAAAGTGCAAAAGTGTCTGTGTGTAAAAGGTTCTGTGTGTAAAAGGTTCTGTGTGTAAAAACTTCTCTGTGTAAAAACGTTTGTGTGTAAAAACTTCTGTGTGCAAAAGCGTCTGTGTGTAAAAGCTTTTGTGTGCGAAAAACTATACGAAGGATACGATGCAAACTACTGTCTTGTGCTTGTAAAATATTGTCTTGATACTACTCTTCTCGCCTGCCTATAATAGATCTTTAATATATTGTCTTGTAATATAGTGTCTCAATACTAACAACAGAAGACCCTGCTCCTCTACGCTCTCGGGCCATCCGTCGTCTAGTAGTTGGAAGGGGTTTGGGTGGATAATATAATATACTAGTATCACAAGGTTTGTGAATTGCGCGCCGCAGCGGCCGTTATCTTGATGAAACGCTAGCGAAGGAAATGTAAAACCCAGTTTTGAAAATTGTTAAGGTGAAATTGCAGACTTGTCATTTTTTGCAATCGATGTCGGAACACATGGGCTTTGTTGGGGTCCAGCGGTTCCAACACGTGGTCTCACCACTTCTAGTTCTGAAGTGAAACCTCGCAATTTCAACCATTGGACGTGTGGAAGTACTATAAATTTCGTTTGTTTGCGACGATGAAGGCAAAATCTATCTGCAAGGCCTGATGAGTTGTGGGTTATTTTACTTGGAATTGTGCGGAGTTGGATTTTCGGTTCGAAACATGTTGGTTGATATGATATTTTTTGGGCGCAAAACAAAAACTATCAGTTGCGATTGCTTATTTGTTGGGTTGGGGCAGAAACCAGAAGAGTGCTAGTTGTGAACAACATTGATTTTTGCATGGTTGAAAAACATTGGGTCAAAACAACAACGCATGTAGAACCCAAATTTAAAACAAAACTAAATCATTGCGGGCAATTCAAATGTTCTGAAAATTCACACATGTGGCGCCTTTGCATCTATGCCTTGTACTAATGCGGTGCGGACCATGATTCATGGTCACCTTTGGTGATGTGCTGCAGGACATAACCTTGTTCCTTGGTTGATTCACACCACGAACTGTGAAACCTTGTCCCGTTCTGGACACAAAAAATCATAAACAATTAAGGTTTTGGATAGAACCGATCCGCAAATTCTTTACCCGTAATGAGTGCCCCAAATACTTGACATCGCCCGCATGAGTTGAACGGTCTGTGTTTTTTCCCAAATTTACGATTTGAAGGAGATTTCGAGAAACGGTGACGGACGAGGCGCGGACATGTCATGACAAACGAATGGTGCGGTGATTGGTTCCATACGCAAGACAACTTAATCCAATTAGATGATCCAGGACGGAGATCATGTGCCTTTGATAAAAACTTGGGTACAGTGCTTAGTTGCATGTGATACCTTGCAAAAAATAACGCAGTTTGTGTCATACAAAATACCTTCATGCAAAAAAATACCACTGAACCCTGACATACCCACTTAGGCAACACGATTTTTGGCATCACTAAGGCGGCGGACTTGTTCTTTGGGATTCTCATTGTTGTAAGTGCTCTATTGTTGGGTCAGGAACTCAGCAACGAGTGCCAAAAAAACCGCCGTATCAACTGTTCTGTACATTTTCCATGTTTGCGGTTGAGGAGTTGACATTGAACTGAGCCTCCAACAGATCAATACATTCAAAGATGTGCTCTTTTGGATTCAGCTGCGAACTCGGCATGGACAAAATGTTCGGCATGGAATCGGTTGTTCTTTGTTTGCAGGAACTTTGCACTTTGGATTTTTCACAATTTCCATGAACAAATGTATAACCCGGGTGCTTTGTTCGCAATGACACAAGTATGACTATGGATTATCCACATGATTGGCTTGGGACCCTGAATGTCCTGCCATCGCAGGTTTGGTTTTTTAGTGATGTTTGTGGTGGAGTTGATCATGCGCGATGGACCCTTAGATTTTCGACATATTTGATTTGCAGGTCATTTCAACAATGCTCAATGTTCATTTTATCAAACACTCTTCTCAGTGCCAAAGTCAGAACCGCTTTGCATACACAACATAAAGTGGGAGTAACCTTTCAACTAGTTGGCTGTAAAATGACTTGTGCACGGGAAACTGACCATGAATTTGTTGCCGACAATGCAGGTGTGGGTTGATGGGTGCAAGTACTTTTTGTTCCTGCCCCAGCTCCCAAGTCGGAAAACTCCCCAAATCAGAGCAAACATGACATTTGTGAATACATGTAAATATATAGATTGAAGGAAACTCACCAGACATTTTTGCAATACCCATGCCTTGCTCATCTTTGATTCACACATGCAGTGATTTTTTAGGTGTTGAATACAACCCACAAACATATTTGGATGGAAGGTTTTTTCCCAATTTGTTGGACACCTTCATCATTGGATGCTCTGTTGTGGAGTGCGCCATTGGCCGGGTACATGAACAATATGGCATGTTTCTCCACTTTTTTTGGAGGAACGCAGAACAAACCTTGTGTTTGACAAGCGATTGGAAACATGTCTAGCAATTAAACATGTGGTTGGATTCGTGTAGTCAATCATGGAATCATATTGGGGGTTTGTTTTTGCCAACAACACTCTCTTTTCTGGGGTCCGAGTCCCAAGTCAAAGCAGGGGGCTGCAAGTGAGACACAAGGTACATTGTCATTGCTGCAGTTGGTGATGATGTGGAGATCAGCGCTTTGTCCTTGATGAGGCAGGCAAACCTATCATTCTTGTTTCTTCAGGACTCCTCTTGCACACCGCAGGAAACCAAACAAAATGATTAATGTAAAAACTTAACTGTGTTCCCACTTTTCGTTGACTGAGTGGCACTGTCTTTTCTCTGCATAGGCATGATCTTGACACAAACTGCTGTGGTGTGTTGATAGATTTTGCATTCAACCAGGATCTTTCGCCTTCTGCGGATTCTCAGAGTGATTCGCCTTATTCGAGTCTGTCAAGATCTTAGGGATGCTGCAGTGACGTCTTGACCGAACAAATTAGAATAGAAACCATGGTTGTAAGATGTTGTACTGTAAGTTTGTAAAAGAAATATGGACACCCATGCAGCTTCCACTTTGTGGACTTCGAAAAGAACTTGTTCAGTAACTACTGTAGACAATACAAGACATGAATGTGACAACAGACATCCAACTGCAAGCGAGTTCAGAATATCCGTCTCCATGTCATACATAATTATATAATGATTATGCATACGACAGAACCTGGTCATGATGTGTTAGGCAATCTTAAGTATGTGAAGGAAATTCCACGCTGTGTTGAAATTGGATTGTCCTACTGAGAATAATTCCGCGCACTGCGTGTCCAGGTCCAAAGCTCTACAGGATCTGCACCAGCTTGGTAGCGTTACTCTTCATACTTGAGTGTTTGTTCCATGTTGCAACAAATGGTGATGTCTGTCATTGCAATTCGCGGCCACAAACTGTCACTACATAGATTCGCAGTGACGCTGAGGGCGGTTCGAGCCGTTTCTTGGGTTTTCTTGCTGCTGTTCGTCTTCATGTGCGCTTCTGTCCGAGCATTGGCATCTTCAGAAGCAAATCCCACACCACTTTCCGGTCATTTCCGGAGAGCCAACAGATCCATGTGACTATCCCGCGGGAACATGTCAGGTACATATCTGCTCTTAGTTGCACCGTTTTACTTTCAAACTCACAAGTCCCTTTGATTCGTCTGGACCTAAGGTCAAAGAAGTTCGCTGTGAGTTTTTCATGACGGTGCAATGTATATTACAGGTAGACTGTATACTTTCAATGGGCTCAACTGATTTTTTCCTGGCGTTCAACACATCTGCAGTGAGGTGATAATTTTGGTGGCGTTTTCCCAAGTTTATACATTCACTTTGTGGTCTTGCCCTGAGAGATGCTTCATTCATGGCGTACGACTACAAAATGAGAACAAAGCGAAGTGATGAGAAACTGCTGAAAGATGCTGAAAGCCTGACAAAACGATGCCAAGTCTTGGCCAATTGGCCACAAGAATGTTACGAAAAATGGGGAAGTTGGCTAGTTGTTATTCGCGAACGAAGTGAGAATAGGAGGTGTGGGGGGGTAGTTGCTTGGAGGTGCCGAAAACGTCGTAAATAGGTGGTGTTTTAGGATGTTTTAGGCGTCAGAAAGGTATGGTTTTGCAGGGTAATGTATATTGCGGCAAAATAGTGACGGTGGGTATCGATTCCCCGTAGGCCCGGTTTTCTTGGGTCAGTCAGGTGGAAAGATAGATGGGCTACCTAGTTAGAGAAGTGGATGGGGAGAAAGACATTGCTGGAGAGACTGGAGAGAGAAGGAAGTTTGCCTGAAATCTGAAATAACGAGAGAAAGAGAGAGAGAGAGAGAAAAACAATCCAAAAATTCTGGATTTTTTGGACATTTTTGGCCCCTCTATTCAACCACACAAGATGCGACCACTGCAACCCCATGGAGATGAGAAAAACCCAACAACAATTTCTTGCACGTCAGTGGGCATGTCAATCCATGCTCCTTAAATTGAATTGAGCATGCCCGGCGAACTCCAGGATCCCACGAAATGTAATGACAATGTACGGTGCAAAAAATGTCACCTGCATGGTAAGGGTGTCGTACCCTCAACTTTTCCAACCAGCAGATGCTACGTTTTGGACGTACACGCCTCCCAAGGGTTCTATGTAATGTAAGTCTGGCTTGATTCTCCGTTGGAGCCTGAATCGAACCAAACACCGGAGCCAATGAAGTGCCCCACCCCGGACAAAAATGCACCCTTTTGCTCAGTAGCTAACTGTCGGTGATGACTTGGCGCTTCACGGCCCGGCGAAAAATGAGATCACGAAGAAACCACGGGGCGTGCCCTGACATTTTGCGGAAAACCCTAAATCCATGGGTCAATCATCAGTTTCCCGACATTTTTACACGACCATAACTTAGAAGGAAAGATGTTTTCCTTCTCGGGTTTTGACAAAACAACTGAAGTTCAACATGATATCATGGGACTGTTCCAAGATGTTCAAAGTCTACGGTGGGTAGTTCTCGGCATTCACAAAATGCGAGCACTCTCACTTGCCTTGCAGCCTAGATACTGACAGTGGAGGGATTTCCGGAGCTTGTGGCTGCAATTGCAGAGGCCTGGGGTTTTGTTGCTTTGGAGAAAAGCAAGGCACATGATTTATACGCTTTCGTGAAATCTGCGCCACATGCATTTGGTACATGAGAAGCGCAGAGAATTGCAAGGAGAGTGGCTGGCTTTGGTACATCTACTTTTGCTGTCGACAACCTAGTACTAAGAAAGCTCCACTGTCTAGCCAGCAGAGATGGTTGTTGGCCAGAAGCAGGGACCCTGCTGCACACAAAAACCACAACTTGAAAGCATTTGCCTGTCACGTTGTGCTGGTGGTTGGAATGTCTCTTACTTGCCTGTTTCGTCCAGTCTTGTGCAAGTCTTGGAGGGATGTTTGAATCTACAAACGGCTTGCCCTAAATGATACCCTTTCCCTAGTCCGCACGTGGTGCTGGATGAGGCTATATCCTCTTCACCAATGTCATGGTCATGAACACTGTCACAGGTCCATCCACATGAGAAACAGGAAAACAATGGGAAAGGTGAGACAGGTTAGGTGATGGATGCACTTGGTAGCAGAAATGACTCGGAAATGCAGTGACAGTGACAGTCTCTGCGTGGCAGGTGTCATTTGCCAAACAGTCGTGTCGCAGGGCAGCGCGGATCCTGGCGCCAAGGTTTGGAGCACTTGCTTCAGAGTCTTATGAAGAAAAATGAAGAAAACTGAAGAAATAACAAAACGAAAGACAGCCAAGGCATACGAAGAAACAAAGTGGCACGACATAGCACAGTACAATATAGTATGCAAAAGACATCACAAGAAAGACAGCCACGATCTAGCTGCTCAAACCATTGATTTTTACTGTCACTCATGGCGAACGTTTGGACACGAGAGGCACAGTGCTTCAAGGAATTTGACAAGCTGAAAGAGGTGCAAGAACTTTTGCAAGGGACATTTTGTGCAGCAATGGGCAGCGAAGGTTTTTGAATCGAGTCTGATAACCTTCTCTGACTTTGGCCGTGCAGTGTGCGCATTTCAGCAAAGCGGGTTTGGCTGTTAGTGATCCCAATCCTGAAGCCCTGCTCAGAGACGCTGTAATAAACTGCAACACCGGACAATCCCGGACATAGTTTCTGCTTTTGCATTAGAAGCTTGGAGCGCACGAACAGACTTGAAATACCCCAGCTGGCTCATCCCAGCACAAGCACTAGAAGCCGACAAGGGCTTGAGATGATCGTGAAGACATGTGAAATCAGACAAAGTCCACAAAAGTCCAGGTGGCATCTCCAACAGCAAGTGGTTGTTAAGTCTAATGAAGATGCGCAACTCGGACCGCATCATCTCCGTCAAGTATCCTTCTGCACTGCCGGCCCCTTGCCTGAACCCAACAACCCCCTGAGATTGGTGGAAACCTTAACCTCGGGGTGGAAGCTGGAATTCTGAAACCCATTCTGAAACGTCTAAGGTTGGAAACCTGAAAGATCTGGAAGCCTGAAACTTGCCCTGGGAGGCTGCAATCTGAAACCCTGAAATCGTGGAAAGTTCCTAGGATCAAATCTCTTGGCTTCCGGCAAGCACGAAGACCCCAAAGCATTCTGCTTTCGGGGAAAACATGCAATTTGTCAAGGGTCTTGCCTTGGAAGCATTTTTTGATACTTTACGAAAAGAGGACTCCTAAAAGGACAACATGTTGGCGTTACCTGCATGAAGCTACTAGCGCTGCAGGTTTTTCAATGCATTTTACTACTGTGGTTCACCCGATCGAGCCATAACTCCATATGCAGTTGCATGTGGTCAAAGAAACCATAAGTTTCAAAAGTTGGGTGGCATGTAACATGGCATGGCCACCTGCACAAGGATGACACGCCATTGAACAAATGGCTCAAGGTGCCTCTTGCAAAAAAGAGGGCACCAGCAGCTGCGAAGTTGCACCTGTGAAACCACGGGTTATGAGCCCAAGGTGACTCGACCTGGCATGGAGTTGAGCCGACGGAGAGAAGCTTCTGTGCAGCGGCGGGCAGCTCAAGCGCTAGCTGGCGAAACAACAGATGCGCAACTGCAGCAGCTGATGGATGATGCGGCAGTGGCTGGGACTACTGGGGCGAGTGCCTTGTCTGGACCTGGGAACATTGGGTGCCTAGTGTTACTGGGGGTGACTTGTTGGCTAACTTGCAACCTATGGGTCCACCAATGTCCTTCTCACCGGGTGATTTTCTTGAGCCAGTTAGAGGTGAAACTGCTAAGGGTGAAAAGAACCTCGAGGTAAAGGGAGAAAATCCTGAAGTGAAACGTGTTGTTGTGTCTGAACCGAGTTCTGATGCCCGTAGAAGTGATGGTGTTGATGGGAATGCCTCTGGTTCCCCCCAAAATGGTAACGGTAAAGGTCAAGGAGGCCATGTTGCCACGGGAAAGGGAAACGGTGGGACCCAACAAGTTACCCAGGGTTCAAGGGGTCGGCAGGCGAAAAATGAGCCTGGTCAGCCAAGTGGGTTGGACAGGAATGTTGTTGGTGAAAACCCTCCTCAAATGTGGGTCACCGGTGATGTTGTGGGGAAAAATGAAATCCCAAAAAATGTGGGGCAACATGGTAGTGAAAAACATGTTGTTCATGGCCAAGGGGTAGAGGGATCAATGCCTAGTGGTTTGTGGGTCCAAAACCAAGTGAACCCGTTTTGGAGTCCTGACTGCAAACGTGAAGCTCTTCGAGAAGCTTATGGGCCTGGCTATGAAGGTCAGGACCTTATGCGACTTGGTTTTAGTGCTGGGTTTCAGGATGCTTCGCAACTTGGATTTAGCGCTGGGATTCAGGAGCCACTGCAGTCAGTGTCAAACACCGCCACACCACAAAAAGGGTATGTTGAAATGGATCCTGTTGAGCTCTTTAGGCTTAGGTGTTTGCATGAAGCCGAGGAAAAGTTTCGGCAAGGTGTGCTGTCTTTGAAGTCCGAACCGAAAAGGGAAGTAGGACAAAAGATGGTTTTTGATGAGTGTTGTGAGGGTTTGGGAGTTGTTGGTGGAAAAGGGGATGGCATGAAAAATGAACCATCTCTGCAAGGGTCACAAAGTTCCTTTGTTTCGGTGCCAGAGCCTTTGGTTGAACTGTTTGTCCGTAGGCCTCCACCGGGTCCACCACCACCTTCACCTCCAAAAGTGTCTGTTGTGGGATGTGGGAATATTGTAGGGAATGTTTGCCCCCCACCTCCTGTGTTGCCACCATTTCCGCCTTCGATCACAGGCTTTGGCCCAAACTCAGGCGTTTGTGGTGAAAATCCCTCGGAAACTCTGAGGACTGTCGATTTGCCGAAGTTGGCAGGTGATGCAACTGCGGTTCAATATGGTGATTGGCTCAGCGTGGTTGACACGATGATGGGCGACTTGTCGTACACCAGTGAAACTTGGTGGAAAATGGTCCGTGGTGTGTCGGATCAGTGTTATCAAACATGGTTGATTTCTGGACCTCTTGAAAGGTTAAATTTGAAGCCTCAAGCCACTCCTGAAATGGGAATGTTTCCAAGAACGGAACGTCGTGCACTGTCTATGCTGTTGGCTGCAATTCCTGAAAATGTGAGGGATGAAATGATTGCTAGCCGAAAACTGACTGTTGATCAATTGCTCTTTCGGTTGTCAGTGTTGTTTCAACCTGGAGGGTCTGCTGAACGTACCAAATTATTGCACATGTTGACTGATGGAAAATGTGGTAACAGTGTGAATGAGATTCTGGAATGGCTGCGTCAATGGAGACGGAATGTTCAAAGGGCTGTAGAACTGAATGTTGTTCTCCCTGATGGTATTGTGCTGTTAGGTGCCCTTTCCAAATGCTCCGACTGCCTTAGCCAGAAATCTCCGCAAGTTGCTTACAGATTGAATTCGGTGCGCCAGCAGCTCAACCTTGACCGCCAGCCGCACACTGCAGTGATTCTTCGCTACTCCGAGCATCTTCAAGCTGAAGCTGAGGACTTGTCGCTTGGTGCTGGGGGAAAAACGGGGACAGCTGTGAAAGCTGCTGCATTGGGTGTTGATAGGCCTCCAGGGTTGCCACAAAATGGGGATGATGGGAAGCCCCAAACTCAGAAAAAATATCCATGTAAGTATTGGATGACCGAAAGAGGGTGCACGAGGGGTGATTCATGTAAGTTTCATCATACTCAGTTGGATCCCAAAAGTGGTAGATGTTTCAATTGTTCGGGTGTTGGACATTCACGGACTGACTGCCCAGTGAAAAAAGGGAATTGGAACCCCAAAAATGATACCCCAAAAAAGGTTGCCAAAACCACCAAAAGTGAAGGTAAGGGGACCCCCGAAAAGGGAAAGGGTTCTGGTGTCCATGAAAGCCCTGAAAAAACCTCAAATGCTGCCTCAACGGCAGATGTGTCTCTTGGATGTGAAACGTCAAAACGTACGGATGGGAGTGAGAATGGTGGGAACCCTGAAAATGTGTCGGGGATCATCACTGATGCTTCCACCTTGTTGAAAACGTTGAAACCGTGCAGTAAAGCGGTGAAGGTGAAACGGGTTATGCCCTCTGATGGGCCGACTGGTCTCTTGGATGGTGGTGCAACAAATGCACTCCGTAGGGGAACTCCACAGGAATTGGAAGCCTCTGAAACTGTGTTGGTTGAATTGGCACATGGGTCTGTGGAACTGAAACAACACCCCCTTACGGGAACTATCCTTGCTGAAAAAGCTGTTGAACCCATCGTACCACTTCGAGGGTTGATCGAATTGGGTTTTGTCATCAAATGGAGTTCAAATGGATGTGAAATCAAACGCCCCACCAGGGGCACAATCAATTGTTGGCTTCGGAATGGTTGTCCTGTTGTTTCCGAGTCAAATGCACTGGCCTTGATTCATGATGTGGAATCTATGGAAATGGCGAAAAGAATCCCTGTAGGAACTCATGAACCTACCCCCGGAAATGTTGAGGAATGGTGGAGTTCTAGGTTCCCAAATGTCCCAAAAAGAATTTGGAAATACATGAGTGGTCAAAACATGTCCTTACAGGGTTGTCACCTGCCGTGGAACCGTGCACAAAGGCGACGTCACTCTCAGGCCAAAGCACTGGTGATCCATTTGTATGCGGGCGAATCAGCCAAGGAATGGGATCATGGATGGCCGCCTGGACTAGAGGTTGTCACCTTGGACGTTCTGAACGGCCAGAACGTTCACGATCCGGCCACTTGGGCGTATGTCTGGGAACTGGCTGGTTCTGGAAAAGTTATTGCAATCATTGGTGGGCCACCTTGTAGGTCTGTGAGTCGAATGTTGGAAAAACAGCCTGGACCACCAAGACTTAGGGGACGTGATGGGGATGATCGTTTTGGGCTACCGATGTTGACTGAAGCCCAACAACAAAAAACTGATGGAGATACTGCGATGTTTCTCAAACAGTTGGGGTTGTACATGCATGCTGAAGAAAGTTGGAACCCCGAAACATGGCCGCACATGGAACATGTCAAAAACAGGGTTGGGTTTTTCTTGGAATCCCCACAAGACCCGAAAACCTATCTTCCTGATGGGGCTGGTGATGAATCGGCTAGTTTTTGGGCATGGGATGAAACCCTTGCGTTTTTGGCCAAGTATGAAAATGTTGGCATGAGCCTTCTCAGTTTTGATCAAGGTGCGTTTGGTCATGTTAGGAAAAAACCAACAACATGCATGTCAAACCTGCCCGATATGTGTGAACTTGATGGGTGCCGATCCGGTCAGAGGGAAAGGCATCTTGTTGTGCACTTGGATGAGCGACTGCAGCAGACCTCAACGTGGTCATTGTGGGCTCCTGGTCTTCGTGCTGCTCTCCGCACATCGCTGCTGGTCTTGGGTGAATGGTATGGGTTGGCACCACCAAAGCTTTCCAAAAGTTTGGGGATTGAACAGTGGCGTCAACACATTGCCCAGGGTCACCAGCCTTACCTAAGGGATTGTCGAACATGTGTTCTCAATATGGCGGGGGCGAAACCACATAGGCGACGGGAAAACCATGGTAGTTCTGCTTGGACTATGGCTGTTGATCTTGTTCCTTTGCCTAGGGCGCGAGACTTAGCCACCCGAAAAATGGCCAAGTATGCCTTGGTTGCCACTGCACTTGTTCCGGTTTTTGGGGATAGTGAAACCTCCAATTCCTCTGAAATCTCAAAAGACCCCAAAAATGGTGATGAAGTTGAACCCCCAAAAGAGGTTGTTGAAACTGTTGATGCCAATTGGGGGGAGGGTCTCGAAGAAAAGGAGTTTGTACTTCAGGGGGAGCTGGATGAACCATGTGATGACCCAAAAAAGGTCCCTGACGGTGATGATGATGAATATGAACCCTCAATTGCTGGGGATGAAATCGTAGCTGACTTTTCCAAAGAACCCAAAAATGTCCCTGTCAATGCTGGGGATGAACCTTTGGATCCGGATGCTCAGCTGCACAAAGAGGTTGAAAAGTTGTCAGCACCCTTGAAAGTCCGACATGTCACTTTGATGGAACCAGTCATGTCAAGGGGTGTTCAACATGTTTTGCCTGCCATGGATCGAATCATGACCCGAATGAAATACAAGGGTGTTTGGGTGAACAGAATCCATTCAGACCGGGCGAAAGAACTGTTGTCCTCAAAATTTCGGTCTTGGGTTGCCCACCAAAACGTCATGCAGTCCTTTACAGCGGGAGATGACCCCCAAAGCAACGGCCATTGTGAGGCCGAAGTCAATCAACTGAAAAGACGTACCAGACTGTTGCTTCATACTGCATCCCAAGAAAACACTCACTGGCCACAGGCTATGAGGTATGCGGTTGAAGAACGGTTGAGAGGTCAAATGAATGCTTTGGGTTCGCCAACTCCAAAAATGTTGCCATACAACTCAAACGTTTTGGTGAAACGAAAACGATGGCACAACCGCCGTGATTTGATGCCCCGACCGTTTGTTGAGGCCAAACTGCTGTGTCCAAGCCCGGACATGACCAATGGATGGCTTGTGTTTACCACCAAGGAACGCCAAGTTTTGCATGCACGTGAGGCCATTTTGCCTGATCCAGTTGGAGACCAAGTTCACTTGCAACTGGAGGAAGCAGAAGCTGGCTCCAAACCTCCTCGCCGCCTTCATGGCAAGCAGCCTATGCCTGGACATCAACCAATGCGAGTGCCTCTGCCAGAAATGCCACGGGATGACCGTGGGGGGGAGTCCTCTTTGGTTTTTGATGGTTTTGATGGTTCAAAGGGTTGTGAAAAAGGGGTTGAACATGTGCATGAAAACCCAGAAGGGGAAAAAGATGAGATCGACCGATGTTTGGAAGAACTGATGAATAAAGAATTGAAAAAATTGGGCTCCACTACCAATGCCAAGGGAATCCCAAAACCCGAAAACCCTGAAAATGATGATGTGGGGGAATACCAAAAACGGGTTGTGGTCAAAACGGAAACCTTGGATACCCTTGAAAAGCAGTTGGGATGGATGCATGAAAATGTGGTTGATTCTCTTCATGATTTGTTGGATGTCGTCCCCTCAAATGAATATCTGGGAAACTTTTGTGGGTCACGAATCGACTGGTTGCAAACGGAAAGGGAATGGTTGGAACGGGATCTCATAACCCTCAAAAAGGCCAAGGAAAACCATGTGGTTCATGTGTGTGGCATGCAACTTGAAAATGGGGAATTGGCAGGTCAGGGGGAGGTTCTTCAAACCACCACCATACCCCTAAATGATGTTCGAAAAGAACTTCCGTTGTGGAAGGAAGCCATGCTGAAGGAATACCACAGCCTGGTTCATGAGACGAAAGCCATTGAACCTGTTGAGTTGTCAATTTTGGACCAAGAAAATGTTGAGTTTGTCCCCGGAAAGTTAGTCACTGTTCGAAAAGCGGGTCCAAATGGGGGAAAGAAAAAGTGCCGCGCCGTAGTTTGTGGCAACATGCTCAGCAGCGACTTGGATCCAGCTCCAGGGAGTCTCTATGCTTCAGGGGCTGATGGAATTCTCATTCGGGCAACACTGGCTCACTCGGTCGAAATGGATTGGGGCATTGGCCTGGCTGATGTTCGCACAGCATTCCTCCTTGCACCTCGACCGAAACCTGTGGAAACTCGGGAGGTTATTGTTGTGCCACCAAAAATCCTGGTTGAAGCTCAAGTGTGTAAGCCCACGGAAAGATGGAGGGTTCACAATGCGTTGTACGGATTTGGAACATCACCAGCGCATTGGGCTGTCCACAGGGATAACACCATGTCGGGTTTCAAATGGGATCTTGGTGAAAAGCACTTGTACCTCCAAAAAAACCCCGAAGGGAACTTGTGGAAAATCATGCAACAGGGTTCAAATGGTTGTGTTGATGTTTGTGTTGGTCACGTTTTGGTTTATGTTGATAACATCATGGCACTTGCAAAAGATGAGGTTAGGCAATCGTTTTTCGACCGCTTGCAAAAAGAATGGAAATGCAGTGATGTTGAAACGGTTGACCAAAACAATTGGGTGCGTTTTTGTGGGTTCGAACTAAAAAGGTACGGGGATGGGGTTAGCTTGATGGTTGGCCAAAAAAGCTATACCGCTGAACTGTTAAAAAGACATGATGGTGTTGCCCCCAAAACATGTCCCATGCTGAAGTCCGAACATGAAGAACCCCTTGAAGAAAACCTTACCACCGAAGACATAAGGGCTGCTCAGGCGATCACGGGAGAACTCCTTTGGTTAGCAGGTAGGAGTAGACCCGACTTGTCATATGTGGTAGGTGCCATGGGTCGTCAAGTGTCAAAAAGACCAAAGTGGGTTCAAAAGGTAGGAGACCATGTCTTAGGGTTTTTGAGCACAACACAGGACACATGCCTGGTGTACCGCCCTTGCAACAAGGATCACGGTGCTTTAGGTACTCTCCAGGTACCCCGACATGGATGTTTGCTGGAAGCCTTTGCAGACATCTCCTTCGCTCCTAATGGCGATCGAAGTCACCAAGGTATCATCATTTGCGCTGCTGGATCACCAATTCAGTGGGAAGCCTCTCGGCAAGCATTTCATACCATGAGCACAGCGGAAGCTGAGTTGGTAGGTTACTGTGAAGCTGCCACCATGTTGAAATCAGTTGAGGCTCTCATGAAGGTCATTCACATGTCATGTCCAAGTGATGGTTTGGTTGACGGGTCGCATGTTGACCACAGTTTTGAAAAAGTGGTTTATGGGGATAATTCCAGCGCTTTGAGCATCCTAATGAATCCGGATGGGGGATGGAGAACAAGGCATTTACGTCTTAGGTCCTCATGTCTCCGAGAACTTTTAAGGGATGACCCTCAAAACTGGAAGGTTCGACACCAACGGGGAATCGACTTGCCTGCTGATATGTTGACCAAACCCATAGTGTTGCAAAGGGAATGGATCAAGTTTTGGCATTTGTTGGGTTTTCATGTTGACCCCGAAATCCCAAAATATGGTGAAGATAGCCCCAAAACCAAAACCAAAAACAAACCTGCCGTGCCGAGCCCTGTTTCAGGACTTGAAAGCACTAAGGAAAAAACTGAGGAAACTGATGATGACCTCACCGTGAAGAAGGTCAAAGCACTGGTTTGCATTGCTGCGCTGTCTACGGCTGCTATGGCGAAGTGCTATGCAGCTGACCTGCGGCTGAAGTGCGCTAACCTGGTGCTGGAACTGGCGAAGTGGCTTACTGCTGTTTGGCATTCTCCACCTTCAAAAGAAGGTTCGCCCAAAGAGGCCTGTTCAATAGGGTGGGAGGTGGAAGAACCATCAAGAGCCATTGGCCAGAAGAAAGTCCAAAAAGCCAGGGGACACGAACCGGCTGCAACAAATCTTCCAAGGGAAAATGAACCTGGAAGATCAACCCTGAAAAATGAAACCTCGAAATATGTGGAAGCTCCAAGGGAAAACGAACCTGGAGACAACAACCTTGGGGAGTTTTGGGAACCCTCAAATGAAGTTTGTTGGGATCACCGTGAATACCATACCCCTCAAGAGTTTTGGGATTGTACCTCCGAAGATGAATTTGGGGATTGCGTGGCTTGGCACTCTTGTGGACAGGCGCAACATGTTTTAGAGTCCGTTGGTTGTGACTCTCCTGTTGAAAAACATGACGTCAGTTCATGGCCACTGTTGGCCGTTAAGCACCACTGCCCAACGGGCTGCCCCGGTCGTAGTCCGGTCAAACTCGCAGCCATGGCGCCAAAGATGTCCAAGCCGAAGCCTCCTGTGCCTCCGCAAGTGCTTGGGCCTCCAGCTGCTGCTGCCGCTGCGCCGCCTGCTGCTGTTGGGCCAAAACGAAAAGCTCCACCGCTGATGCTGCTGTGTGCATCGGCTATGGGAGATGCTGCAAGCTCTGCGGGTCGTCCAAAGCAAGACCCATACATCGGCACTTTGCCGAAGTTCCCGCCTGCGAGAAGGGAGGCTGAAAAAGCCCAGAAAAAATCTGGGGGTACGGGGCTAGATGAAATGCCTCGACATGGACCTTGGTTGGATGAAAAATACCGACAGCCAAATACAACTGGAAAAAAGGACTCTTGGTCCGTTGCAAAATGTGGAAATGAGATCTTCTTGGTGAAGGTCCATAGAGCGCCTCGAAAACAGCGCTTCCACCCACTGCACCGCTCAGCACCTGTTGAGGCGAAGTTTTTGACAGGTGAGAGGGTTACCAAGGCCTTTTTCCTGAACCCTGCAGATGATGGTCCGGGATTTTTGGTCTCCGACAGATGGGACAATCCCGTTGTCCGGTCCGAAGCAAAATGGACTGGGTACACTTTCCTCACCATGAGGAACGAAGCTTTGGAAGGTCTGAAAATACAGCTGGAACCAGCTGATACCGCTGATGGACCTCCGTGGCCTGCTGCTTCCCCTGCAAAGGAGGACGACATGGACGTGCACGTCGGTCTTCACAGTGAAATGCTGACTCCAAGGCGCCAAAGACCCCAAAGGGAACCTGGCCTGGTAATCGGCCGTTTGTACCTGGATGGATGCTTGGCTTCGAGTGGAACTGGGACTTTGTCAAGTGCTGAGTCTCAGGAAACAAGGCTGGTACCTATGCATGACCCGACCAGCCCCTACAACAAGACTTCAGGAACTACCTCGGTGGGATACAATCGTGGTGGTGGTGGCATCATTCGACGTGGTGTTGCCGCTCTGGAGCCGGCCTCTTCGAGCTCTGGATATGACCCACGACTCCCAAGGTCCTACTTGCCTCTGACAGAGGATTGGGATGTACCGCTGGTAGAATGGGCTCTTGTCACTGATGACGAGGATGAAGAAGATGAAAACCTCAACAATGAGGAGGAAGAGCCTGTGCCTTGAGGATCTGGCTTTATGCTGCTGGAGCTCTACTGAGGGCCGGAGGCTGAGTTTTGAATGTTTTCCTGAACTGCAGTAAACTGCAGGGGGGAGTGTGGTTCACCCGATCGAGCCATAACTCCATTTGCAGTTACATGTGGTCAAAGGACCATAAGGTTTAAAAGATGGATGGCATGCAACATGGCATGGCCACCTGCGCAAAGAATACACGCCATTGAACAAATGGCTCAAGATGCAAGCTCTTGAAAAGATAGAGCGCGTCAGCAGCTGAGAAGTTGCACCTGTGTGAAACCACGGATTCAATACAGCGTTGATGCCAGTGTTCAAGTGTGTTGATGCATGTTATTATGATTTACTGAATTTATTGTACCAGTAGTACCGCACAAGGCGGTGGCGGAAGTTTCAAAAATGGAAAACCTATAGGAGAGGTGAGTTGGTGTGACGCAAAAATGGCAGAGCGAACCCACTGATGGATTGAAAGGTGGTTGAGTGTTTCTCCCTTTCTGTCTCTCTTTCTCTCTTTCTCTCTGTGTCTCTTTTCGCCATCTATCTACAGAGCTACCTTTCTAGCCATCTACCTATCTACCTGTCTATTCATGTATCTATCGATCGATTTGTTTATTCACCTATCTATTAAACTGTCTATTTTTCTGTCTATCCAGCCATTCATCCATCCACTTACTTCTCTCTGTTAGTTTTTTTTCCCGTCCATCTCTTCATCGATCCATGTCCACAGCTATCCATCACCATGTTCTTCGTTCTGTTTCTCTATCGATTCATCCATGCATCTGTCCGTCTACCTCTTCTTCCAGCTGTCCATCCATCTATCTAGCTACCCATGCGTTTATCTGGTCATCGACGCTTCTAGCGATCTTTCGATCTAGCGATCTATGTGTCCACCTGTCGATCCATCTACCTGTCTATTGATCAATCTGTCTCTCTATCTAGCCAAATATCTTTCGATTTATCTTCGATGTATTTATGGATCTTGCGATGCATCGATCTGTCTATCTATCTATCGATCTATTTACCTAAAGTACCGCGCCTGCCACGAAAAAGTTAGTCCAGGTCATACGAAACGCTGCACCTGTCACGAAATAGCATCTTGGCATAGCTGACGATTTGATACGCCAAAATGCAACCCCTCTCAGGAAATCAACTCCTTGAGCTCCGAACATCTCTGCTGAAGATGCCTCTTGTACTGCGCCTGCCACGAAAAATGCATCTGTGCAGATCCTCTTCAAATCTCCCACGCCTGCCATCGTTTTTGAAAATGCTACAAAACCCTCACGTTTTAGTCACTTTTCAGTGGATGCACAATCCACTCCACCTACCACACAAAACGACGTCTGAACGTCCAAAATGTCTCCGAGACCCTCAGTTTTTAACACTTTTGACTTCGAAATGTGCTTCGCGCCACAACGCCGTGCACTTTTTCGACATCGCAACTTCCAAAACTGCTCCGAACCCCTCGTTTTTAACACATTTTACTTCCAAATGTGCATCTCAACTTCCAAAAGTGCTCCGAGACCGACAGTTTTAACATTTTTACTTCCCTATGTGTCTATCTATGCATCTTTTCATCCGTCAAGTTCTCTCTCCACCTGTCCTTCGATCTACCGCTTGACCTGTCGATCAATCTGTCTAACCGCCACGTCGACAACAAAACAATGCTGCTATAGACTTCTGTTGGCAGCATCAAAAACGAAGCAATTCTGCGAGACTTTCTCACTTTTTGCAGTTGAAAACATCAAAAACGAAGCGCTTCTTCGAGACTTCCTTCAAAAATGGAAAGTTGACTGTACAGCTGACGGCCTCGTGCCAATGCGTTTTGCGATTTTTCCATGCCGTGTCTCTAAAGTACTGCGCCTGCCACGAAAAAGTTAGTCCAGGTCATACGAAATGCTGCGCCTGTCACGAAATAGCATCTTGGCATAGCTGATGATTTGATACGCCAAAACTGCAACCCCTCTCAGGAAATCAGCTCCTTGAGCTCCGAACATCTCTGCTGAAGATGCCTCTTGTACTGCGCCTGCCACGAAAAATGCATCTGTGCAGATCCTCTTCAAATCTCCCACGCCTGCCATCGTTTTTGAAAATGCTACAAAACCCTCACGTTTTAGTCACTTGTCAGTGGATGCACAATCCACTCCACATGCCACACAAAACGACGTCTGAACGTCCAAAATGCCTCCGAGACCCTCAGTTTTTAACACTTTTGACTTCGAAATGTGCTTCGCGCCACAACGCCGTGCACTTTTTCGACATCTCAACTTCCAAAAGTGCTCCGAGACCGCCAGTTTTTAACACTTTTTACTTCCAAATGTGCTTCGCGCCACAACGCCGTGCACTTTTTCAACATCTCAACTTCCAAAAGTCCGATCCTGAGGTGTTTTGTACCTTTTCACTTCGAAATCGGCTTCGCGCCACAACGGCGTGCAACTTTTCATCTCTCATCTCCCCACATGTCTCCGCACCCGCCGCTTTAGCGAGCCTACTTTTCAACCCTCCGGAGCCACAAAACCACGAAAAAACACAGTGTTTCGCGACTGTCCTACCTTTTCGCGCACCTGCATCTTCTTTCTTCTGATCTTTTCTCTTCTGACTCTTCTCCCTGCTGACTGCTTTTTCATCTCTCCATATTGTCGGAAGTTTGACTTCTAAACTTCCTTCGATGATGTAAATAAAACACATATCACATATATTCATATATACTTGGCATTGCACATGTTGCATCTTGTTGCACTATCACCGGAGTTATACGTACATCTTGTTGCACTATCACCGGAGTTATACGTACCGTACAACAAACCCTCGACTCACATCGACCCACATCGACCCCCCATGGTCCCATGGTCTACCTCGGTTGGGCGGTGAGCGTCTCCAAAGTTCATCGCCGGGTCGACGCAAAGGCCACAGGGAAAGGTACAAAGAGCTGCGACGCATCAAACACTCTTCTTGTGCACCCCACATGCCGGATAGCCAGCCGCCCCCCGCATCACACCTTGACAAAACTTGACAAAACTTGATACAAGAAATCATACTTGATATTACTTGATCACAAGATATCACAAGATATCACAAAATATCACAAGCTCACACTGTCATTGAATTTGATTGAGGCTGAACACACATTCGAGACGCTTTAGTTGCACAACTGCATGAGGCAACATGTGCAAAATGCAAACTTGAAGAAGAACTGCCAAAATGCCGAGACACTCATTTGCAAAGTTGATCAGAACAGGCCTGTAACCAGAATCTCCCAGAATGTGCCCAGCCTGCGGAAGGGAAAGGACGTACATTTCGGAAGATAAACGCCTCGACCCTGCGTTGCGTTCCTTTACGATGCGTGAGGTAGAAATGTTTCCTGAACAGCAAAACACAATATATATATATATAAAATTTATATAATCAATTTTAATCAAACATCATCAAACATAACCAAAGTATAGAGATTCTTCATGATTCAGGGCAATTTGCATGACGGCACTCAAGGTCCGCCTTGAAGGTGTCCAAGTCTATGCACATGATCTTTGTTTCCCTTCCAGCATGAGGTACCGAAGGGGCCGGGGATTCCACCGAGAAGGGAAAGTACCTCAAGCAACGCCAAGTCAATGGACCCAATGGAAGGAAACTGGAAGCACCCTATGAGCCGAAAACATGCACCGACTCAGAAGGTTCACAGAAACCAAGCGCTGAAAGGAAGTTGGGCAATCAAATGATATCAAATGTACTTGCGGGAGTCTTCAGTCAAGATGCTGGCCCTCGGCTAGTCTTGCCTTGATATGAGGGGGCAAAGATGCCTTGGAACAAAAGCGCGACAATTGAAACTAGGAGCGACGGCAGCGACAACATTCTGCTTTCGTTTTGCCTTGTGCATCTTTGTGCTACTTGTCTGTCTCTTTTCTCTCTTTGCTCTGGGCTCGCGTACCAGGAATTCTAAGGTCTCCAGTGTGATCTCGCCTGGGACTTGCGCACATGCAGTACAGTGCAGTGACACCGCAAATCGAAAACAAGTACTGTGCAGTCCTTCTACAATGTGCCTGAGTGACGGCTGGGTGCAGGACTCCAAATGGGATTGCCAGGCTCAATGCCTTCTGCAAACTTTCGGACATTCTCCAGCTGTTTCCTGAGCTGTTTCGATAATTTAGATCTGTTTAGCGATGCTTTTCCTCCTATCTGGCGCTGTGAAATTTTGAGGGCTATATGCGCTATCAAGGCAAAGGCAACCGAGGCACTGGACAATAGCCCACTCATCTTCTGAAAAACCATCGGATTGCCAGACCATTGCGGCAACTGCCAAGATTTGACAAGTCCGCCAATTCACTCTGACTGAATGTTTTTAGGCACTCAGGCTGATATTTGGCTAATCTTTCACCAACAAGAGGTTCCAGCACAGAGCTCCTTGAACCCCAAGTCCAGTTGTGAGAACATCACTATCGTCACTTGCGGTTCAGAACTTCATGGCATCCTACTGCAACTGGCCACACCTTGTGACAAACCAAGGATTATGCTCTACACACTTTACACACTTGCGCTGTCACCAGCAGTGCTCTGCTGCTTTGCTCTTTGTCTCGGTCTCGGGAGACTTGCAAACTCAAGGATCTAGATCTAGATACTTTGCTCCCATCAATCCCGTCTTGAAAATGTCAACAGAGTTGACTGGAGCTCCAATCCAAAGAGACTCGTTGTGTCATCGAATGGACTCATTTCGTCCATGAGTTGGACAAGTCATGTCTCGATCTCACGGACATATATTCAGTTTCAAGTTCAATCAAATTCATTTAGCACCCACATCAGCACATCATTTCACATCCTGTCCTACGTTTTCCTGGGAATGAAACCTGGAGTGACCAAATTGCACAAGTGTCGGCAGCTGGAGACAGGAGACTTGTAGCTTGTGAATACAAAACCCATACCGCAAACAAGTTTGATGAAATACCCACTGCAATTTCTAGAATTCCGGACTATCATTACGGTCTTGTGTGAACCACTGAACTACAATAAATACATGTTCCCATGGTTTTCTTAATGTGCTTCAAAGAGGATCGGACATGAACTCATGGGCAACTTTGACCCAAGCAAAATGCTCGCAGTTCGTGCGCAGTTCGTGCGCAAACGCCTCCCTCATGCTGAACAATGCTGAACATATGGAGAAAAGATGAGAAAAGTCGCCCAAACAGCAATCTTTGAGTAAACACGACCAAAATTGCAGTTTCTACTTGGCATCTGTCCAAAAGAGCAAATTCTCAAAGCAGAGCACATTTATAGGAGGGCTGACACGAAACCTCAACCAGGACATTGCCAGAGCTGGAACCCCCGTCTGCAAAATGGTCGCATCCTGCCAAGGGATGGCTTAAGGGATGGCTTAAGGGATGGCTTAAGGGATGACTATGGGTGAAAAAGTCAAGCAACAAGTGAGAGAACAAATCCAACGTTCAAACCTGGGTGTCACACCTTAGTTTCTAACAGCATGGCTGCGATAGTGAGCAGAGGGCCCTCGATTGCTGCACTCTGCCACAAACAAGACATGTTTTTTCATCCTATATATTCCTATATACATTTTTCCCCACATTGACGTGTGGGGTTTTTGTTTTTAGTTCTGTATCCGCCGCCTCCTCCTCCTCGCCCGCCCGTCCTCCTCCTCACTCACCTCACTCACCTCACTCACCTCACTCACCTCACTCACACACACCAACACACTCACTCACACACACACACACTCACTCACACAGTCACACAGTCACACACTCACTCACTCACTCACTCACTCACTCACTCACTCATTCATGCACTCACTCACTCACTCACTCACTCACTCACACACACACACACTAGACAAGAATGGATCATTATATTGATCCGGCAGGAACTGAATCCTGAAACATGCAGATTAGATGGGAAACAAATTAATCAACGATGCATCCTACAAATAATGGAAGTTCTCTAGAATGATCTCCATGACCTGAATCGACATCAAAAAGAATAGAATAAGAATCAGAATATCAATGAACCAACGGTAATGTCATCGGCGAAGTCGTCGGCGAGGATTACCCAGCTAATACGTCGGCGACGATGTTGTCGGCGACCATGTAAAAACATGTGAAATAAATTGTTTGAAATTCGGAGTGGAATTCAGATTGTGACAACCGTGCAAATGTACCATGTCTGTCTTGGGGGTTCTGAGCTTAGCCCCTTGCTATTCCGAAAAAAATACAAGCGCAGGTACGTCCAGATGATCAGTCTGGATATCCTCCCAACTCATGAATAGCTTCGTTGGCAGTGGATTCATGAGTGGGCCACTGCCCCCTGCTTTAACAAATACAGAAAAAAGAAGTTTTACTGTACATCTATGCAGATGTGACACACACACACACACCCTGCCGAAGTAGGGTTCTTTTTGGAAGAAATTTGGCGGCTGTGATCTGCTGCACGAATTTCTGTATACCTTCGATACAGTGAAATGAGCTGGCTTCAGTCCGTAAGTCTATCTGCGCCTAAAAGGTTCAGCCGGTAGATTCAGAAGCTGAACTAGAGTATTGCTGCAGAGCTTGGATCGCGTCTGGGAAGCTCATGTGTGCCACCATTCCCCATGAAGCGGGGAGTTCCCCTGATGCCGTAGCTGCCGTCAATGATTCCAATAACTGCCTGGCCAATTAAGTTTGAAATAGTTGCCACATGTCCTCCGCCTCCTGGAGATGGAATAGTCTCAATACCAACGTGCCGATAAGGGTTGTTTCCATGTAGTAGGGGGATTTCAAAATGATGGCGCCAGTAATCCGCAGTTTGCTTCGACCATTCCCAATTTCCTAAAAGACCATAGGAGAAATGTTCAGGATCTCGACACCTGGAAATTCCCGAAGTGGATATTTCTTCAATGAAAAGTTCTCGCTCATTGTTGGAGTGTATGAAGATCTTGAAGTGAGCAGCTCCCTGACGCACTTTGTGACAAGTCAGTCGAAGAATAAACGGTTGATGAGTGCCAGGTACTAATAAAGAGGATTCCAAATAATTATACTGTCTAGTTCGCCACTCAGGTCGGTATTGTTCAAGAAGTTGTAGAATGGTCCAGTCTTCACGAACTTGAAAAACTTCTCCTTCGAGGTCAGCGTAGCGAAATTCCAAATCGGAGGGTACCATGTGGATGTCCCACTGTGTGCGAAGACGAGTTGCCAGTGCTGGTCGAAGACGGCTAAATTGTATGGTATTGGCTTCATCAGGGAGAATTTGGCGAGCCCAGGTGAATAATGCCTCCCGTTCTCCATCAGAGGTAAATCTGAAGTTGTGGTTCGCCAAAGCATTGAATAATTCATGGTCTCGTTCACTAGGATGGGTCAATGCCTGTAACGGGGAATACACTGGTAGGACAAAAGTTGCGCTTGCTGAGCTTCCCACAGTGAACATGGTTGGTTTCTTCTTCTGCACACCCTTTCCCCGTAGAATCCTAGCATGGAGCTTTGTCGTACCCCGGTCGCATTTTCACCCTCCAAAAGCTTTAAAATCTCATATATTTAAAAGAGGGTGATAATTGACCGTCCCACACCTGCCACGCAAAACGGACTTGAAAATGTGATCCGCGGGTGACCGAAATGGATGTTTTGTAAAGCTTTCAAGAAGCATAAACTTTGTTCCTCCTGAAGGGTACAAAAAGCTTATTGAGTGGGGATTGCCAAGTCATTTGCTGATTTTTGCACCTGCTTCAGCTTGGTCATTACTCCTCATAACATGCCTGTCTCCATCCTCTTTGTCTGCACTGCTACACATGTGCCGTGACGCAGGGTACAAAAAGCTTATTGAGTGGGGATTGCCAAGTCATTTGCTGATTTTTGCACCTGCTTCAGCTTGGTCATTACTCCACATAACATGCCTGTCTCCATCCTCTTTGTCTGCACTGCTACACATGTGCCGGGACGCACTGGTAGGACAAAAGTTGCGCTTGTTGAGCTTCCCACAGTGAACATGGTTGGTTTCTTCTTCTGCACACCCTTTCCCCGTAGAATCCTAGCATGGAGCTTTGTCGTACCCCGGTCGCATTCCCACCCTCCAAAAGCTTTAAAATCTTATATATTTAAAAGAGGGTGATAATTGACCGTCCCACACGTGCCACACAAAACGGACTTGAAAATGTGATCCGCGGTTGACCGAAATGGATGTTTTGTAAAGCTTTCAAGAAGCATAAACTTTGTTCCTCCTGAAGGGTACAAAAAGCTTATTGAGTGGGGATTGCCAAGTCATTTGCTGATTTTTGCACCTGCTTCAACATGTCTGTCTCCAACCTCTTTGCCTGCACTGCTACACATGTGCCGTGACGCAGGGTACAAAAAGCTTATTGAGTGGGGATTGCCAAGACATTTGCTGATTTTTGCACCTGCTTCAGCTTGGTCATTACTCCACATAGCATGTTTGTCTCCATCCTCTTTGTCTGCACTGCTACACATGTGCCGTGACGCACTGGTAGGACAAAAGTTGCGCTTGCTGAGCTTCCCACAGTGAACATGGTTGGTTTCTTCTTCTGCACACCCTTTCCCCGTAGAATCCTAGCATGGAGCTTTGTCGTACCCCGGTCGCATTTTCACCCTCCAAAAGCTTTAAAATCTTATATATTTAAAAGAGGGTGATAATTGACCGTCCCACACCTGCCACGCAAAACGGACTTGAAAATGTGATCCGCGGGTGACCGAAATGGATGTTTTGTAAAGCTTTCAAGAAGCATAAACTTTGTTCCTCCTGAAGTAGTTCACAATGATCAAAAATGGGTCGGTCAGGTGGTGGATGAATGCCAGCTGGTAGACAACCTGGACCCGCGAACCACGAAGCATGTTGAATACCACGAAGAGTTTCCACGTCCGAAGTGGCACGATATGGATGTGGACGGGAAACTTTAGGGGCCATGGCGTCAATGTTTACGAAATAAACCAAAGCTGCGGTCACGAAATAAAGATTTGAGTTCACTGCGGGAACCACAAGGGAGGTGTCAAGCAGCCGAAACTAGGTTTTTCCGTTCCGAAAGTGTTTAAACACTTGAGTCGGACATATCGGTGACACCATTATGATCTGGTTGCGGATGTCCATGTGTATAGGAAGTTGGCACCGAAGTCATTGGTTGCGTCGTAGTTCTCCGAGTTGTTCCGGCTGGTGAAGAAGGTGGAGTAGATCGCCATGGTGGCCAATAAAGTGAAATAGGAGAGCCTTGAGAGTGGTGCTGCGCGGATCGTCCCCAGCAAGATTGGAGAGTATAAGTATGGTCTGGTACGGCAGAAACGGGTTGTCCAAAGTGCACATTCGAATGTTCAGGATGTGGTAGAACAGGAAATAAAGAGGAAGCAGGTGTTGAAGGAGAAATAGCAGGAACGTCATAGTGGAGACGCCATTGATTAGCTGTAGCTCGGAGCGCTCTTGGATCATGTGTAAGGTGTAGGTTCTCCAAGAAGGTCTCGATGGGTCGCCAAGTTTCCATTCCTTCGGTTGTTCGTTCCAAGATCCAAAGTTCATCAGGTCGAGAGGTCATCGGGTAAGTAATCTTCTTGATGAAAATGGTGTGGGCGGTCGTAGAGTGTGGAACGGTGCGTGCCGTACGTGGGATGTAGGAGGGCGAAGTGGGGTCATCCATTTGATTGTGTTGGGTCTGAATAGTTGTAGAAATTGTAATTGCTTGGGTGCTGAACTCGTTGAAGTCGCCGAGGAGGTTGGTCGCCATGTTCAAGAAAATTTCGGTAAAGGAGACTGTGTGGAGCCCAAAGTGCATAAATATGTATCGAGTGCATGGACAACATACTGAGTGACGGAAGTATTCAAACAAACGAGATTCAACATAACAACTTCATGACATGAGGTGCGTAAGAATACCCTTTTTCCCGAGAGCGTCTGAGCGCAGGGTTCTTCCAATAGTGGGGGTCTGTAAAACATCTTCTCATCTTCACATCTTCTCATCTTCACATCTTCTCATCGAATCTTCACATCTTCTCATCTTCACATCTTCTTATCCTCACATCTTCTCTTCATCCCTCATCTTCACATCTTCTCATCTTCACATCTTCACATCTTCTCACATCTTCTCACATCTTCTCATCTTCACATCTT